>OZ007569.1:70827034-71159417 GCA_963931925.1 Onchidella celtica
CACTCCCAAGGAAAGCGATTCTGATGGACCGTCAGAAAGCAATTGCTGTTGCTGCATACAATGATGTGGATCATCTCTAATATCCGGGTCACAGAGATTGGAAGCATTTTTCAGATGACTGTATTCTAAACATTTTGCACAGCAGCATCACCTATCACAATAGAGAGACATTCCGTCGCTTTGATACAAAATAATCCGAGAAATTAAAATACTTGACAAAAGCCACTTTTGAGATGGAATTGGCTGAAATTCGTTTTTAAAACATCGCTTGGGATAATTCTCTCCATCTCGGCCGGTCGTCTTTCTCTAAGGACTGATAATGTAGAGGCATATAAAGGTATCATGTTATAAATCCCTTAATATGTCCTATATTTTCCACTGCATCTCAGGAGACCAACCCGAGCGTATAAAACGGGAAGGGAACAAAATATTTGAAGAAGAAAGAAGAGAGGAGGTTTAAGTATAGAAACAAAGCCCCTATATTCTTGGGATGGCGATAACTTTACATGGACCCTTAGATATAGGCTATCAATGAACAGACAAAATGCAGCACTCAAGTTCCTGTTAACTCGATGTCGCCGTTACACAATTATTTTCCTTCTGACATATTTGTTCATTAATTAACAGAAAGACCAGTCACATATACAGGGCTTGTAGTCGTGTGTTTGTTTCATGTTCCCGTTAACTCTGTAATAAGTCGGAGTTTCGCATGTGTGCCCATCATCATTCATCCGATTAGATTTCCAAAGACACGACGCGTCTACGACGGGACAGAAACACAACAAAGTCGCATGAGTGTGCCTAGGCTAAGTTAACGATGGAAATAGTTAAAATAACGATTATGTGAAATTCACTGTGATGAATATACTTCTGAAGATCTTTTTAGGATGACATGGTGCTCTTCGTATTGTAACAACATGGAATTCACTTTTTTGTGCTTGATGTGATTTCATAACAATAGCAGCCCTGAGACGCACACATAGTAATTCTGTACTGTGTGTTCGCGCTCGATTAGTTTCTAACATCCATTGTCTACTTCCTTTCATAATTTAGTGATTAATATAGGCCTGTGTTTGTCTATTTTTCTTTGGAAAGTGGGCATCTCATATTCCGCTTCAATTTAAATCAAAGCCATCAAAAATTGAATGGGATCTAGTAAGTGGTTGGTAAAGCTTGTTTTCATTACTTTCATTATGATTTACTAGTCCTCTGGACGAAAGTATACGGTGCACCTACCCAACGTAAGGCAGCGGGGAATCGGCAGTTAACAATATTACTCTTTATATTTAAGATACAAAGAATTACGGGGGCTCTTGCCAATTAGAGGCTGTTGCTTTCCATTCACTGGTGTCCGACAAAGGCTGATTCTTAATAATTAGGATGTTTAATTCTTTATTTTTCCTTGACAGTGCGTAAATACACTACATTTGATTTTGTCGCCTAACTGGAACCTTTTATCAGATAAAGCAATGTTTAATTCAAACGAAATACTCGTTAATGCTGGTTTTCTTTTGGTATTTCTTTTCTCTTGAATCCCGTAATATTAATGATTTCATAGACTGGAATACAAATATATTTGCCAATGAATCAAGATGAGATTGTTTTAATTGGCAAATTCTTCTTCGTCGTTGCTAACATAATCTCCAATCACTAAATGTAGTCCTGGAAAACAAAAAACAAAACAAACGGAAAAGAACAGAAAAAAGTGCGCGAAAGCTCTACTTAACAACCTGTGCACGTTTTTGCCTGGAAGCAATCCAGGACAGTGTTCGGCAATAACTCTGCTGGAGTAACTAATTTCATAACAAAGAATGCTTGAGACGGTGAAGTTCTCTGGAGAAGATTAAATGAGACGGATATCATACAAAATATTTCCCATTACATTATTTACATGTTTGTCCATCTATTTCATTGTGTCAGTGAGCAAATGTAGGACTCTAGATAAAAAAGTTTATCTTTCTCTGGAAAGATCTTTTCTGTGCATGAGAATAAAAAGGAACTGCAAATACAGTATAAGAATCATGAATGCAATCTTCGGCTGTAAATCAATGATTTAAATCATGATAATTTTGTTATAAGCTTACTTCTTATTGTGGTCACATTATATAATCAGCTACCTTTTTTGCTATTAATATCCGTTATTTACTTTTATATAGGTAGCTAAGATGTATTTTCATTATTCCTGTTGTTATTGTCATTTACACATTTATTACAATCACATAGGTTTTTGACATTGTGACAAATAATCCTTATAAGACGATTTCATTTATCTAGGATCATTATACGGTATCAAGATCATTATCAATGTAGACTGTATTGAATAGGTAATTGCTGATTATTTGGAGTTTGTGATGGTTAAATATAACTGGTGCTACAGAAACAATAACTACGCTTTCTCAAAAGGCATTATGAATAAATTATGCAAGAAGACTGCCTTGTTGATGTTTGAGGGGAAAAAATGAAAGTAAATGCAATATGAATCGAGAGTTATGACAGCTTTAGTTAGACCATCTACTTAGGTGCAGACTCCATTGTTTCGCGCCAGATTAGATATCAACATATAATTTTGTCTGTCCTGTGTATGTAACCATATTTGTTCATTTCAGAAATAAATATATGTGTTATGATAATTATATGAATCGTACCTGAAATCCGTGATAAATAAGCCATTTATATTGGGATTTAAACATTATAATGACTTATATATTCATCTTCTTTGTAGCAATACCACTTTAACAGAGACATTTGATCATCAAATTGCTGACTCCATCTGTAAGACAAAACGTGAAAGGCATCATTCAAACTCAAGACCCCATTTTCATTCTTGAGAAAATCAAAGAGACAATTCCAAAAATTGTTTCTACACTGGCGTTTTCATGACAGCCGCTGTTAGCAACGAAATGTAAAACAGTTTATGTGCCATTTGCTGGCTTGTCTTGCTATGAAGAAGCTTCAAATGATGTAAACAGGTTTTGTTTGTTTTTTTTTGTTGTTTTTGTTATTTTTTGCTCCTTCAGAGTTCGGTCATAAAATGATCCAAATTTGGCGACATTCGAATATTCCTTACATTGCTTTTATTGCTTAATATTCCGCTTGGAATAATAACTATGATGATTTTTTATCATTATTATCTTTTTTGATTTTCAGCAAGTTTATGTACTTTTTAGAATATGCAAATGGGCCCAGTTCTGGTGGTTTTTGGTTTTTGTCTTCTTCATACATGTGTTACTTTGTCATTTTAATGTTCTTGATTGCTCATACCAAACCGCCATGGATGACGTTCAGCCTCCTTGCCTTCTTGCACTACGGATACGTTTCAGACATATAATATGTACGGTATTTTTTTATTGATCGCCTTGTAATATTTACGTATTTAAGAATTACTTTTATTTTATTGCATACACTTTAGCCAACAGCTGATGTTTAATATGTTTACAATGTTCTCTTACTGAAGATGATTTTTGATGTGAAATCTAATATGTCCTCTGTAACATCTATAAATTGGCAACAGACAGATTTAAATAACGTGTCCTCTTATATTATTATTGTAATTACCGCTAATGTCACAAATGTTCAGGAAATAATTCATGATACTACCGCTTTTAGTGTGGTCAGGGGATTCGTTTCCGTGGCATTATAAATGCTCTGTTGTCTGGCACATAAAGAATTAGAGGTTTCAAAAGAGTTACATTCTTTTGCCCCAACTTCTTAAAGATCTAATTCCATGAACTACATAATATATTACGTATTGTTAATATTATATCGCTTATCTTTTTTTTATATATAATTTTATATATAATCTTTCTTTACCTCTATTGGCAATGTTAGAACAAAGGTAAATCCATTTAATCTTTTTTTCTTTTTTCTGTCTGATCCAATTAAGTGTAAAATTCAAAGAATACTGGATCAAATCACTGTTTCGTATCCATGGCCTAAAAACCAAATTGGAACATTAATTAATATAGTATAGTACGTGAACATAACAGTCAATGAATCAATATGAGCCTGAAAAAATGTTTAGCCGGTTGTATCTGGACTTTCACTAAAAATACAGATTGCCCATCCAAAACAACAAGGAGCAATGACTTTAAAGACCACGAGAGAGGCCACAGATGGTACCCTACTAATCGCTAATGTTCCAATCATCCTGTGGAGACAGTGTATCCGACAAAAGCTTTCAAATCACCAGCGGAAAAGGACTTTTTCAAAAAGTTTATGGGTCAGCTTTTGAAAGAACAGAATGATTCAGCGTTCCTTCTTCATTAATTTGCTCAGCTTTGCTTCATTTTGTCTTATAGAGTTTTGTTTTGTGCATATAACCAGAATAAATTTTAGTTCTTCATATAAATAGAGACAGTATCACTGTGTTTTTCATTAAGTCAAGACATTAAGATGCAAGACTGTAGACCAATGAAAGAAGTATGGAGTTTATTGTTTCATCTTTTTTGTTATTTGATGTTGTTGTTCAGGATATTGTGTCGCCCCAGTACTGCCTTATTTTTACGAAAATTGAGATAGCCCAGAATATGATATTTAACAAAGCGTATTCTATCATTCCAGCTAACACCCTGAAAAGGTTATTTCACATAGATCTAGTACAGTGGTTCTTAACCTGGGTTCGATCGAACCCCAGGGGTTCGGTGAGTCAGTTTCGGGGGTTCGGCTGTTTGGTTTACCCCACTCGTATGATATACATATGTTTTGAATTTGAAGGGAAAAAAAGCACATTTTCTTTTTCCATGAATGCATGTATGGAACGTGTGGGGTTCAGTACCTCCAACAAGGTTAAGAACCACTGATCTAGAAGTAGATTTTAACTGACTCACTGCCGCAAGCCGCTCTGAGCGGTCCATCCGAAAAACACCCACTTCACTTCCGTGAAAATTGCACTGAGAAATATTCTTTCTTTGATTACCAATAATTTGGCATTTTACCACATTAGAAAATAAGAAACATTTATCTCCCAAGCAGGCATCGAAAACTGGCTTTACAACTCAAATAATTTAATTATGGTCTACCGGAAATAACCACAAAAATTATATAGGAACAGAATATAAAGTGTTAAGCTCTCCGCCCCCCCTTTTTTTGAATTAAACTATTTCGAGAGATCATAACTTGCATTGGTGTTTGTTCTTGGCTTTTTCCTAATTTAGTCAAGTACTGATTTAAAACATATTGATTTGCAAATAAATAAATAAATAAATAAATAAATAAATAATGCATTAGTCCACGGGACCGAAATCTTTATCTTTTCCAATTCCTATCATTCTATTTTTCATAGTTATTTCTACTGGACCAGATCAGTTTGATACATGATTATGGCATATTATGGTCTAATCTTTAAAGGGCATGGGAACTCTGTACTATGGCCACAGTCGTATGACTTATTTCAATACGGCATGTGCCAGTTATTTCACCCCCAAAGCTAATTAAACATTTTGGTGATTGCTCTGATGGAATAGTGATTAAGAACGATTGTCAGGCCGTCAAATTAGGAGATGCGATGTAGCAGAAAATGCCGGTCTTTGGGAGTTTCCCAGGGGGTCTTGGGGAAGTATACAGGGGGTTACATTGGGATCATGGCTGGTTGTTTTTTTTTAAAGATTTTCGTTGTTGTTGTTGTTGTTGTTTTTTTGGGGGGGGGGGGGGGCTTTCGTATTTTTCGTGATTTCTTTTTTAAAAATTCACAAAATCGTTCTTCCACTTACAATGTCGATCGCTATCTAAAAGGTGAAAAAAGCCTAATGGGCTAAGGGGCAGTTTGAGATTGCCTATGTATACTTTTAGGAATTTCTGGTGATCTGTGAGCTGATCACTGCCATTGCTTTGTTAAAATTCGATGCTTTACGAAAATGTTAATTATAAAAGTATTTTTGGGGTACCGGGTATTCAAAAAAAAAAAAGTCTTGGGATTTTTTGTAGAGAATTATTGGGAATTTTGTAAATCGCCGGCAACCCTGAGCCTACATATCCTTATGCGCGACGCGACATTGAGTCGCTCGCGATCGTCGCTCGAGACCAGTCGCGCGAAGTGTCTCCTTATGCGCTAAGATTCGCTAGCGAAAATCCGGGGTCAAGCGATGTCGCTCGATCGCTCGAGTCAAAAGTGTCTCCTTATGCGCGAGCGACGTCTCGTCACGCGTCAAGTCGCCATGTTTCACTTTTTTCTATGCGAGGATAGACCCAAGACCCACTACGTCAGGACGGTGCAATTCAAGCACTTCCGTCCGCAGAGTCAGGAGTTTTTAAAAATAGTTCGGCGCGCACATAAACACAGGCATGCTGTCATTACATGCGATTCGTCGTTCGTGTTGATCTTGGAGAAAATCCTGCACCTTATTTCTAATTACTGCAGATATAGACAATTATCAATGAAGACATTTGACACTAGTGGCTGTAAAAGAATATGATGGTTGCACAGGTGAAGGGCTGGCAAGACCTAGCACAACCTTGATAGAGACTGTAGATTTTTTTCTGAAGTTGTTTTTCAAACAGACATTGCAAAATGCTAAAGTCAAGACAACATGCGCCACCTTCAAAGCAAGTTAAAACATCTGCCTTGCACACTCAAGCACAAGTATTCCAAATGCAACTGTTGCACACCGGATGATGTTGTTAATTTGTTCCTGACAATTCGACTGCATCACCAGATCAGCCTAAGAAATAGTACATCAAAACAGAAATTTCAGGAAAGAAACTTGGAAAACTGAACAAGCTGCAACATGAGTAACACTTTCTTCTTCTTCTTTCGTTCATCAAATCTAAATCTGCAGATTTGTTCTTTTAGGAAAATCTATGGCTTTCTGCAGTTGTGACAGAGCACCATAGAGTTTGACATTCAGGTCGGTAGGTTTCGGCCAATATGCTTCCCGTAGAGCTAAGAGGAGTGTGCATTTCTGCAATATAATGCCCTGTGTTTTGAGGAGACTGGCTGCACTCACATTTTTTGGCAGATGTTCCAATTTCAAACTTTGTGAACATATTGTGGTGGAGCCTATTATGGCCAGTTCTTAGTCTGAACAATATCACTGATCCTCTCTGTTCAGAAGATGATATTTATCCTGTTGGTTTATTTTGCTGCCGTCTGTTGTTTTTGATGAGGTTTTTCTTATTATAATAGTTTAAGAGGCAATTTGGCTGCTCCAAGCCGGAACCCTCCTTGGCCAGTTGGTCTGCTTTCTCAATGCCTGGCATACCACAATGTGATGGTACACAATGTGATGGTATCCACTGTATGACTGTCCTATTTCGATTTCCAAAGTGTGTAAAACATTTCCTCAATCGTTTAGCTTGCCAGCTTGAAGGGCAGTAACACTTTCAAATTTCATTATCATCAGAATATTACGGATGGAATTTGGTGAGTTCTTGTTGTTGTTTTTTTAATCGCCTGTCTGATCACTTTTGCTAGTTCATTGCCCTTTTTCTGCTACCCTAGTTGTCTTTACACTTTTCCATAAAATCAGAAGACGTAAATGTCCTCTCTGGTCTGATGTATGTGAGAACTTCATTCAAAGTTTGCATTTTATACCTATTTATTTGTTTCAATCATTAAATCAATTATTTGAATAGATTATCTATTGTACAGTGGCGTAGTGAGTCTTGGGATAGACGTTCAAGATGTATGTAGTGCAAGGAAAAAGTACTACACATGGTGCGCACAATGAATCAGCACACGCAAGATATTTCGACCAATGGCTATGCTTTAAATCAGACACACCTCCAGACAGTCTGATGCGACCACCTAGACGATCGCGACATGACTTGATCTCACGCGATTGTCGCTCGAGACTGAACGTCGCGTCGCTTATAAGGAGATGGCTTCTCACAAATTTTATCTTACTCGATTGATTTTGGAGCGACAACAATCGCGAGCGACTCAGCGTCACGTCGCGCATAAGGATACGTAGGCTGAGACTTAGCAGTTTTTTTGTTTTTTTTTCGTTAATGTCCGATAACTGAAGTGACGTCAGACATACTCAAGTGAATGTGAAAACAGATATTTATAACCATGGTGTAGGGGCCTACTGTGTCGCCGTCAATTGTCGATCGGCAAAAGATCGGGCATCAAAGGGTGAAAAAGTTGGTTTTCACCGTTTTCCCCGCAAGCGAAATAACCGAGAAAGGTATGGAAACAAAAGGTTACCTGTAAGTCACTGGTCGGTGGACGCGAGAAAGCAGCGGTTCTGATGTCGGGACTGCATTTTGAGTCCGGTCTGTTTATGACCAATCTTGTGATGGCTCGATCTATTAGATACAAAGCTATCCAGCTGAGATTGAAGTCAGGTGCTATTCCAACACAACGCTCGACCATCGCAGAAGCTCCAGTTTTGTCGAAAAGAGACGATACTCTGGAAGGAAAGAAAGAGAATAGGTGAGTCCAAGACACACAAGATAGTTCGAGTGCAACTAGTCCAAGTCCAAAAAAGTCCAGCACACCACTAGAAGCGGACAGAAAACCTGGACCACGAAAGCATAAATACCTGTAGTTTTATTCATATCCTTCATCTTAAAATAGTGTTAGCACTTAATCTGTCAGGCTTTCCACTTTCTAACCTGATCTTGCATTTGTTTTTAGCTCCATACGATGCGCCACGTATTAAGAAGCAGTCATCTCAAACAAAATAATTACATAATGTACATTTTCTAGGAGCGAAGAACTGGTCTTGTATTACAGACATTTGACAATATCAGTAAATTGAAATCATACTGAAATGTATGTCTTACATCATTTTATGGATAATATTCAGGCTAGATTGAATTTTATGGACATTTCTCAATCTACAGCTCATTTGCTATAAGCCAGACAACCACTACAGCTGTGAATTTACACCAGAGGAGTGTGATTATGGTCGTGCATACTGTGTTTGAGGCCAACGTATTGGAGCAATTAACACACGACACAGTACTTTGGCTTGGGAGGGAGGTGAAGCCAAGGTAAGCATAAATCTACATCATAAATAAAAACAAATTAATATCTGTGTGCAAGCTAATGAGCTTTGTCATTTGAAGTTAGGCATAAATCTACATCATAAATAAAACAAAAACAAATTATTGTTGATTGAATTATAAAGGTTTGAGTCAGTACAGTTTTAAATTTTCAGCCTGGCAGTGAAGATATCTCGAAATGGGGATCTTTACTTTTTATCTTGCAAGGTTTGACAAGTTAAACCAGAGAAGGTAGGAATAATATGGTGAGGAGGCAAAGAGGCAGACAATCAGCTTCATCTTATCACTGAATGTCGTGTGTGTTAATTTAATGTTTGCCATCCTACAAATGTCATAACAAGATCAAAGCGAAAATATGTTGCTAGTGTTTGAATGATTTTGATGAGTCTCGTATTGTGGAATCTTTTTAAGTTCAATCAGCGTAGAGATGGGGAATCATGCTCCACTGTGTTGTAAATTATATTAAGGGACATAGCAGGCAATCTAATTTCCAACCAGTTCATCATAAACTGACTTGGGGAAATCTGTTGACTGTTGACTGCACACATTTTCTTCTATAGTCTGAATGTTTCAGGAGTTATCAAGTCACTACAATCAATTTCTGCAGAACACAGCGAGCCTCAAATCTTACTAAAACATCCAGCGGGGATATCTAGTGTATTCAGTTTCAAAACAGTGCGAACGGCATTAGGCCTCTCTAATGCTGGGGCGCCAAGGGAGATCCATCAAAGTTGGAGGGGATGTACGCTACTGCACACCTAATGGAACAGCTACATATTCTAGCTATACACTGTGTGCTCTGGAATCCAACAAGGTGCTCCACGTTCAACCGGTGATGGTATGTATTATATATGAGTGTGATTTAAGACATTGTTTGAAACTTTTGAATTTTCTTTCCTTTTTTTTTTTTCCTCCGACAATGATAGAAACAGTTTAGTCTATTATGATAATGGCACTTTTGAAGACATTTACTGAAAACATTTGTCTGTGCTTGTTTCAGTTGTATGTTGGTCCAAATGATGATAAAAGTTGCCAAATCTGACTATGTCATAAATATTGCCCTATGGTCGCCATATTTATTTGTTTGATGTTATCCAGATATCTCTAGAGATGTCTAATTTCTTCACACCTTTATAAAGTGACAAAAACACCAAATTCAGACACCATGGAGTTGGGGATTGAAGGGGTGGCAACGAGCAAAATCAAAATTGAGAAATGAGGAAATAAATATATCAGACCTCTGTACCCATAGCCACAGCAGTATCAAGAGGTTTACGGAGGCCAAGCCTGACATAAAGTACTGGTTTGACGTGTGGCATGGTGTCAAAGGTCAATTATGGTTAGTGAATAAAAGCTCAAGAGTAAAGAAATTGCCAGACATGCATCAGGGGCTTGAAATTAAAGGTTTTGATCTTTGCTGGCAAACACTCATGCAGTACAACTGAGCACTGTAGAGTACTCAAGAAGGAATCATGGGATGCAATAACAGGATAGCATTTATTGCACAAATGAAATATAAAAGTTTTATTTACCTACATTAAGAAATCAATGCAATGTTTACTGGGGATCAAAATGAACAAGATAACAAAAATATCTTTGATTACATGGTGGAAGAAAATATACCAAGTATCACCTTATCTATGTAGTTTTAAATCAAAAAAGCTTGCAGAAGAAATTAGAAGGACTTTTGAATGAGAAATAGGAGCTGAATGTGATGAAATTGTGGGCATGCAGAATCTCCAATCATCTCTGCAGGGTTGCCGGCAGCAGCAATGGAAACGGAGAGCTGGTACTTCAAAAATGGCAGTCCACATTGTGGCATGTGTACAACGTACAAAAGGGAACCATTTGCCAAAGTGAAAGCATGAGGAGATATAGATGGGCTTGGATTGTCGGGAGTGGTTTAGGCCAGGTAATCACTGAAGAATAAACATTCATTTTATATTAAAGTATTAAATGTTTAACCGTGAGATTGTTTTAAAGGAAAGTGTCTATGAGTTGACACTATGCAAGCATAGTAAGAAAACTGTAGTTAAGGAAAGAATGCAGTTATTGCACTTGGCATTGTACAATTTAGGTTGTTGTTTTTTTTACTTGGTTAGTTGGAAAAAAAAGTAGCTGCAACAAAAGCTGTTGCTTCAGGACATATACATAGCAACTGTCACCACACATTCACACATCAACAGTGGAGGCACTTGCCAGTTTGCCCCATGCAATTCTTCTCACCTAAAGCGCCTAGTGGCTCGGTGACCGAATTCGGTGGCCTTTGTGTGGCTACCCTAACATTCCCAACTGATGTACTCACTGCGCCAATTTTTAAACCATGGTCTTAGAATTGTTTCTATTGTCCAGGATTGGTCAATTTAAGTGACCATCTCTGGTTCCATAGGTGGAATCTTGTTATGTATCACTACATTGTAAGTTTTGTTTAGTATTTATCCTTTTAAATAATATTTTATTAAGATAGTGTATTTAGAACATACGCGAGAGGGAGGGAAGTTTCTAAGAATGTTTTTTACTTGTTATATTTTTTTGTCAGAATGTGCACTTAGTGAACTGTTAGGGAGTAAATGGGTTGCGCGTTTTTGGGTGACGCTTAGATGATAGCGTGGGTCAGTCAGTTCCACCCAAGTCTTCAAGACAGCAGGACATGTTATTCTGTCCCGACTAAAAAGAACTTGTAAATATTTCAAGGGAGTTGTGAAGTGCAACTAGTGCAAGCTTTGATGTAGCAAGTGTGAATTCCTTTGGCTCATTCACATATTAAGTTTACCCATTATTTTAGTTCTGGTATAATATATAATATTTAGATGCTGTGAAATAATAATTGGATTATACTTGGAAGTTTGGTGAACTTTGTTTAGCTTGGTTAGGCAATCAGGCTAGCGGCTAACAATCTGTGGTAAAGTTTATCTTACTAAGTTTCTGTCTTAGTATCTATCGGTATCCTGCAGAGGAAGAGTGTAAGGTTCTAAAATGCTATTAAAGCTAGCGCGCATGATTGCTTCATGTAATTAAATGGAAACATTTAACTGTAGTTGATGACAAACTGATTTTATGTGAAGTGCTAACAAATAGTAACTGGATGGTGTGATCTAAGTCCCGCTAATTGGATCAGAGATAGACAGATCTAGATCGCTATTCTTAATCTGCAGTTGGGGCCATTCAGGCTCAAAGTGTCCTTCTTATGGACAGAGAGAGAGAGGGAGTAACGGGAAAGAATTTTAACCAAGTTATTTCTTTACTTTAACTTGTTCTTTTGTGGGTTTGTAATGTTATTGTTGGATGATGATTATTTCTAGGTGCCTTTAATTCAGCATTGTGACTATGATGTATGTGTAGATTTGTCTTGTGTGCCTTTTCGTTACATTTTATTAATACCGTATTCATTATGGACTTTATGATAATGAGCAGACCAGTTAAGATGAAGAGAGAGGTGTTGGGTTTGGAAAGCGCGCGTGAGTAGGTCACAGCAGACGCAAATCAAGACCGGGATTGGTCAACATAGCTTCCGGAAACGGAAACTTGACTCGAACAACAATAACAAACCTGGCTGAATGTTTACAGTAGCTACAAGACTTATATAGCATTTGGGATCTCAAATATCAGAATTATACTAGAAGATGATGATTATTTACGTTAATTTCTTAATTTATATGTTTATTACAAAGCCTATTTGATTTAGCATATTCTCTAAATAGGTGTTAAGTTGATTTTCTTCAATTTGTACTGGTTAAGTCGGATTTAGAAACTTTCTTGAGGGTCGGACCTTGAACTTTTGTATTGGTTGATAGGATGAAGAGAAAGGCCTATGCTAGATGTATGGATGCATTGTATATGCATCATGTATTATTATGGCATCCTTTGTAGGTGCTCATTGTCTGTTCTTTTGACATACTGACAGAGGTAGTTTGGACTCTATTGTAATGAAGGGATCAGAGTCATTGACTTAGCTCAATCATAGGGTTGTGGGTGTGGCTTGCCCAGTAGACCTATATGGATGTCATCATTATTATGATATTATCTTGTGGCATTATGTAATTTTGTTCACTGAATATGTGGGAATGTTTTAGGTATATCAGTATTGTTGGAGGTAATGCAAGTGGACTTGACTGTTCAGTCTTGTAGTTGTACCATGTAGTTGGGTTTGGCTTTATGCCATGATTATCATTTTATATCACTTGTAGTGGGAGACTATAACTTCCTATTGTTGATTGAGACTTAGGTGTTGACTTATCATGTGGGTTGGTCCACCTAGAGATACTCTTATGACTTTATGAGTAAGGAGGTTGGTATACCCAGAGGATAGGAAAAGGATAAGTTTGGCTCTGAGTTGAGATTAGCCTGTGGCAGTATAGACTGGGGCTTTTGTGTAATAATCTATACATGTGGCGAATTGAGCTGGGTTAGCTAATGGGGTATTTGACTTAATGAGTAGATCCAGTTAGCTGTTGCTATCCTCTGCTAATTATGATAGTGATTGTTAATTAAGGGATCCTACGTTGTGCGTGGGTAGGCTAAGTAAGTGGACTGGATTGTCTTTTAGGCCACCTAGCACGGGCAGTTCTGTGGCATGAGTGTGTAGACTCAGCGTATTGTATAGCTTAACCCTATCTCATTCCAATACTAGGATAGATTTGGTGCTTACCGGGTGCGCTTATCACATGTAAAGCTTACTGTTATCTTATCGAGGATCAAATTAAGTTTTCTTCCTGATTTAGAATAATGGCCGTTCTAATAATATAAGAATTATAACGTGTGGGGCAGCCCTGTGTCCTTCTGTAGTTGATCTAAGGGAAGTAAACATGTTACTTGGTAGGCTAGAATCTTATACTCGAGTTGTCTCCCCTGGAGTGCTCATGAAGTAATACATGACTGTTTGCCCATATAATACATTACTGTTTGATAGACATACTAGACCTTCCCCATATTTAGTTTACAATGAGACTAACATTATTATTAATAACTTTTATGTTCTCTTTTAATGCATTCTCTTATTTTATTATGATGTAATGATTAACTGATGAGGCATGCTTTTAATTCCTTTTTTGTTGGTTCTTCTTCAGCGCGCCTATCGGTTGGCTTTATTGTATTGTGGTTTATTGTGGTTTATTGTCCTGGTTTATTGTGGTGTGCTTATTGTGAATTGTATTGTGTTTATTATTTGATTTGTTTTTTTCTTTTCTTTTTAATAAAATTATTGTCCTCTCATAACCTGATAGTTTTGTTTGTATGTTTGACTGTGTAGGATAGCTAGGGAGCCCGCTCGTCCCGTCCTGTTACATGAATAACTAATGAAAATAAGATTTTATCTGTCGACTGCACATTAGAAAATCAGCCAGATCATCTAGTACTGATATTAAATTTGCATTTCAGAATATGTGAATGACTTTTGGAAACAAGTGGTTGAATGCCGGCTGAGATATCCTGGCAACCAAAGGGCAGTCAGAGCACTTGGCCAAGGTGACATGACACCAAACCTCACCAGCACTTACCCACCAAAAGACAAAGCCAGCTTACAAGCAGCCTACAACAACAGATTTGGCCTGCAGTATAATACCAAGATAACCTAATCACCCTTTGGATAATGCTTGAAAGACTGCATTTGGTACTCAAGAAGTTTCAAACATTCTTGTGAGATAATTTATGATTAACTGCAATTTGCTGATAAATATAGCAGCATATTTTTCAGCCATTCAAAACCTGGACAGGGAAAAGATACATGGACTAAATAAAACTTTATGACAGTGTGGAAAAATGTCTATTTTCCTTGAAAAAGTTCTATAATGAATGTTACCTACTTTCAGCGGAAAAAAAATCTAACAAAAAAACTAGCTGTGAAGCAATTCTGTCACATATTTGAATAGTTTTGTTTTCACATTTAACGGTTGGCAATACTTAAAGCCACCGTATTCACTACTCTCAGAAGGAAATTCCTGCCTGACTTTGGTAACCATAAAGGCTGATAAATTGGCCTGCCTCTTCTTGACCTCTACTTGACAAATCCACTTAACGAAATTCCGAGAAGCAATGATATGTTCTGAAAAAAAGAAAGAAAATAAATATTATTCTATGTTAACTTTGCTATGTAAGAAGCCTAGTTGCTAGGAAGAGGCACCATAATCTGAAAATGTGACTGAAATCTAAGCCCTCTCTGCCATCCCCAGCCAACTCATTTGGATACTTTTTTTTTTTGGAATGGAATGTATTCTTTAGTTGCCATGGCTTTCGGACAAACAAATGCACACTGCATTAAAAATTTAGGACATACAAGGATATTTGTGATTAGATCACATGAAACTATTAATTTACTTTGATCATGAATAAAAATTTCATTGTATGTAAAAAAAAACAAAAAAACAATGCTGAGCCTTTTTGCTATTTTACTTAAAATCGTTGTTGTATTATTGTCCATTGGTATTACTATTAGAAATCAGCTTATGGATTAATAAGGAAAAGTACAGCGTACTGGCAAATTAAATCCCAGGTGCTGAGTCATACACTCGGGAGGCTCTTCTAAATTTAAGATGAAGTCATGGCAGCATGCATATTCTGCTGGAGTTTGTAAGAAATCATACAATGAAAAAGTAATCAGTCCTGTCTGATTCTCCAAGAATTCAAAATAAAAGCGAACTGATATTTTTCCACAAATGACAGTCGTTTTTTCAAAATATAATCTGCACTAAATATAAACATGAGATGCTATTTTTCAGGTTTCCTTCTAAAAGTCTCTAGATTTTATAAACTGAACGAGCTTTATGCCATTACGCGGATCAGGAAAAGACAAAGGTCCTTGCCACAGTTTAAATGGATAATTCTTTCATGGAGGTAATCAACGAGGATCTAGATTAATTACAGTTGAAGCAGCGTAGACGAGCCCTTCATTATTCACTTAATATACAAAGTATTACCCAAACACATGCATTGCTCTTCTCAGACTTTCCTATTAGTATTAGAAGACAATCTTAAACAACAAAATATCTTCTAGAAAAAAGTATGTCCATAGAGAGCAAACAGGTACTAAGTAAGTTTGGATTTACCAAGGGAGTGATGAAGTTACAATGCATTATAATTCTTTTCAAGACGATCCGAGATCTAAATTTCACCCTTATCTCTAGATCTATGTATATCTAGATCTAATCGCCTGGGGTCCCTTCATTTTTTGTTTTTAAATAAAACTCACCAGTCCTTGTCCGTATTCATTGGTTCTTTTTAGCCGGTTCAAACTGGTAGAGCTTTAGGCTCTACTTCCATTTTTGCCTCTTCTTTTTCTAGCCTGTCTGCCATCGGCTGTTTTAATGTAGCTCGTTGAATGTGGATGGCGTAGCGCTTGAATCATCTGAAAATTACCGAAAAATCACCAAAATATTTGGACGCTCTATTTTATTTTTTTTTTATAAAACAAACACACATAATTAATGTCAGCGTAAAAAATATCAGTCTCTATATATGACGTAAGTGACGAACTGTGTCTGAGTAAATAAAACGGGCAATGAACAATTTTCGTTCACACGCCCTTTATTCTTTATCGCTTTTCAGCTCTTCCTATTCGTGTAATTGAAATTAGAGGAGGTGCATTTTCATTTATCAATTTATCTCTCAATTAGTTCTTGATTTATGTTACACATCGCTTCTCTTTCAGTTAAACCTCTCAGTTACCCTTTATAAGGAACAACAGCTCTTTGTTATCTGATTTCAGTCGTAGAGCACCTGAAAATCAAAGAGACGATGCAGAAGGACAAGAAGCGTCATGTCCAAAGAGAAACATCCAAAGAAAAGTCACTCCTAAAGAAGCAAAATTTAAAGCTCCTTCCCATGCACATAATGGCGGTGGAATGAATGTATTAATCACATGGAATTATTAAGGTGTATATAGCAGTTACCAGACGAACCATTCTTCCCTAATTATTTTACACGGCAGCGTCTTTTGAAGATCGTGTAAGGCACAGGGGCGAAGCGTGGCCCACTGCAGAGGGTAGTTAGAATTTAAGCTAGTAAGATCCTCTTCATAAGACGTATCGCTACATCGTATTCACATAATCATAGATGCAGCGACTAAAACAATTAAACGGTTGCTAGGCACTGCAAAATCTAAAGAGTAGACTATTCTTGTCAACAGGACAGGAATGCAGCAATTTGCAAGCCAAACTAATATGAAACACCATTCATTCATACTAACAGACTTATAAAAGCATATTTTTCATCCATTTTTTAAAACATCTCATAAAGTTTCTCGAAAAGGACCCATTAACATTAAATGGCAGAAGTGCTTAAGTGGCATCCCTGTGACACAACAATGTTCAGCGATCTCGGAAAAGTGGCTATCTACCGTTGCGATATAGGTTCGCTCCACCTATCAAGTGAAGTAATGTTCTTGGTACGTTCGTCTGATTTTGATCACAGTTGTCTAGATCTAGACTATATTATTATGCTTTGATAGCTCTTGCTGTGCGTAGGGTAAATTATTCTTAGATTACCTCAAACAAACAAAAACATCCACACAAACTCTTTCACTCTACTCCGTGCCTTTCGATTAGGATTGAAAATGACCGCATGGTGAAAAACATGCATAAATGTAGGTAAAATCAGGTCAAACTTTGATTATAAGCCTATTTTTGTCCCCACTATTCTGCTGTCTATGGGGCCGCGTCGACGAATACAGCTATGCTCAAGATAGCTTCTGGGTGTAGTCAAGTCGTCTTTGTCTTTGTTAATCACTGATTATGGACCAGTTCATAAGGTTTAGGTCCCTATAAAGATGCTGTTCGGTGAGGGGTGTTGGACTATATAACAAATGCAAATAGCGAGGTAGAATTGAATGCTGAACTGACTAAATGAACTTGGAGTTGAGCTCGATCTGGAAAGCACAGTAATTCTAAGATTAATATTCGAAGGGTAATCACTGATTATTTGATTATGAGGAAGCCTCGCCCCTGGTAAGGCAAAAGGTTCTCTTTCTACAGCCAGAGTGATATTGCATTTGTAGTTTTGCATAGATTGTAAAGGAAAAACAAAAGACCAAAATAAATGAATAACAGAAACAAATACTTACCATTCACCTGTTTATCCACCCATCTTTCTTTCCAGTTTACATAGAATTCTCTTCACTTTTGATTCTTCCTGCACTGCTTTTCTCAAGGAAACCTTATTTCTTGTTTTAGTTTTATTCCATTTTCCACCTTTTTAAGCAAATCTAATCTCCTCTCCCAGCCCAAACATACATGTACAGATATTCCTGATCTGACATAGATATCGTTTCAAAACAGCAATACGCGATATGTGTGGTCAATATATAATCCATAGAACAGAACTGTGTCATCAATCAATTGACACATATTCAAAGTAAGAAGAAGCCACACTGCCTCAAATAAGACACAATATAAGAATTGCCCCACAACACAATCAATTTGTTCATTTTTCTGTATTTTTCAATTTGCTTATTTTATTGAATTGTATTAAACAAGAGGATATAATAACACGATGAGCAAATCAATAGATATAAATCATCGTTCTAGTAAAACTTGAAACAAAAGATGGCGAAACAAACGTGAAACAAAAAAGACAAGGAAAGGACTGTGAACAAATGAATGGATAAAGGCATAAAAGAGTCAACAACCAAATGAAAGAAATTGAACAAAACAAATATGATACGAATTTATAACCGTAAAAGACCAAAACCGTTAACAAAATAAAACAAACTTTGACTAGTTGAAGATAAAGACACAAAGTAATTGTCCTTTCTGTGGCAAATTTCCTCTTTTTGTATCTATTCCACTATTGTTATCAGAATTGTACTTTCTGGCTCCAACACTTAAACAGCCCCATTTTACATAGACATTGGTATAATGCATGCATTTTGAAAGTCTGACCAAATAAACACACAAACCAAGGCCTAAATTAAATACTGTTGTGTTTTTTTTTATTTGTTATAAATTCATGAAAAAGAAAAATCTAAATCACATGTACATCCTTACACCCTATGCTTTGTTTGTGTTCGTACTTTTCCTTGTTACTAACAGAGGCTGCTCCTGAATTACAAGACTCAAACAAAAATAAACTTTGACAAGCTCGCGATATTTACAATTACTTTACATCTATATGACATCTCTAGCACAAGAAAATCAAGCCATTTAAATTACAAAAGCTTGACCAAGATCTCAAGATTTGAAGCAAATCATGTCTTTCTCTAAGGCATTATTCGGAGACCTCCATTTTCTGGCTGTCAACATGAATTCCCTGATATTCACGGCTTGAGAACGAAATGCTAAGATGAAATATTTTATTTTTGAGTCTGCTTTACTTTTCTACTTTAAATCGGCATACAATAAGCGTTTGATTTCTTTTGATTTCCTCTTTATAAATAGGGCTAAACCTACCAGTTGACTACGTTGTATTCTTGTGGAGTAAAATACTAGAGCATTTCTTTGTCCTCTTTCTTCCATTTACAATTCCAGGTGACATTTTGTCAGCTAATCACATTTTGTGATGTATTCTCTTCATAAGAGAGGGACTTTTTTTTTATAAATATAAAATAATGAAATGCTACTTGATCAGCGGAGATAGATTGCAATGTTTGCAGTCACAATTACCTTACAATTTTATCATAGATTTCAAGGTGTTCATTACCGTCCAGTGGAAGAGAATCCTATAAACTCAAGTTTCGCCTCTCCAAGATATCCTGACATTCTACTTGAGCTCCGCACAAAACAGATCGCGGAACTTGATCTTTACACAATTTTGTAAAGAGGTTTAAAGATATGTGATTCAAGAGTGACCCGCGAGTAACAATGTGATTTATTTCCATCATTAACTTCATGAGAAAAAACTCCTGAGGGACATGAAAAATGCTGTATTATAGATGAAAAAGAATAATTTGTCAGCCATAGAAGGAAGCACAATCAATAATTTGGCTACCTTATCTTTGGTATTAAAAAAAAGTATTTCAGCCCCTAACGCTTGGCTCATAGTTATAATTGGCGAGTGAAAGAGTTTTATCGTGACACTGATAAAGAGAAAGAAGATGAGAGGCAGAGGGAAAGGAGAGGGGAAAAAGACACAAAGAACAAATACAGAGCATGATCAAAATTAGAACAGCTCATAAATATTATCATGATAGCATTTGACCAAAATACATGCTGAATAATGATAAATTAACAGTCAAATAGCAATTCAAAGGTGATTTCTGATGAAAACATTCTTCCCGAAAACGTCTCTATTAGTACACTTATGAAGGCTAACTACTGATTCAAGTAATGGACGTCAACCTAATAAGCAAGCAAAATCTTCACGAATGCGGTCTTTTTAAGCTAGAGATGGCATGGCACAAACATGGCGCTGTTTTGGAAAACAATTAACAACAACAGAGTGAGTTAACTGCCAAGAATCTATGTTATCTCCTTGTAAGACTCGTGTTTCTACATTATTGCTACAATAACCCAAAATCTAGACTGATGCTAATCATTTGGGTTTTTTTTTACTACCAAACACTCTCAAAAGGATCTTTGGACTAACTAATCGGTCACCATTTTAACGCCAACCCACTCCACACCGTAATGGCCCCAAACCAGCTTAAAAAATCGATCTGCCTCAGCACTATAGTTATAAGATATAAGGTTTGCTAAACTTGCTTCGATGCATAACAACGTAACTTCCTAAATCAATCGTTACACATTTTATAACGATTTGTCTCTTCACTTGAAGTGAAAGGTGATATCGAGATCTCTTTTTCCAGGAAATGCATGAAAGTCTTGCATTGCATTAGACGTAAAGCATGTCATGTGAAGTTTATGCATTTTTGTGTACTTTGTATTCCTTTTCCTACCTTCGACAATAGTTTTCGTGATAAAATGTAGGATATAAACGTCTTAATGGTGCCACAGTCTGAATTTGTCTTCAGTAATGTGACTTAGATGTAATGCAAGCATGATGCCTATTCAAAGAAATGGGTGGGGTTGTGTGTGGTAATTACTATTATTATTATTTTTATTATTATTAATCTATTTATTTATTTATTTATTTACTAGCCGGGTACCTGGCGTTGCCCGGGATAGATCTATTCAATTGTTCCCTGGATGGGTGAATACCATAAATCTGCTACAACTTGCCCGTTCTTAGAGCTGAGATAAAGTTTGTTGTTGCTGTTGTTTGTTACTTGTTTTGAGATAAGAGTATTATTCCACTCCCTTTGGGCGTCAGTGTCCTATCGGCCCTTCAGTGTTATGGACCAATGCGTTCGGGGATGAAAAGTATCGAAGGCAAAATCAGCGACACAACAAACTTAGAAAAAAATATTTTCAAGTCTTCAAATCTGCTTTACAAACAAAAATGATCCAAAACGTTTTCATTGTCGTCAGGGCTCTAACTGTCTTTTAAAGATTAAACAGTTTGTCCTACATTTACTAACTTTACATTAGGAGCCGCCAAAACATTTCTATCCCGGGCAAGGCTGGGTATCTCACCTGGAAACAGCCATTATATGACAACAGTGCATATTGAAATGGACACAGGAGAGGAGAGAAAAAAGAAGGAAGACAAGTAGATCTCTGTGGGGTCGAGTGAGGAAGGGGAATAAAACATAAGTGGATACAAAGATGAATGAAGCAAAGAATGAGAATGATATTGAAATCGATCTATGATTCTTTTTTCAATGTTTTAGCTGCAGACCTGATGGCCAGCAAAACTGTCATTAATTTTTCATGACTTGCATCTTCCTCAATCATTACTTTTCCTTTCGGTCCATCAAGCTTGAATAAATTCCCAAGAACGATGCTGTCTTCAATAGTGGGTTTGTTTCAAGAGTTTTCTTATAATTTATCTACCACGGCAGGATTTTACATAATTATTATATTCCTTCTTTTTTGTTGTTGTTGTTTCACTGTAAATTTGGTCCCATTGTGAACCAACATGGCCTCTGTCATTGCCACCAACTGATGCTATCTGGTGCAATTAAAACTTTCAAAATATTTCCAACGAAATCACTTTGACAGTCTTCGCGAGTGCAATGTTTGTCAAAGTAAAAAAGACAAAGGATATTAAAAGTCATGTGGGTGGAGCTTGTGGAATTGTTGATTATAGCCAACTGTGTAAATGAGAAAGTACTGCGCTGAACTCTGAACATCACAATGACATGGCCGAATTATTCAGGCATCCATGAAGTATTCATAAACTATATTTAATCACTGTACACGGCTTTTATAGTAATCAACCGGATGTTTGACAGGATCACTCTCAGTCTCAGATATTGATTCTGGTAATCTGGACAGTGACAGATCCTCTCAATGTACAAGTAACCATTTCAAAGCAATCCCAGCTGCATTTTATCGTCTCCCAAATTATATATCTGCAAGCTTCTCTGCTATCCAGAACATATTATTTTCTGTCTCGTCTTGTTTCATGTGTAATGAGTTGTTGTTTTTTTCTGTTGCTTTCGGGGGAACTGGCTAATCTTTCTTCATTCTTCGCCTTTCCTGTGAAATTTCCCTCGGTATAAAGCAGATGTGCTTAGGCTGGACGAAACGTTGGATTATAAATTCGTTACAGAATATTTTGAGATTTGTGTGGTAAGGGTAACAACATCAAAAAAAAAAAAAATTATTAGAGCTTCTTGAGCAAAATCTGAAGCCATGAAGGTGTCCATGTGGTCTTGGCAGTTGTCTGAAGGTTCTTCGTGTCTCAATATGCACAAACATAATTAGAAATCAAAGAAGATAATCGTTGTTATGAAAGTCCTCTGGACCACGGATTTCATGTCCTCAGTTACGACACAAATGTTGTGTCACCCATTAAATTATACATTTACCACATACAATAAAGATTTTCCACACCAGGGTACTCATTTCTATAGTAAATTAACAACGTATTGTTGCAAACCACTAATTTGGAGGAAATATATAATAATAATAATAATAATAGTTCGTCCATCAGGTATGATGATGACCTTAACAACACCAGAGGAATAAAGAACAGAAATTGTTGAGAATTTCAACACATGGACAATAAAGAGAACTAAAGGACATAGAGGACAGAATGGAAAGACTGTTCTTTCATGACTTATGGCTTCTCATGTGACTGATAAGTCCTATTTTTGCCCTGCAGACCCTTCCGCATAAATGACAAGAGTGCTCCGTTGGTTAAGTACCACTGGGCCTTTTCTTGCGCCGTTCTCTTTTTTTGATAGCCTGCTGAATTCTGTCAGCTTCCCATGCTTTACTGCCTCTGGTAAGGGCCGCCCTCCAATTTGCACGATCAAGCGAGAGCTTTTCCCACTCACTCACATCAATGGCAAAGGCCTTCAGTGATTGCTTGAGAGTGTCTTTGTAACGTCTCTTTGGGGCCCCAACATTCCTCGTTCCATTGGAGAGCTCAGACAAGAAGATTTGCTTAGGGAGTCTGGAGTCGGGCATTCTGACAACATGTCCTGCCCAACGTAGCTGAATTTTTTTCAGGTGGCAGAAGATGCTCAATTCCTTGGCACGATTGAGGACCTCAGTGTCTGGAATTTTATCCTGCCATTTGATCCTTAGGATCTTTCTAAGGCAGGCCAGATGAAAGTGATTTAGCTTTCTGGCATGCGATTGGTACACTGTCCAGGTTTCAGCCCCATAGAGTAGGGTGGGAAGGACCACAGCATTGTACACTTTCAGCTTAGTGTCTGTGCGAATGCCGGCAACATCCACACTCTCTTTCGAAGCCTGCCAAATGCAGAGCTGGCTTTGCTGATTCTTGAGAGAATTTCAGTATCAACACGAGCCGCGGAAGACAATGTACTGCCAAGATAGGTGAAGTTCTCCGACACCTTCAGAAGACTGTCATGGACTTTGATATTTGGGGTCACAGGATACTTGTCGTCTGGAGTAGGCTGATGGAGCACTTCCGTCTTCTTTGTGCTTATTGTGAGGCCAAAGTTGTCACAGGCACTAGAGAACTTATCAACACAGTTTTGCATGCTATCCTCATCGTGTGCCAGAAGTGCACAATCATCAGCAAATAGTAGGTCACAGACTTGAGTACTTTTGGTTCTGGTTTTTGCCTGAAGTCTCCTGAAGTTGAATAGACTGCCATCAGTTCGGTACTTGATGCTTACCCCTTGGGGAGGAGAGCTAAAGGCTTCTTGTAGCATTGCAGAGAACATGATGCTGAACAGAGTTGGGGCTAAGACACAACCCTGTTTTACCCCATTTGTGACAGCAAAGGGCTCTGAAACACTGCCGTTGCTTTTGACTGCAGCTTGCATGCCATCATGAAACTAGCGCACTATTGTGATGAATTCGGGTGGACACCCAAACTTCGCCAAGATTTTCCAGAGGCCTTCACGACACACTGTATCAAATGCTTTTGTGAGGTCAACAAATGTGATATACAGCGCTTTATTTTGTTCCATGCATTTTTCCTGAATCTGTCTGGCAGCAAAAATCATATCCGCTGTTCCCCTCTCTTTACGAAAGCCACATTGGCTCTCGGGAAGCAAGTCATTTGACGAGAGGTGATCAAGAAGGCGATTCAGAAGCATTCTTGCCAATATTTTGCCAGCAATTGAAAGTAGAGAGATTCCCCGATGGTTGTCACAGACTTGGCTGTCCCGTTTTTGTACAGATGGATGATTGAAGCATCTTTGAAGTCCTGTGGCAGCTTCCCTGCTTTCAACATATGATTGAACAACTCGGTCAACCTTTCAATAAGCTTTTCTCCACCGAAGGCATACACCTCAGCAGGAATTGAATCCACGCCTGGTGATTTGTTAAAGGACATCTGATTTGTGGCAGTTCGGGTCTCATTTGCTGTGAAAGGCTTGGCAAGAGCTGCATTAATAGGAGTCTGAGGGAGGCGGTCAATGGACTCAGTATTTATATTTGCTGGCCGATTCAGCACACCTCCGAAATGTTCTGCCCAACGCTGAATTATGGCATTCAATTCAACAATGCGTGTTGAACCATCTGACGCAAGAAGTGGCGTAGTGCCAGAGCGGGATGGTCCAAACACAGCTCGGAGGCTCTCAAAGAACTTTCTAGTGTTGTTTGTGTCGGCATATTTCTGAGTTTCTCTTACTCGCTCTTCAAGCCAGTCATTTTTCATTTTCCTCAGCTTCTTCTGGAGTACACCCTTACATGCACGCAGTGCATCAGCTTTTGCTGTGGAAGAGGGGTCACTGCAGTGAGCTTGGATGAGACTATTTTTTTCTTTGATGAGCACTTTGATTTCATTATCATTATCATTGAACCAGTCCTGGTGCTTGCGGACAGGAAAACCAACTGTGCTGCTGGCGCAAGAGTGTACAGTCGTATTTAGGTCAGTCCAGCTCTGTTCAATGTTCTCAGGGTCAAAAGTCACGCAATCCAATTTTGAGGAGAGTTCTGATGAGAGCTCGCTCTGTTTCTCAGCTGAGCAGAGTTTTGAAACATTTAGGCGCTTTCCCTTGAGGGCGTCTATTGCGCCTCAATGTTAGTCTGAGCTTGCAAACAATGAGTCTGTGGTCAGTTCCACACTCGGCACCACACATCGCCTTTGTTACAAGGACATCATTTCTGTCAGTCTTCCTCACAATGACATAGTCTATGAGATGCCAATGCTTTGAGCGGGGATGCATCCATGACGTTCTGTTTCTCACGGGGAGACTAAAATTTGTGTTGGTAATGAACAGGCCAAATTCAGCGCACAAAGTAAGTAAGCGCAACCCATTGTTATTGCATGAACCAACTCCATGAGGGCCCAAAACATTTGGCCACGCTGAGATTTCGGAGCCAACCCTAGCATTGAAGTCCCCCAAGAGAATCAGCTTATCAGCTGCCGGGACAGAGCATATGACAGATTCTAGATCAGAATAGAACTTGTCTTTGGCTTCATCTGGGTTTGTCATGGTGGGCGCATATGCGCTAATGAGGGTGGCTGACTGGCTTTTCCCAACTGGGATCCTGAGTGTCATTAGCCTGTCATTTATTTCAATTGGCATGGACTGCAAGTTTCTGACAAGGTCATTTTTAATTGCAAACCCAACACCATGCTGTCTCGGTTCGACTGCACCCTTGCCTTTCCAGAAGAAGGTGTATCCACCACTGAGCTCTTTGAGTTGGCCACTATCAGGGAGTCTGGTCTCACTGAGTGCCACTATGTCCAGGTTGTACCTGCTGAGCTCAATGGCAATAAGTGCAGTGCGTCTTTCCGGGTTGTTTGAGTTGTCCTGTAGTGTGCGTATATTCCAGGCTCCTAGCCTGAGTAAGCTGAATTTCTTTTTGTTTCGACCGCAAAAAGGGATCCCCACTGGTCGCGGTATACCAGTCAGGGTGATGTGAAGTGGGCTTTCTTTAGGGCACCTTTTCTAGCCCCTTCCTCAGTTGAGGTGAGCGGTGCTATCCTTAAATAAGGCTGCTCAGCCACTGTGGGTGCTGCCTCCCCACGCCTCCACTTCAATCGACGATGAAGCGACCATAGCCCACAGCCACCAACGTGTAGGTCTGTGCTAACAGCTTCCAGTCTATCCAAACCTGCTGCCACCGCACTCGCCCATCGCCTTTGGAATTTTGAGAGGAAAGAAGACGAGACAAAGATGAAAGAAGACGAGGTGAGTGTTAAGACTGGCGCAAAGAATTTGTTTTCAGTGAGAAAGAGCTGCGCAAACATCAGACTCACTCTCTCGCCTGGACACAACTTATCCAAGTGGCAAGACAGGGTCAAGACGACTGGAAATGTATCCAGGTGCAGGAGGATGCCAGAGGGACAGTCATATTGCCTGACCGGCTGCCTGTAGGCTACTCCACAGCCTCGCAGTCCCAACTGACTAGGGTGAAAGACCCAAACCAAAGAACACCAATACTGGTGGATGCTCTGTGTCACGATATCCAGGCCAGAGTGGCGGTATATTGCCATCTGCCCTATCAATCAACCACTGGCCTGCTGCCGCCAGCTTCGAAGCTGCGTCCGGGAAATTTGCTCAATTCTTCGTCTGTGATTTAGGCAAACAAGCCTATGACCACACCGCTACCGGGAATAATAATAATAATAATAATTATAACACACACACATTCTCTCTCTCTCTCTCTCTCTCTCTCTCTCTCTCTCTCTCTCTCTCTCTCTCTTTCTCTCTGTCTCTCTCTCTCTCTCTTCTCTTCTCTCCCTCTCTCTCTTTCTCTCTGTCTCTCTCTCTCCCTCTTTCTCTCATATACAAACACAATCTATTTCATACACCCTTATGCCAGATATACATAGCCCTACGAACACACATAAGCACACAGGGATAAATGAGGCAGAAATGAAACAATAAAACAATAAGCATAAACTGGATTGAGAGAATAAATGGATTGGGAATGTCAGGACTTCAGAACTGAAAGTGTTTTTTGAAAAGGTGGGTCTTCAGATCAGTTTTGAATGTTCACTCGGCAGATGTCTCTCGCGTTGGTTCTGGCAACGAGTTCCAAATATATATGGGAAACGGTGTGTAAATGCTCTACCTCCCGGTTTCTTTGACTTAAGATTAAAAAACTTGAGGAGGCTCTGATCGCTTGATCTTAACGATCGAGATGGTGAAAAGGGCTCAGACAAAGAGGACAGGTAAAGTGATGCAGTCTTAATGTAATTGTAGCACAGTACTGCTATTTTGTGCTGGATTCGCAACTTAAACTGGCAGTCAATGCAATTTAGTAAGCACAGCATTTTTTGCACACTTGGCGGGGAAGATTAGGGCAAGATCTTAACCCGCAACATACATGTTCTCTTGTCTCTGCCCACAGTTCTCTCTCTCTCTCTCTCTCTCTCTCTCTCTCTCTCTCTCTCTCTCTCTGTCCCTGGAGCGGAGTGTCCATTGTTTTGAAACATTGATATAATCCCAGGGTTTAAAGTGCCATCACATTGCATAAATTGACCCGATTTTAAAAAAAAATTGTAATAAAGCTTCCAATTGCAACAAAAAAGTGTGCATGTCCAATAGTTAGATACTATGTACTGGGTATAGGACTGAATCCAGTGTTTCTCCATTATAGAGATCGGAAATAGAATTTTGGACAGGAGGGGAGAAACTGGTAGGGAGCAAATAAAATACGGAGACTTTTGACTAAGCTTATCAATGTTATTATTGCTGTTGTTTTTTTTAAAACATTTTTCATATCATGTGAGTTTTCCCTGTGGGAGTATGATTCACGACATTTGTCGCGCCAGATTTCTGTCAGTAGGGATAAAAGTCCATTTTCCCGCAAATTGTTAAGCAGCAAGATAAAACAGTGTGCTGCCCGGTGTCGGTTCCTGTTTTTCTCGAAAGTCGATCTTCCCGTACTTGAGTACTCGACTCAAACATTATTGGATATGGAGAAGCCTGTTAAAACATGACACACAACCGGCTTTATAATAGTACACGAATGCAAACAGAA
Organism: Onchidella celtica; assembly: GCA_963931925.1. Classification (NCBI taxonomy): domain Eukaryota; kingdom Metazoa; phylum Mollusca; class Gastropoda; order Systellommatophora; family Onchidiidae; genus Onchidella; species Onchidella celtica. Next base: position 70,855,333 of record OZ007569.1, read on the forward strand.
ATGTATCACTGCCATAACTTGAATTAAATTGCAAGACATGGGGCAAAAAGATGTGACTGTGTGAGGCTCCCTGGCAAAACTCCACCGGGGAAAGAATAAACAAAGAGCGTCATGTCGAGTTCAAGTACTTTGACATTTTTATGCTAATTTTGAAAGCCGTAAGTGCTGCAGATGCTGAGAAAACGTGTTATTTTTCCCCATGTCCTCAAACTTAATTATTTATGTTTTATATAGGTTATAACAGTTTGGTAAAGGACAAGAATGCAGAATCGTCTGTACGGAATTTAACTACGAATACTTTTCATTGCCCAGCCACCAAGGAGAGAAACCCCAGTGCAGTTGTGATTTTTGCTTGATTGCTGGAATGATTGAAAGAAATAATGGGATTCGCAGTGGGCACACTTGTGTTAAATTAAGTCATATATGAACAAAAGAATGAAACTCTCGTGTTAAGTTTAGATAATATAATGTGAATTTCACATTCCTATTGTATCTCTGAAAAAATGAACAGCCGGTCTGTTGTTGTTCCTGAGTGAAGTGAAGTCCTGTTTTCTCCCTTGATTTTACCAAGATGGCTGGAACAATTGTATTATAGTACTCTAAAAACTTGCCTCGGTTCTTCACAGGCGTGATGAAGTCACTATTTACACTAGACTGTTGCAGGTTTGTTATTTTAACCTATTCACTTATTACGGCTCATTGGTTTCATCCTCACTTTGAATTGGCTTATTTCATATATAAGAATATTTTCCGTTGCCCAGTCACCAAGGAGAAATTATTTCCTGTAGGTGTACTATTTTGGGACAGGTTTGAAAATATTTCAAAAAAGCCAATTATTCTGCAATATGGCAGTATTATCAGTACATAAAACGGTGGAATAAATACGTTTTGTACGCCAACATTCCTTAAGCAATGTATAATGCTCAGGCTTTGAGTGCCGCGGTGTGAAAGGTTTTGACCAAGAGTCTCTCAAATATAGTGCGCAGAGTCTCATTCGATTGTTAAGTGGGGCGCTCATTTGTTGCGCGCCGTGATATGAAAGGAATTTACGATCAACGTAAACAGAAGAGAACGAAATAGAGCTGACAACAACCCGCAGAATTAAGAATAATCAATAAAATTCAACACTAACGTGTATTTGACTGAAGTTTCTTATTCGATTTCTTACCAAGGTAAGTATAATATGTACAGTCATGTATTTATATAGCAGATTCTCCATTTTGGTGTTAGGTTCCCACCATTGGGATTTAAATAAAAAGCAACCCAATAAAAGCATCACACCCCCTTTTCAATATCATCATCATATTATAATTCATCATTATCACCGTCAACATTACTGCAAATAAAACAGCATTAAGACCACTGCTATTACTACCATCAACATCATTAAAGCCAACATCACAAAAATCATCGTCACTGTAACATTATCACTCCATATACCATATAGGCACTAAATTACGACTGTTTGCCGATGATAGCCTCCTCTATAGAACAATAAATTCAAAAGAAGATACGGAAATTTTACAGAAAGATTTGGACAGCCTACAAGAATGGGAGAGGGACTGGCGTATGGAATTCCACCCCAATAAATGCCAAGTCCTGAGAATTTCAAATAAACATCACAACATCACCTCAGACTACTTTATACATGGCGAGAAATTGAGTGAAACAGATGAGGCTAAATATTTAGGAGTTACATTGGACAGAAAACTTACATGGAACCAACATATTCATAGCACATCGTCGGCCGGCTGATGAAACCGTGAATCCCACATTAGACAAATTTTTCAGGAAGGACAAAAAAACGTTTAAACATACTCCTCGTGTTATAATTGAGCAAAAAACGATTATAAGTTGTTTGTTTCAATTTAATACACCCTCTATACATACATTTTTATTGAATATTGTAACAGTTTTTGAGAAATGTGGGATTAACGATTTCATCACATCAAAATCGGGCTGATGAAGTCGTGAATTCCCCAAATGGTGGAATTCACGTTTTCATCAGACGAAAATCGGCCTATGGTCTGTTGGATTCACGATAATATACCATAATCGTCAGTTGGCTTTTCAGCAATACTGGCATAAGACAGCAGTTTTCTTTTGCATACATAACGAGACACATAACAAAGAGGGTAACACGTAGTTTTTCAAGAAATAAATTACTAAATCCGCTTTATTGTGGGCCAAATAATGTGGAAAATGGAATCATTAAAACTTGGAAAACACTAAATTGTACACGTACGCACTCATTCATTCATTCACTCACTCTCTCTCACACACAGACACACAAACTCCTCTCTCGCTCCCTCTCTCCATCCCCCCGCCCCCCTCTCTCTCTCTCTCCTCTCTCTATTATACACACACACACTCTAACAAAGTACATAAACCATAAAAATATGGGAATAGAAGAACGTGAGTACCGTTAACGATTTCTACCCACCAAACATGCTGATCAAACATAGCATTTTTAAAGTTGTTTAAGCTACTTCACTTTGCTCTTTGTGACAAAACGTGTGTTAATGATGTAAAAGGTTGTTGTAAAAGTCATGGTAGTCTTTGGGTATTGCAGATTTCGGACTTTGTAGGTCATCATACTTCCTTTTAGTGATTTTGCGTCTGGAAGTGTAGAGCCTAGGTGCTTCTCTGACACCTTCTGTTTGACCCCTTGTTTTGGGCAACAACTCCCATTCCTGATCAAATCTCAGTTTGTATAGAATTTCTCCTTTAGGGGTATATCGAAGGGAGCGGATGTCATTCACTGTTGGGTCTCCCTTTGCCCGTCCTGGTCTGATCGACTTCTGGCTGGCAACTTGTTCATAGTCCCGAAAGAATGCATGGTCTACTTCTTTCACTACATATGGCCTTGGAGTAATCCGAGCGGTCCGGAAGATAGTGAAATAGTCCATTGGACCAAAGATCTGTGTGTTCTTAAGCCTGCGTTCAATTACACTGTGCATGCTATCCACTTCCATGTGTGTGTGGCCCTTCACTAAATACTTGTGTTCAATTTCAACATCGTTTTTGGCAGAAAAAACACTGAGAGCACTGGACAGGGTTGAATTCTTGTTTTGATACACGCACCCATCGCTGTATATGATCACTTTTTGAAGACGAGCACAGTGTGTGGACAAGTAATCCATCATGCAGGTTGTAAACTCATTTGCACTGAGACCACCTTCAGCTTCGTGCCAAACATAGCATACAGCATTACGAGTAGCCGTGTTGAAGATCGTAAAGTTGTGTACAGACAACTTCGTCTTAAAGTAAGAGGAAGACGCATTTATAGCAGGCGCCAACAAAACACCTTGAAGATCCATACAGATAACGGCAATGTTTTCATCTTTCAAAGCTAAGTCTTTGTCACAGACCTTTTCTTTCTCGGCTCTCTTTTTGGCAGACATGTGAGTCTCCCATTCCTCTTTGCCAACATTTCCAGATTCAAAGCTCTTGCATAGGTCACAGCGATCTTTCTTGGGCTTGAAGATCGAAACATTTTTGGCCTCCAGCATTTCCTTTAAAGCTTTGACAGCCAAAGCATGTCCCCCCTTTGCAGAGCAGGCCTGTTCGTAGCAACGATGGAGATCAGCAAGGCTACGAAAGCATGGCTCCAGGTACTGCTTCCCCGATGTCTGGCGGCAGTAATGTGAAGGCAACTTTGGTAAAGTGTCCAGAAAGTCGCCCATGAACTGTTTTGCTTGTTCTCCTCTCGAATAATGTGGGTTTCTGGGTTTGACGTCGGTTACTGGTTCTTCCGTGACGCTCTGCACGAAGTGTTGCGTCAAGCCTGTTGTATTGAGGAACATAACTCTGCAGACGCGAATGTTCTGGTCATCTTTCTTCAAATTGTAGATCCAGGTGAATGATTTGCGGCTTGCTGTTTCACCTTTGCAGTACCTCCGTGCCGGCTGTTTTTTTTCCAACAGTCCCTTTAGGTACGACTTGCGCATGTCCCATGTAAGGCTCCACACATAATCAAAAATCTTTTTCCGATCGTTCTCGGTCAAAGCATGGCATTGTGTCCGTTTAAGTGGGCAGTCACAACGACGTTTCAGTTCTTTAGCAGTCTTTACTGTCCCATCAGCTGCCGTGTACTCCTGACCACTTTCACGAAGCCTTTTCCTGGCGTTTTGCTTCCAGTTGTCTGATCCCTTCCTTTTGAATGCCTGTGAGGTATTCACTACAGAATGTTCCTTAATCTGGGGCTCTGAAACTACAGGAGCAATGGTGGGATCAATGAGCAGGTCATTGGGTGTCCCTGTGTCTGCCTCACAGGATGGAAAGGCAGAATCATCTTCTGGAATCGGCGTAGCGGCAATAAGTGGTTGGTTTGAATTGTCCTTTTCTATCAAGGCAGAGGCAGCATGTGAGTTGGACGACGTTGCCAACGATGTCTCTTGAAGTGGTTGGACAATGGAGTCTGGCGGTGGTGGTACTTCATCTTCTGGTAAGTGAGACTACAGGTCTTGTCTATCTTTAGACTCATTATAGGGATGTCCTTTGTTCTTTGGAGAAGATGTGACCAAAAGATGGCTATGCACTACAGAAAGAGAAAGTGCATTGATGAAGGAGCCATCAAGAGAGGTAATGGAACAGTCCGCAACGTCACTGAAGGCTGTAAGGCTGACGTCTTTCAGCAGGGTGGACTCTTCAGATTCTGACCGAGGAACATGAACCGACTGGTTTTGACAACCAGTGTCTGCCTTGTTCTGGGTGTTTGGATTCGTGGTTTGAAGTGGGACTTTATTTTTCAAAGCCAAATTTAGGATCCGTTTGCCTCGTGAGTAAGGCTCCGTGATGCCCTGTGGAATCATAGACACAAAGAAAGTTCATTATACTTGTGTCTCTCATTTGCGTTTTCATATATATCTCTACACAGTCATTCGCTCAGATGAAAGGAGAGGGGAGAATAGAAACACTATCATGTGAAACATCACACACACACATATATTCACACACAAACACACACATATATATGCATATTCACACACACGCCCACACACACACACATAGGAAGACACTGCATACCCTTACATCATACATACAGCGATAGACATATTACTATATTGATGCATATCAACTTTTTCTTTTTCAATTTTGTATTGGCAAGAGCAGTGCTTAATGGTTAATTATGAACAGTTTAATTGATGGAACATTACATGATACTCGCATCACATTTTCAATGATTTTGTTTTTAAATTCGTTGCTATATTGAGCACTTTTTGAAATCTTTTTAAGAAAAAAAAATGCAAACTCACCTTTTACTTGGATATCTGTGGTGTCCAAAGCGTCAGTGTTACAGTTGATTAGAAAAACCGAAAAACGCTGTGCCTACGAGCACGTCTGTCCGAGCTCGGGGAAAATTCAACAAATTAAAAATAAAATTATGAATGTAACTTAGGAGCAATCGAAAAGTTACATGATGGAACACCTTTACCGACGGACGTCTTTGATGACCGTAACCGACGCGTTATAACAATAGTATTGTTAGACGGATTATTCCCATCGGGGACAAGCGCCAATATGATTTTCACGGCCATATGTCTCGTCGCTAATACTTACAACAATGAAAGAAGCCACACCCTATCGGGCGGACGTCATTGATCACAGGAAAGGGCCACCTGTGACTATTTAAATTGTCAGTCAGTCATCGATGACAAGCGACGGTGTGGTTTTCACGACCGTGCCCCGTCGCCCTTGAACAAAAGCCGTCTGATCAAGTCGTGAATACAACAACATGTTGAATTCACGGTTTCATTGGACCGGTTTGAAGGATTGAGGATTATTCACGATTTCTTTATTACGCAACAACTTTAATTACAGTAAAAAACGTACACCAGGGGTCAAACAGGAATGTGTCTCTGTGTATTTACCATAACTTTTTGAAAAAAAAGTCACTTGATGCATTTTGTGGAATTCACGGTTTCATCAGCCGACCGACGACATGTAACAAAGCAAACGGTATACTAGCATTTCTGAAAAGGAAATCTCTAACTGTGATAGGAAAGTAAAAGAAAAATGCTATAACACCTTTGTGAGGCCCTCCCTAGAGTATGGCTGCAGTGTCTGGGACCCCCACTGTCGAATAAATATAGAACAACTGGAAAGGGTCCAGAGGAGAGCTGCTCGCTTTGTGACAAATGAGTATGCTAGAAGTAGTAGAGTCAATAAAATGATGAGAGACCTCGAGTGGACACCACTAGAAGAAAGAAGAGCAAAAAACAAAGTAAAACTATTTTATAAGGGCAGGGAAGGAAATACCGATATCCCACTGAACCACCTCACCATTAATACCAGAGGCAACAGAAAGAATAACATAAAATATAACATCCCAAGCTCACGGATTAACAGCCATCTTTACTCTTTTTACCCTATTGTCATCAGGATGTGGAACAACCTCCCGGCAGAAGTCCAAAAACTATCGTCTGCAACGGCTTTTGGCAATGAATTAAAGAACATAATTATCCGTTGCAGCTACCATTGTATATAAAGTGCGGGTCTATTTCTGTGCACAATCTTGGTGCCAAGAGATATTTTTAACCAGAGATATGTATATAACAAAAGAATTTACACAACGATATATTTTAAATGGTCTTAATATATATGCTGTTTTAGCCTGTTTTAGCCTCAGAGCAGTGGCGTCGAGTCGCATATGGTGCAGTTGAGGAATCGTCTGAGTAAATAGACGAATCAACTCCATGAGAAGAGGAAGAAGAAGAAGACATGTAAATCTCATTACTCTCGTCAAGTTCATCGCCATCATTAGCGCCACCACTTCAGCGCCGACGTCATCACCACCTCCTCAACGCCGACATCATCACTACCTCCTCAACGCCGACATCATCACCACGATCACAAGAAAGAACACCATCAGTAACAACAGCACCGCCACCACCAATATCAACAACAATATTATGACATTGTCATACAAACTTTCCCACTAGCTCAATTCTTTCAATTTAGTTCTGCCCTTCTTCTTCCCACCCACCCCTGCAACGTTTTTGTTTGCTTTTCGTTGTGAGTTTTTTGCGGGGAGGGGGGGGGGGAGGGTCAGGCCTAAACTGCCTGTCACCCCAACTGTTTCTCATTTTCTTTCTCTTCACCTTAGCACGTCAGTATAACCCAACAAAATCTGATCTCAGTAATATTCAAGATGTCCTACGTGACAGTCAATGTCACCTCTGGACGTCTACAGATTGAAGCACCAGTCCCGTATCTACATAAATAATTAATGGTCTCCACAACAAATTCAGAGATCACGGATACAAAGATTAATGAATGTGACGAACAAAAGAGAACTGTCCTTGTGAATGTTTACACAACCTACGGTGAGTTTGATGGCATGTCAACAGTCTGAAAAAGAAACTCCGAATCTATAAACACACTTCCTGGTCTCCATAACAAATCCTCATATCGCGAATAAGAAATTTAAAAGAATGTGACGAACAAAAGAGAGCTGTCCTTGTGCACTGTTTACACAACCCACAGTGAGTTCCGGGTAATGCTGTCGATAAAAAGGTTAACCTGTCGGTGACCGATATTTCAACCATATCACTTCTGGCAATAAATTTATTTGTCACGTTATAAAAACTCGTAAGTGCCAATCAAGAAGGCTGGAAAGCGTCAGACTGATTTCAAAACAGACCAACCGAATCATTTCAGAACATGAAATTAGAAGTTGGAAGGACTGTGACCTGCTTTCAGAAACTATTACTAAAGAAAAAATGCCCTCCATCAAAATTTATCAGCAGAGATTGAAACATTGAAACTTAGTTATCTCAGTTCACCAACAAGTTTGTTTCTTCCGTCCTCTACATGTACAAGAAAAACCAGTTTAATATCCATACAACTATAGAAAGTCTTACTGTAGATCTAACAAAACAACTCGGGCTTTGAATCATAAAATAATGTCAACTTCATTCACGACGGGAATCTTATTTCTGTGACAGTTTTATCTCGTTTGAAAGTTTTTTGTTTCCTGAAAACTATGGTATCCTCAAGTGGGCTCTTGTTTCAACTGACAGAAGCGTGGCATTACGAACTTGTTGCTGTAATGTGCACATGGAAAACTCTCATGATATTCAATATATATATTTTTTTTTTAATTCAACGTGGCTCCCAGTGGTAATTGTGGTGTAAAAAGACTAAAAAAATGCATTCACTGACAGCCCTTCCACCCCTGCCCATTCCGTTATCTTGCATCAATTTCTTTCTAGCATGACATTTAGAGAAACATAGAGACAATCCTAGGCTCAGGATATTGAATTCAATGTCGGACATGATTACTTTCGAGTTGTAAGTGAATATCATAAATGAAAATGTTCCCGGCCCTCATCAACAAAAGAATAGGACTTTCTCGTGTAGCTTTGCTCCAAAGAGATAGAGAGAGCGAAAGAGGACGTATACAATGGCAGTAAGAATAAAAACCATGGCCGTTGCAGGTTAACAGAAAGAATATCCGGGCCAGGAGTCCAAGGGATGTGGCATTGAAATATGAAAGGAGAAATATAAAAATGAAGACATTGGGGAAAATTAATATAAACTTAATTTATACCTTTCCTCGAAGCCACAAATGCCCAAAGATCCAAAGGGAAGGAAGAGTGGAGGAAAAGAGATGAGAAAGCTAGGAGTAAACGTGCAAGATTTCCATCATATTACAAAATTTATATTCCTTATAGTCATTGTAGATATTTATTATTTATCGGGTTCAATCAGACCTTTGCTATAGCGGTATTAAACCAGAAGGGAAGAAAATTAATGCAGGTGGAAATTCCAAAAATTGAGACCAACGTTTGAGATTGACGATGGACCAATGGACCACAATTTCTCTAACACCTTAGAGAACACACGAGCAACCCTTCTTACAATGACTGCCAGAAAAATGTGAGGAAGAAAGGCCAGAGATAGTCTCATCTATTAAAGCATTATGTTTATTTACTTGGATGTTGATTTATAGAGCAAAAGTTTATCGTTTGATTTGGGGTGGGGGAGAGGAGAGATGTGTGTGTGTGTGTTATATTTACTTTTAATGCGTTGGTAACCGGCGTGTAAACAAATAATCAATCAATCCCGAAGGGGGGGGGGGGGCAAAGTTGCCTTAGGTTTATCCATATTATTTGTTCTAGAGCCTTCCTATTTCGATGCAATTTCTTGCACACAAAATTATGGTGATATAGACAAAAATTAATATTATTCGAGCGACATTTCAGATTATGATTCGAACGCCCTATAAGTCTTTGCCATTATAACACACAGTGTGGGATTTTCGTAGATCAATCGACACTTACAGGACACTGAAATAAAACAAAAAATGATAATTACAGATGACATTTATGAAACGTTAATCTCACAATAAGAACATTGCGTAATTAATTGCAATACACAAGTTTCCCCTGCAATTGAACAAACATAATACAAAAACCAGAGAAAACCATAACCGCAAGACGGACAGGCTGTCTCTTCTGGAAGTCACGCAAGTGTGCGCATTTTTTGTGGCTTTATAATTTGTTTTTTATTCAATTTTCTTTCAATACTGTTTCAGTTTTTGGCCTGACGAAGGCCATTTGACTGAAATCTGGATCTGCCTTTGCTTTTCCCTTTTCCTTTTATTGTATAGTCCCTGTATTAGTTTTGTCTAGCGGGTTTACCATATACAATTCTTCCTTGTTGCCATGTCAGCAATGGCGGAAGATGAGAAATGGGAGAGGAGAGGAAAGAGTTGATCACTACTTGCTCCACTACACAAGTGTTCTTGGAACAAGAGATTGCGAGGGGGGGGGGGGATATATTAAATGTATATGTCCTAATTGCCAGGGGTTTAGGCTTGGCTTAACATTTAGTGAAGGTCAGTCTAACATTTAGTGAAGGTCAGTCTAACATTTAGTGAAGGTCAGTCTAACATTTAGTGAAGGTCAGTCTAACATTTAGTGAAGGTCAGTCTAAGGTCAGTCTAACATTTAGTGAAGGTCAGTCTAACATTTAGTGAAGGTCAGTCTAACATTTAGTGAAGGTCAGTCTAACATTTAGTGAAGGTCAGCCTGAGATTTAGTGAAGGTCAGTCTAACATTTAGGAAGGTCAGTCTAACATTTAGTGAAGGTCAGTCTAACATTTAGTGAAGGTCAGTCTAACATTTAGTGAAGGTCAGTCTAACATTTAGTGAAGGTCAGTCTAACATTTAGTGAAGGTCAGTCTAACATTTAGTGAAGGTCAGTCTAACATTTAGTGAAGGTCAGTCTAACATTTAGTGAAGGTCAGTCTAAGGTCAGTCTAACATTTAGTGAAGGTCAGTCTAACATTTAGTGAAGGTCAGTCTAACATTTAGTGAAGGTCAGTCTAACATTTAGTGAAGGTCAGCCTGACATTTAGTGAAGGTCAGTCTAACATTTAGGAAGGTCAGTCTAACATTTAGTGAAGGTCAGTCTAACATTTAGTGAAGGTCAGTCTAACATTTAGTGAAGGTCAGTCTAACATTTAGTGAAGGTCAGTCTAACATTTAGTGAAGGTCAGTCTAACATTTAGTGAAGGTCAGTCTAACATTTAGTGAAGGTCAGTCTAATATTTAGTGAAGGTCAGTCTAACATTTAGTGAAGGTCAGTCTAACATTTTGTGAAGGTCAGTCTAACATTTTGTGAAGGTCAGTCTAACATTTAGTGAAGGTCACTCTAACATTTTGTGAAGGTCAGTCTAACATTTAGTGAAGGTCAGTCTAACATTTAGTGAAGGTCAGTCTAACATTTAGTGAAGGTCAGTCTCACATTTAGTGAAGGTCAGTCTAACATTTAGTGAAGGTCAGTCTAACATTTAGTGAAGGTCAGTCTCACATTTAGTGAAGGTCAGTCTAACATTTAGTGAAGGTCAGTCTCACATTTAGTGAAGGTCAGTCTAAGGTCAGTCTAACATTTAGTGAAGGTCAATCTAACATTTAGTGAAGGTCAGTCTAACATTTAGTGGAGGTCAGTCTAACATTTTATGAAGGTCAGTCTAACATTCAGTGAAGGTCAGTCTAACATTTACTGAAGGTCAGTCTAACATTTTGTGAAGGTCAGTCTAACATTTTGTGACCCGACCCTCCCCCCAACTCCTGTTTCTTCTGTCAATTTTCTTTCTTCCTCTCCCAGTGACTTTGTTCAAGTTTTTTGTTATCTAACTTCTCACTTTTACACGCCACATTCAGACTTTCTGTCCATGGACATTCTTAAATCAAAATCAACTTTAAAAGAAAGCGGCATATGAAGGGAAGGAGGTAAAAAAAACATCAGAAAGTTATGGTGGAAAACCACAGAAAAACTGTGGCGTGGCAGCAAGGCTCAAAGCAAAGTCAAAAATTGGCAAAAAGAAAAAGTTGTATGAAGAAAAGTCCCGCATAAGAAATAATACCCCAACGATACAATGAAATTTGCAAACTAGAAGGGAGGACAGAAAATGGCCAATATTCCTGTTTTATCCTTCGTAAAGGAAAAAAAAAATAGACAAAAACGAAAAATTGAACATGTACAACAATCGAACAATAAAAAAAGTAGAATATGAAATATCTAGAATCTGAACAGAATATGTCCACTCAGCGGCGAGTTCTTACTTGTATTGCAGCACACACATACAACTTTTTCTTTTTGCCAGTTTTTGACTGTGGAATGTCTGCCTGGGTTGGTAAGTCTTCTCAGTGTATATAACATGAAAAAGTGAGGGAGAGTTAATTTTCTTCTTGTATACACACACATACACTCTCTCTCTCTCTCTCTCTCTCTCTCTCTCTCTCTCTCTCTCTCTCTCTCTCTCTCTTTTTGTCATGTGTGTATGTACGAGTGTTTGGTTGTCAAAATTGTCTGATCCACGGCGTCACTAGAGGTCAGTCAAAAGCAGAATGTGTAGACACTAAGGCCATTGCCTAGTCTGTTTCACTTGATAGAAAAAATAAAGTTTTCATGATAATTTAACAAGGATTATTTCCGCCAAATCACCCTGAAATGCAGAAGAACATAATATGAGCAGCTAGCCTGGAGTTTATCGTACCAGGAAGTTCACAAGCTAACGCCACAACTTACCGTGGGAGGGACATTCGATAAAGTTTACTAGTGCAGTTTGTCGGGAGAGTACACAAAAGTCTGTTATCTCGGCGACCCTTTCTGGCCGGAGTGAGAGGGTGGGGAGGAAGGGGGGGGGCGGGGGGGGCTGAAAGAGTGAAATATAACGTGTTTATCTATTGGTCCTGAAAAGGGCAACGCATATCCTTGAATCTTTTTCTGAAACGTTCTTTATTTTCTAACTACCAGTTTGTTCAGCAAGGGGTACAAGCAACAAGGGAAGGCATTCATATCCACATTTTGTCGGCCGCCTGGTGGAACCTCGTTAAAACTCACCTGAAAGGCTGTTGGTGTTATGGGGCCGCACTATTCTACAATTATAGAACGTCTTAGCTGAGCAGAGAACACAACTCAGTTTTTTTTCCCTCCATTTGCTTTTGTAATTACACTGCCGCTCCCCAACTATTGCCTTTGATTTTTTTTTTCTTTAACGAGGTTCCAACAGCTGATCGACTATTTTTTTGTGCCTTTGAGTTATCTTTATCCCTAAATGTTCCTGGACAACATCAAGTTTGGCCCTGTCTATGGCAAGCCGCGTTCTGAACCTCTTGAATAACCAGCTGAAATATTTTAGTTTCCAGACCCAGGTCAATCAATCAATGAACTAGTTTTTGTTTTTGAGTCACCCCGCAGAGGCCACACACACGCACTGAAATACAAAACGACTTTAATAACGAATGAAGCTATTGTTATAGATAACTAGAGCATTTTCGGTGTAAAATAATGTGATCGAGTGGTACAGGCTGTGACCTCGCTTTCAGATGGCAGGGCTATGGAATATGCGGCTTTTTATGCAAAACCACACGGGAAATAGAAATCCCATTTCAAACTGTTCATTAAGACTGTTTGTTTTAATTTAATAAAGAGATACCTATAATAATACATTTTGAACATAATTTTATGTTAGCTACCATATCTAGACTAGACTACATTTATTTATCTACCCTTCAAAATCAGAGGCCCATGCCATCTTTTGGCCTACCTGACCCCGGATCAGCTCCTCCGGTCTGGCATGTTCATAATGGTAGAATTATGGGAACGATGGTGCAGATGGAAGAATGAATCTAGTTGGTAAGAGATGGCGTGAATTTAGTGAGTGCTATGTTAAGTTTATACTAACTACTTGATACTGAAGTGAAGGTTGTTGTGTTACATGAGATGTCATAATGATTTCATGTGACTTAATTGAAATTATGTGATACAGTGATTAAAATAAAATGTGTTAATTAACAATGGTGACAGGCCAGTTAACATGTAATCAATCATTGTTAGAGTTATGACTTCAGAACTAAGGAATCCTAAGGGGGTGGGTGGGTCCTGAAGGTGATTTTTGTTATTATAAGTAATAGACTATTTTAACTATCATAATCGAATTCAGGATGTCTGAACTAGTAGAAACAAATGTAAATACTATTTGCTTGTCATGATATGGTTGCCATAGAAACACCGATATCTTGGATTTTGAGTAACCAGAAAGTGTCAACTTCAATATAGATCGAGACAAAAAGTGGAATTTCGAGAAAATGGCATTGGAAGTTGCTTTATTTTTTTAATAAAGGCTATTGAAAATTGTCACACAGACCTCAAAATATCCCTCCTTGGCATGCTGGGCCTCAACAATGATTGGCGAATTACCAAAAGTTTATGACAGATGTGTACAGAGGAGTTGTGGGGAGGGGAGGAATAATTATATAATAAATTATAGGATAGAACGGGCTATAGAAAGAGGGGAGGAGCGGAGACGGAGCGGGCTAGTATCATAATCTTATGCAGCAACACCTACTAGGACTAATGAAAGAACCTCTTGCCTTTCTTCTAGCTTGTGAATCCGTGGCAGCTCAACTCAGTTATCCACAGTAAAAACAATGTAACAACTAACATAATCAGCACACTTCTTCTGTTACTGGTCTACGCCTTCCCGAGATCGCTTGTCTTGACTTTTTGCAACTGCAGGGAACACAGTCATAGTGACCTTCTACTTGGGCATCTTTCACAAATTGTATCAAATCCTACCTCGTATTGCAACGTTATTGGAATAAAAACTTGAAATAAAAGCACTGTCCAGTCTGCTGACATTGTATTCTATAGGCTATTATATAGGTCAAAATATGGTCAGAAGATTCAATGTATTGCTCCGTTTACGGCCGACCAATCAGTGAAATAGAAGCGAGGTGAAGGTCGAGGCTATTCATGCACCATACTACATTTTACTATAGCAGTGCCAACAATGTAGTGATCTTGTATGCTTGGTAAGAAACTCCTCGGGTGGAGCGAGACAAATGACGATCTTCAGAGGAAGAGTGGATTCTTTAATTAGGTGTTTCAGCCTTTAACTTCCTGACATCTTCTAGAACTCCGGCCACACCGAGTCCATGACTCGAGGTGATCGTCCCACCTTTTGTTTTTTTTTCGTGGCCAGGTTTTTCTATGGGTTTGAACCCGTACCGCTGGTTTCTGTTTTCTGGTGCAGGTGTCGTATCTATTTTCCCAAAAATTGCCACCAGTTTTAGGCTATGAATTTAGTGTTCATATTCCGGCTGAATCAAGAAACTACTTCTCCATCGATACTGTTGCTGATCCCAACCAGGCAGTTAATTATCCTACTGAGCTCCTGAATTCCTTTTTGGCTTTGTGGGTGAATCGCAAAGAATTACTGAGTGAAGACGTCATGTGATGCGTCAAGGGGTGAGAATATCCAGGGTAGCAGAAACTGAAGGTAAAACCCAATCTAGATTAGCTGCCAGTGCATCAGGGTTGAGGAAATCCAGAGCAGCTACCTTTTCCTACCTCATTGGAGTTGCATTTGAGTACATATCCAGCACGGATTATGCTTCTCGTCCAAAGTTATTAGTCGGAGCAATTTCTGATAAGTGACTTGCAGAATCAAGGGTCAAGTTTATCATAGGATTGGATCCCTCGTGCCATTGCCATATGGACAAAGCAATTCCTACAAATCTACAGGAGGAACATGTTCCCAGATGTGAGGCTGGACACAATTCTTACTTTTCAAGAGTTCCTTCATCGACACAATCCTTGCATCAGGAGGTTCAAATCAGCCATGGAGAGAGAGAGAGATCGGAAGATTTGAGATTGATCATCAGAGCAAGCAAGACACCAACTGGTGATAAATTGTTTACTCATTTAGATTCGTTTTTTAAAAATATTATTCTAAATCCTTAGCTATTGGGGCTGAAGGCTCAACTAACTCTTTAAAGTCCCGCGAGCAGCGCGGCTTTTAAGCTTGTATTAAAT
Organism: Onchidella celtica; assembly: GCA_963931925.1. Taxonomy (NCBI): domain Eukaryota; kingdom Metazoa; phylum Mollusca; class Gastropoda; order Systellommatophora; family Onchidiidae; genus Onchidella; species Onchidella celtica. Next base: position 70,870,666 of record OZ007569.1, read on the forward strand.
AAAATAATAGCAAACTTGTGTGTTTGTGTGTTCGCAAAAAAAATACGATTGGAATTTGTATGAAATTTTACAGATGCCTCTTTTTTGGCCTGCAAAAGCTTCTTTTTTAGATTTGGAGACTTGAAAATATCGGGAATTTTTATTTAATTTGCTTCGTGTCACTGATTTTGCTTCCGGTTCTCCTTTTTGAGGAATGCATGAGCCCGTGGTATTATCAATTCCTTCTTCTGGACCATCCATACTTAGTCGACACACTTCCGATGTTTTCACTGTTACACAATCAGTTACCTAGTGCTCAAAAATTCATTGTCATTTCGTAACTGCTGGCGGTGTGTGTAGGGCTTTAACGTACAAAGGAGTTGCAGGAAGACCAAAGATACTAGATATAATATAATAAGATGAGACATCCTAAGAATAAACAAGTAAACAATTGCAAAAACAAAATACATTGAAAGGAATGAGCAAAATGAAGCAGATTCATTATAATCAACCAGAAGTGAAAATATAAAAAAACAGATCTTTATAGTAGCTGTTTTTCACTGTTATATCTTTAGCTTCGTAACCCTTGTTTTTCTGGAATTGTTTCATTGTGGGGTCAGGGTGGATGGCCAAGAGCCGGTTGCGCCTGGAATTTCCACGCTGTGACTCAGCACACACATACAGTACACACACAGCACATACACACAGTACATACACAGCACACACACTGCACACATATAACACACACACAGCACACGTATAGCACACTGTTCAAATCACGTTGGGCAAGTTCTGAATGTCGTAGTTAAGGGACCATGGTATTTAACACGATAAGCGAAAGTTGAAAAGAGAACACGACTGAGTATTTTCTCTATACGGCTTTGTAATGAGACCATGGTCCCTCGACAACAACCAATTCGGTTTGAATTATTTAGCGACGCTATTGATCAGTGGCGAAACGCAAAGTTCAACTAGAATTTTTTGAGTCAAAGTTCTGGATATTGCTTCCCGACCTAGTATATAATATTGATGTACTGTTTTATGGCACAACTTGAACAAGCCGAAAGCAACCGGCGCAAAAGCTTTGGTTAGTACAGGGTTCAGAGATGTAGTTCGGGGAATCGACAAAATATGAGTTTTAGAAGCAGATAGACAGACAGACAGGCAGACAAGTAGGTCCATCTTTTCTTATTCTCAGTTTCTACCATATTTGTTTTCTATTGCACGTGCCTCGCCATTCACATCACTTTAATATTGAGACTGATACTTTGATTATTACGTAAATCTTAGGTGCGAAAATAGAGCATCACATCATAACAACTAATATTAACCTTTGCCACATGTCAATACTGTGTGAACGAAATGGATGTATATACAATAGGGGTACATGATTATCAAAAAGTATAATGTCTCCTGAAACCGTATAGAGGCATTGCAGTCTTTGTTATCTTAATAAGAAAAAAGTGGGAGTATGGATGAGAAGGGGAGAGTAACCGTCCACACTTATTCACTTTATTGGGATTCGCTGAGAAACGTTTAATATGCTTTTAGTATACCTCTCTCTCCCTCTCTCTCTCTCTCTCTCTCTCTCTCTCTTTTCTCTCTCTCTCTTTTCCCTCTCTTTCTCTCTCTCTCTCTCTCTCTTCTTTCTCGTGTGGGTGTAGATTAACCGGCTGAAACCTTGACACTGGTGAGCGGTGGTGGGTGGTGTCTGTTCAAGTAGGCGGTCTTTCAGGCACCGCCTTCATTACTTCATGAAAGTACACGTGACTTGCAATCTCAGATCTATAAAAAAAAAAAAAAAAACCAGCAAGTTTTTGCGAAAAAGTACAGGCTTCGTCACTCTTCTTAGTTGTCACTTCAATTCTCAAAGGCTGCAGCTGGCAGAAACAGAGAATTTCTTATCCTCATTCCTGCACCTTCACTGGGTGTCGTTCTGTTTCAAGACTGCCAGGCCTGTATCCATTTTGTATGTGATACGCCTTGTGTGCTAATGCCATCTGTCCTTGGTCAACTAAGAAGAGGCAAAACTGAATAAACGTGTTAGCTTCACGCCTCGGGATTTAAAAAAATGTTAGCGTGAATCTTATATCTGGACTAGGGAGACCGTACCGTAGGTAGGTTTGGGTTTTCGCTTTAATGGACACTTCAGCCAAATAATCCTCACGGGTATCAGACTCTCTGATCATATTTACAAGATTTATTCGAAAGAAGGAAAGCTAAAATTAGACAGAGGTGGAGCTATTACTTATAGTTTAGTACATCTTGAACCGACAAACTGACAAAGGTATAACTAGGTCATTTAGGGTAGCCCATCCTAGTCACTGACATGTTTGATAACTATGAAGCTGTGTTTTCATATGTACGGAAGTGAAACGGTAACGCCAACGACGTGCGGAAATAAAATTTTGTTTTTCCATTTTGTGGAGACGAAAACGGTCAGGGTAAAGGAAAATATCCCTTTATGTTCTCATATAGCTGGTTCTTCTGTGATCTTTTAGTCACAAAGGTTCGCCCTTCATTCTCTGTAAACTCTCTAACTACTAGGACTTCTTTTTTGTGCAGGCCTGGCTATGAGTTCATGCTCTTGGATAATGACGTACTAATGTCACGTCTCTATCTCAGAATGATGTGGAGATGTGTTATATTAGTAACTACGGCATCGACAGCATTGGTGTAGATCTACAATTTGAGAGGAAAGTGGGGGGGGGGGGTAGCATAGTGCTTACATAAGTTGTAAATACCTCTCGTAAACGAATTGTTGCACTTCGGCCAAGCAAAGTTTGCCAATAGTTTCAACGACAGACTAATTTGCTCGGGTCCGTAAGTTTGTGAAACGAACCCAGGTGAAGCATAAGGGAAATCATCTGCCCAAAGGCAAAGACTTGCAATCTTCATCAGCCATGTTACCTCAGATCTACAACTTATTCAACAAAGGGCAGTCTTTATTATGGACTTCCCGATTCCTGTATTAATCCAATAAATCAGTTAGATCTATCTATCTTTCCCCACCTGCTTTGAAACTTTCCTCCAGAACAACCTCGACTGAAATAGGCATGATTTAACAGTTTTTAAAATCAATTAATGAATACATTCAGTACCATAAGATTCAATGTGAATTTCTAAAGTGAAATAAAACAATTCACCTTGAATTGATTTCATGTTATATAATGTGAATTAATATTTTTCTGTTCTGCGAGACAGCTTAAAATAATTTAAATCAGTCTGTTAGTTCTCCTCCTCTGTCTCCTTTAATCATAAAAAACTAAAACTTCTGTGGGTCAGGTTCACTTTGTTCACATGAAGTGACTTGCTTTTCATAGCCATCCAGGTGTATGGTGTATGGATCCAACAGCAATAAATTGGTGTACGAACAGAAAAGGCCCATCCCTCAGAATTTCTGGCCAATGAAGTCTGCTTGCCACAGACCCAACATAAATTTTGCGTACCGATGAGGCTGAAGCTTGCTTATAATAAATGAACCATAACTGATTTCTTTTACATCCTTTGTTAAATTTTATAGCCACAAAAGTGCAGATCTGAATATGAATGTAAGATAACTATGCATTTTTTCTACACTTAGATCTAGATCAATTTAGTCCATTGGTCTGCAGTTTCTTTACATCCCAAGACTTCAGTGTTAAGCCCTCTAGAATGTTTTTAAAGGCAAAATAAAATTTTAAAAAACAATAAATGGATTCAGACTATAAATCATTGGTCCTCAACTTTTTTTTCCGGCAATAGCCCCTTTACGCTCCAAATTTTCTTTCATCGCCCCATCCCCATTCAAACTCAACGGACATATTTCACAAGCAGATAGTCTACACACTTAAGATGTTAAATTGCTCAAAGCCTTGTTAATGACAATTAGCATGTTGATTATTCATTATAAACAGAAAGCATTTTTTTTAAATTCAAATGTACAAAAAAACAGGCCTTTGCTGTTCATAAAACCCTTCTAGGTGTACTGTTGAACAGGTCAGTGGCTGCCCTGTGTTTACCCCCAAATCGCCCCCCCCCCCCAAAAGCGCCCTCCTTTTTCGTTTCGCATCTTCGACGTCTTTTTCTTCATTTTTGCCCCCCCCCCCCCATATCAAAAACACTCACGGCGGGGTGGGGGCTGATATCGCTCAAGTTGTGAAGCCAGCTGTAAATGAACATGTCACAAAAACTGGCTACTAGATCGCTATAGTTTAATGCAAACGTATCCCAAGGCGATTTGGGACTAATCCGTCACGAACCAATTTGTTTTGGAAAGCAATAAGGGACACTCAAGGAGGGTTCTCCCAACGAGTTTCTGGAGGGATGTGATGAGTCTTAACCTTGACAAACTCGTCGGAAAATGCCGTTCTGCTCCCCGGAACTAGCAAAAAGACAGTTGTTGAAGAACACAGAACCGCGTTTTCCGCCCGGTTTGTCACAGCTGGGTAAGTCTCGTGAGTCCCTTTTATATAAATAGAAATTATTTGTAGGTCAGTGCTATTAATAGATTTAGTAGCCTTTCCCGATGGACATCAAACAATATTTTTTTTTTTTTTTGGCTATTGACATTCCTCACGAGACTTCTGACCTCTATACTGAATTGCTTTACAGATTGTCAACTGCCGTCATCTCTGGCTGAAGGAGGTTTGCATAATCTCATTATACAAGAACAAGACTGAAAAGGGTAAGCGACGGTCATATGTTTATAATATTGCCCTATCATTGAACTGGCTTCTTTTGGCAGAGCACAATCCTTTGGAAAATCTAGATGCTCAAGTAAAAATTTACTTTGGCTTTTGCCCTACCGCTGTCGTTCGTTCTTGTTAAATTGGGAGATCCCAAAGACTGGTTGTCAGAAGGGCTTTCTGTATGTTAGCCGACTTCCTTGATTCATGTTTTGAATTGAATCTAGATGGCATAAAAATACTGCACTTTTTCAGGCACGAGTCCTGAAATCGAAATTATGCTTGAAAATATCGATATAGAGATTTTATAGTTTTCGGTTAGTTTATCCATTTAGGAACACTCTTTTACTAACCATATGCCGATTTTGAATGTTTATGACCTGAAATATGCCTTTTAGTGAGGTGGGGGGTCAAGACAAAGTCACAAGAAATAAGCCTCAAAATTAGCCCAAAATAACATCTCAGTGTCGCCACCAAAACCACGAGTTTTAGTGAATACCTGGTATCGAGAACTTTATTTATATGTTACCCACATGTCAAGGTAAAGGTAACAGCCTGAGACATCATATTCCCTTCTATACAAGCATACAATACCACTATACTGCCGTTGTAAAACACAGTAGAGTGCGTGATCACCCCGACCTTCAGCTCGCTTCTATTTCACTGATTCGTCGACTGTAAACGGGGCAATAAATTGAGCCTTCTCATTGGCTGGGACGAAGGTCATGCACCCCCCCCCACCCCCCTCCCCCATATTTAGCAGATTTAGATACATAATAGCCTAAAGAATACCGTGTCAGCTGACTGGACAGTGTTTTTGTTTTTATAACCTTGCACTACGACATGGAATTTGTTACCGTTTGTGAAAGATGTCCAAGTAAAAAGTCACTTTGCGTTCCCTGCAGATGCAAAAAGTCAGACAAGAGATTTCAAGAAGGTGTTGACCAGTAAGGGAAGAAGAGTGTTGATTATGTTACACTGATTTTATTGTAGATAGCTGAGATGAGCTGTAACGGGTTCAGAAGCTAGTAGAAATGGAGAGATTCTTTATTAGTCCTTTTAGTGCATGTTGCTGCATACGTTCTTATGATACAAGCCAGCCCTCCCCCCTCCCTTCCCCGTTCTATCCCCGACTCTCGACTGTTCTATATCCGGTTCTACCCCATAACATATACTATCCCCTCCCCCCCCCCCCCCCCGAAGCCAACCCTTTCTGTCTCCCCTACTCCTCTGCACACATCTGTCATAAATGTTTGGTAGTTTGCAAATCATTGTTGAGGTCCAGCATACCAAGCAGGAATGTTTTGAGGTCTGTGTGACGCTTTCCAATAACATTTTTATAAACAAAAACAAAAAAAAAGTTCCAATGCTGTTTTTCTCGAAACTGCACTTTTCATCAGAAATTTGTGAACTAGATCTAGTTTTGTTTTATTATTTATTGACCAATTGGCTTAAAATTAGGCTAACAGCATGTTTGAACAAATCAAAAAATTCATACAGAAAGAAATTTGTTTGCCTTTTGAATTTTTTTTTTTTTTTTTTATGAATTTAAGTGTGATCGAAAAAAGGGGAAATGGAATTCCGCCACATACCATTTTCAAAAATTCATAACGTAAAATCTGTGAAGATATCAAATTTCTCTTCTATATAAAGTCTTTCATTAGATTGAATAAGACACAAGAGAAGTTTCAAATAAATCCAGTAAAAATTTGGCTAAGCCTTTCTATAATTATTGGAGATGACACTTTTTGGGGACTCTATGGCGTTTCTATGGCTACCATATTATTATTACAAACAAATTTATTTACTTTTTTTTTTCTACTAATTCAGACATTCTGAATTCTTATGTGACAGTTAAATTGTCTATTTTCCATAATTAAAAAAAAAATCACTTTCAGCACACCCCCCCCCCCCTTCCCATTTAAAAACGGACACTGCTATTGTTAAAGTCCAACCCTACTGTCAGCCGGGACTTATGGCTCTTGGTATTTGCTACTCACAGGGTATGAAACTATAAAATGTTTAAATTAATTAAGTAAACTGAACATGGTCTAAGTCAAAGGCCATACCTTGCGTACGCTGAAAATTGCATTTCGTTGATATCATCCGTTGTAAATCACCCAGAATTGAAATTATAATTCGTTCACCGAGGCGTGATCACGGTCTAGTTGGATTTTCTCAGCTATTACGAAATACAGCGTCCTGATTTTTTGCATGCAACCTTACATTTATCATGACCCTACAAATCTTGAATTTGAAGTCTGTGCACAGCACCGTTTTTTCAAAGCAGCGAATTCCTTTGATCTTTTCTCTGTTTTCAATTTAATAGGCCCCAAACTTACAGATGTTTACAGTATGCGTGTGTTTCAACATGATCTGTCACTTCTCATTTCCCTGTTGTTGATCTAAATTCCTAAACAGAGTAACAATCTGTGGTGTATTGCAGTGGCGTAGTGTCTCGTTACGGACTTGAGGTTTTCTTTACACGTAAATGCATTTATTGTTCCTTTCCTGTAAGATAAAGCTACTACAGATTCATTACTTATCTATTGAAAACAACCTTCTAGTTATGCTAAACGGTAACATCCTATGAAAGATAAAGTTTGTAAAGTAGCTAGGCTTTCCAATCTGTAATAAGTTGTGAGAAATATACATAGCGAGATATGACCACCCTTTCCCCTCCGAGTCCCTGTCATTGCAAGAGCATGGCACAATGATCAGGCTGGGGGCTTGGGACAGCCTCCCATTAGAAAGATTAGCCCTAAAAAGGTTTGTTTGTTTGTTTGTTTCAAAACAGGCAAGAACTTTTCGATGTTTCTTAATGCTTTATCATCTCAGTCGCTTTCTGAGTCGGATGTCTCCATTGGATTGATGGCGATATTTGGTTGAATAAAATGAAGGCCTTCGTTTTGCCAGTATTCTTCCTCCAACCGCAATACATGGTCGTCGCACTTGGAGAAAAATTATGCATCGACTGTTTTCGATGCGGCATGAGTTAGATTTTGGATGTGTGACAGTTTGAAGGTCTTGTTCTCCAGTGTTTCGCATCGTATTGATTTTGATGTTTAAATCCATGATGAAAGGAATTCTGAAACTGAAAGATCTCTGACAGCGCCTCTGACCTCTGTGTTGGCCTACCAGTGACCAATCACGAGAGTTTGTTTTTAAACTCACTTTAATCACGTGCTGTACCATATTTTAGTGGCACTCAAAACCATGTGTTAAATTATTACAGTAAACCTCCTAAATGTTTACCCTTGTCGGTGCTCTCTTTATTTATACACCGCAAATAAACAAACTCGAAAACATACTTTATTAATTCGGGGGGGGCGGGGGGGTGGGGGAAATCTGGGTTAGGATCATCACAGATCTAAGACTTCACGCCAAAGTACATTCAAATATCATTGACGGTTGCAACGCTGCGAGCAGTTTTCTGTGATCATGCCTCGGTGAACGGACTATAATCAGTTCATCCAGGGCAACGCCTACCACCGCTAGTGTTTAAAAAAAAAAGAAAGGAAAGAAGGTATGCGCTATGCGTAGGATGCTCACATTGCTCACAGGAAAATTGTTCAAATGAACACACATTACTGGGCATCATAAGGAGCAAATGAGACCATTATTTTCCTAAAACACATGTAAAGCTTTCTCAAGCTTTCTGGAGTCTTTTTCTGCACCCACCCACTTGAAAAGCCAAAACTGAAGACTTCGGTAGTGATTAGCATTTTAATGGAAGTTTTAAGTCAGAGATATCAAGATATGATAAAATAAAATACCACTAATTTAATATCGTTTACAAATTAATAAAAATAAAACTAAAATCTGTCCATCTTCATAACTCTTATTTTTGTGGATGTCTTTACGCAGCCACCCCCGAACCTATGACAAACCGATCGCAGGGCACTGATTCCTGTAGGCCTGAAATTGTGTCTTTCGTCTTTTATAGTTCGTAGAACGGCTTAGTTACAATCACGAATACGTGTTCAGCGTTTTAACACGTAGGTCTAAAACTGTTACAGAAAACCCGTTCTTGATAGATAAGAGATTAGTGGAGGGGGGGGGGTGGAATATAGGTGTGGAGAAAACCTAACGCGAAGTTAACAAAGTAGCAAAGCAGATATGAATTTGTATGAATCATGTGGAGTTTAAAGCATTTCATTTATACATGTAGTAAGTTGCTCGAAATTCATCGACAATCTGAATCGCTTGGGAAGCGTTTCATATTATTGAGAAAGACAGCTAAGTCATACATTTTCAGTACCAGGAGGAAGTGAAAATTGATCTCATTTTGTTAAGATGTAATATGAAACTCTTTACGTCATAATTCTCTAACAAAGTTGATACCGATATCGGTTATAATATTGATCAATATGGATTGAGCCCATTAAGAAAACAAAAAACATTTTACTCTTTAATTTTTTTTACTTGAAGAATTAATTCGATAAGATAGTTAGCGAAATAAAGTTACTTTTAAGTATGACTGTAAAGAATATTATAACTATCCTCTTTTGAAATTCTGGTTATACTGAGGCATGGATAGGGGAGGCAGGTAGGCCGATTAGCTTATTTTCATTGGATGCAGTATATTAATAAAGAAAATGAAATGACTTTTGGTGGACGCCATTTCCTAATCTTTCCCCAGCAACAATCATTCGCGACTTTCTGATGAGTGGTTTTAAATCTGTCGTTTAAGTTCATCCAAGTGCCACAATCATGTCTTCTTTTTCTGTGGGACTTTCACTCTAGGAAAAAAATATTACGAGGCTTTCATTCAAGTGATCCGTTTTCATTGAGCAAATGTGTGTGAGTACTAGAACTTTTTTTTTTCTTTAGTCATCTTTGCCTTTTGTGTATTTATATTTTGTTTTGGTTTGGTTTTGGTTTCTTTGATTAATGAGATTGCCAGGAAAAGCACGGATCCTTCTAGGATTATTGATAATCCTGGCCTGGAAATGAAAGATTGACTGATTGATTGGTGATAGGAATCAGACTCCTAGCACACCGGACACTCCCTGCTCCAATATCCATTTGAGGAGTTTTCTTCTAATTGTCCCAGTGACCAGTTGGTTCCATATTTGTCGCCTTCGTCCGGCCTTGTCGCACATTCGTCCCTCTCCCTCTTGGCATCCCGCCTCCATCATTCTGGTTATTGGTGACACCTCAATGTCTTCATCTACTCGCAATCGAAAGAAACGAAAGAAAATTAGGCTCGCAGAAAGCGTCAACAAATTTTTTATTTGCGTAATCATTAGCGGAATTAGACATCGGCGACAAGTTCAGCTAAATTCTGTTTACACCGTTTTGGCACGTCTGTCTGATCATGAGATTTGGGGCTGTAAATATTGGGATTTTAGATTGTTAAAGTGGATAGTAGTGTATTATGAAGGCTTTATACTTCTTATTTAAAACAAAAAAAACTCGTCCCATTTTTAACAAGACATACCGACGCCCATACAGCTCGGGTTTGTGTGAAGTATTGAAGATGCCCTCTTTACTACCTGTAGAAGGTTCTTTTTTAGATTTGGGGACTTGAAATGGTCGGAAAGTATTTTTTTGAATTTGCTTTGTGTCGCTAATTGGCTACCTCTGATCCTTCATTTCCACGAGCCCGTGACGTTATCACCTCCAGCGATGTGTTCACTATATTAGCAAGCATAGTAGGAACGATAAGATGAGACGCTGTCTCTTTCGCACCACTAAAAAAACGTGCACACAATTTGCGAGCTGAGCGGGGGCGGGCCCATGGCGCATAGGATGAAAAGAATACTTGATATAATGACAAAGTAATGGTGCTGATTTGTGGCAGTGCTACTGCGACTACAAAAGAAAAAAAAGTAGCCAGAGTTTTCCACAGCGATTGAGGTTACAATTCCACAATAAGCGGCGTCAATCAAGTCCTATAGCAATAGCTGAACAGTGAACAAAACTCAATAATTTCCCTATTTGGCTTTGTAAAATACGGTACTTTTCATGACTTTTGCGCGTTTACCGTTAGGTGGAAGTGCGAAATCTGTAGTATCTTTGCTAGGCAAACTGCCCAGCCCGTGTTTCGAATGTTGACGGAGTATGAAGGGTATTAAAGCGCAGTTGGGGTGTAGTGAGGCTCATCAAAGGTACAAGATGAGACACTCCCTTCTTCGTTCCTCTAAAAAATATCATGCACATAGTTTGCGAGCTGATCGGGGTTTGGGGCCAAAGGCGCATACCATAAAAAGAATGCTTTATATAATGATGAATTAATGGTGTGGATTTATTACAGTGCTACTGACACTAAAAAACGAAAAAATAGCCAGTTTTTTTCCCACGGGGATTGAAGTTATAATCACAAAATAAGTGACGTCAATCAAGGCCTACAGCGATAGTTGAACAATGAACAAAAGTATTTTCCCTATTTGGCTTTGTAAAATGCTGCATTGTTCATGACTTCCGCGCATTTGCCGCCATGTAGCGGTGCGAAATCTGAGCATGCTGAAAACGCCACCTGTCTCATTGTTTGTAGTATCTTAGAGCTTATCTAATTACAAAGAAACAAGAACAACATTAAGCAAGTGCAACGTGAAGCAGATCCATTCAACTCACCCAGAACTGAAACTAATAGATAGTTTTATCCTGGGCAACGCCGAATAACTCAGCTAGTATTAAAAAAAAAATAATTTTAGTCTGTGTCTCCAATAGCCAGAAATCGAAGGCAGTCATGATGACCGCCGTATCTTTTTGTACGTTCGGGCTAAATTTGAATTTTGTCCGGAAAAATGACATTGTGTTTCCAAGTTGCCAAATATATAACAGAGAAATAGGAGGAGAGAGGGCTTTCAAAACGTACGCCGTGAACTCCCAGGAACCCACAAAATCTAGAAACATACGTTTTCACCAAAATTCATTTTTTAAAAGTGAAAAAAAAAGTGGCAATGGACGAACGAAATTGTGCATGAAGATTCGTATTATATTAATCGAGATGGCAGGAAAGATGGTACAAACAAACATCAATAAATTTAACACTTCATCCAATATCAACTTGGACAGTGGACTCACGCCTCCCAATGAAATCGGAGAGGTTAAACTGTCCTTAGCAGACTCCGTCTGGGTCATAGCCACCGAAAACACCGTTTTTTTTACGCGGGGGGGGGGGGGGGAGACATTCCCGAAATGTGTGGCATGAAAGTGCCAACTATCAATAAAACATATTTTAACTGAACGTGTAGACTACATGCATATCCGAAGATGGCACTATGCCTGCGGATCCATGAAAGAATTTTCTGACGTGGACGCGCAACGCTTCCTGTCCTTTCAGATAGAAGACACGATTTAGAACTTAATTTAAGAAATATTTCCATGTTTTCCGTTGAGGAAAGTGGTGTAGAGGAAATATTCTTTTATAAAACCCGTACGCCGGTCATTGGCGCGCTCACAGACCACGGTAGAAACACGCAACTGCATGCTCTAATTTTCCCCCCAGTAACAGATCTTCACTGACCCATGCTTATTGCCACGTTTGTAGTGCCAATCACTACATTACCATGTAAGGCCTACACCAGTGGTTCTCAAACTTTTTCAGTCAATTGCCCCCTTAAGCTCCATATTTTCCTTAAGTGCCCCCACCCCCCAGTCCCTACTCAAACCCAAAGGGCACATTTTATGAGCAGACAGAATACGTATAACCCATGACTTACCAAACTTGCCAAATCTTTATTTCTTGTGTTTTTTAGCTAGTCCTATATAAATCAACTTAAGCCAAGGCCTACGCCGAAGGATGTGGGGGGGGGGGGGAGGGGTGGAGAGGATGTGAGGGAGCCAATCCATGTAAACGTTCGACTGGAACAGTCTATTTAACCAAAAGGGGGAGTTGAAATGGCTTTAACATGTTTCTCTCTGTGCGAATTTTGCAAAATAAAATCGCTATGCAACATCAAACCTATGGAAATTGTATCTGAAGTTATCGCAAATGCCGGTTTTTAAAAGACACTTAACGACCGATAACAATTAAGTTGAATTATGTATGATGGGCACTTCTTATTTGATATAAATTTATATTTTGAAGATTTACATGGAGTTTCTAAGAGGGGTCTTATTTGATTTTACAGATTTCTTTCCTTTTGTTTCACATTTCATAAACACGAGTATTGTCATTCTGAGATGGTGGGTGCATTTCTCATCATCTGCAAGTAGGTCTTCAAGTACGAGACATTCGCCTGATGCAACACGTGGTTCGAAAATGAGGTGGACTCAAAACGTGCCTTGACTTCAAAGTCCATTTTGTCTCGTACAATCACCTGAAAATTAGTTTTTGCTTCCTCTTAAGCACATCTGTCAGCTGACTGGCAAACTGGCACCGAATGTTCTGTTGCGTGTCGGGGGTTGTGTGATTGCTTTTTTTGCCAGATTCCGACGAACGTAGACGGAATTTTTTCAAACCCTGTATCGGTGCATATTTTCTGAGCTGGATCCCTAATCCACTGGCTCAATAGTACGAAAATGATGAATGCAAATCTTGTAAATAGTACAAGAATAGAAATCAAAAGATTTTGACATCAGCTTCTTTCGAGCACAGGACACACAGACGCAAAATAAGAGTTTATCACAAACATGTCTGTACAAAAGCTTGGAAAGGGTTCGTCTTTTGTAATTTGTTCTGACTTTGCTTATCACATATCATCAATGCATTATTAATTTATCAGAAACGGAATGTGGGCTTCCATTTTGACTGTGTCGGACGTTTATCTTGTTTTCATCTATAATGTCTCCCTTTGTACGGTAGTCATATGGTTCATAGTTCTTTCTTATTTATTTACTTTCTCTTTTGCCCTCTTTTTCTGACTTTGTGTGTAATATTTTCTTCGTTTTCACTCTGTTCTTTTTCTTCCTTTTCACTTGTTAATTGTGACAGTTTGCAGCTTAGTAATATACTGATTAACGTAAAAAGAAATTAAAGGAAGTAAAATATGAAATGTTAAGGCTGACAAGAAGAGCATAATCTTATTTAATATCAGATATTTCCAGATAAAAATATTTGTATCACGCATTCTTAAATTGATATCGCTTAAGTAACACGATCTGTACTTACGAATTAGAAAAAATTAAACTATGTGTAGAAACAATCTTTCCTCGACTCATAAAACTAAGATCCATGTCACAGCTTATCCAGTGGGTGAGCCAATGGAGAGGCGGAATCCGAACTGCCTGTTTCGGCAGATTGTGGTTTTCTTCAAAAATAGAGCAAGGAACCTTCTGGGAGAGATCGGTGGCAAAAGCGGAATTCTGATAATCATATAATAATGGAACTTGGGCCCAATTTTGTTGTTTTCTTTACTACGCAACGTAGAGAAATGAAACTTGGCACATGTATGTAAAATGTTTCAAGCCTGTACGTGGTCTAATCATTTTTTCAGAAATTCTTTACTTTTTCCAGAAATTCAGTTATAATTATCAGTTATCAATTATTGATTGCAAACACGACGTGACAATGTACTTCCGTCAATTTCGTCATTTCCGCTTCCTACCGGAAATGTAAACTCTCGAAATAGAGTTCACTTAACCTGAGATCCAGCCACGCCAAGAAAACTTTGATACCGAATTTATTGTTATACAGATGAGGTGAGTGCCATTCATTCATACCAAGAAAACTGTGTAGAAATATTTAGAGTGTGCTTCAAGCTCGGAAGGGATTATTTTGATTATAGATCTCGGAGTGCCAAATGCCAAGAAAACTTTGTCGAAAGGCTACGCCTCTCACGCTTCGAACTAGAGCTAATGCTCAAAGACAGGAAAATGTAATAATAATTTTTTTTAATGTTTTAAAACGCAGGTGATTTTTAACAAGACCTACTGCCGCTCACACAGCTCGGATATGCGTGAAATGTTACATGTGCCTGCTCTTCGACCCCCAAAAAGGTTCTCTTTTAGATTTGGAGTCTTGAAAAGGTGGGGAAGTATTTTTTTCTTTGTTTTTTTGAGTTTGCTTTATGTCCCTAATTGACTACCTCCGATCCTCCATTTTTTACGAACACATGAACCCACGACAACATCACTTCCGTAAAAAATTCTCGGTGAGCACTGTTGCACACTGTGTACTAGATCTAGTATTAATCGCCGATTTTTTGTGGATGACCCAAAGTGTCTCGACATCAGTGTCTTTGTGCTGATTCCTTTCGGTCTGGAGTGGTGTGCTTAGTTTTTTTACCATTCGAAGAATGGGGCAGTTACTAGTCAAAATAATGGTAAAAAAGAAAAGTGAGCAGAGGAATTAAGACATGGAAAGATTTCAATTATATCATCATTGCAAATGATAGTCTGATAGGATGAAAACGCTGGGATGGACTGAAGTTGTGAAAGAAAAGGAGAACAGAGAGGTAGATCAATGAAAACGGAGATGCAGATGTCAATAACCAAAAATAACCGAAATATCATAAAAACCACAGAAAAACTGTGGGGTCGCAGCAGGGCTATAAGCAAAGTCAAAATTGGGCAAAAAGAAAAGGTTGTATGTTGCAAAACCCCGCGTGAGAAATAAAACCCAAACAATACAAAGCAAACTAAAGAGAAGACAGAAAATACACAAATTTTCGGCTTTCGCCTTTTTCAAGTGAAAAAAAAAACGAACAATAAAAGACTTCAACAGGAACGAAGTGAAACAGTTTACTTAGCTGCGAGTTCTTGCTTAGTTAGGAGCACCAAAGCACGTCCGTCCGCCAAAAGCATGGAAGATCGAAGTGACGCATTTGGTTAGTAACCAAGATGAAGGCGCCATATAGTGCCTCAGAGCACAAGACAGGGATGGTGCGCAATGTCAGGAGTCGCAGTAAATGAAAAGAAAAAGAAAAAGAGATTAAGAAAAAATATAATTTAAAAAAAAAAAATAAATAAATAGATCTATAAACAAATAAATAAATTAATAAATAAATAATTAAATGAAAAAATAATAATAATAATAAAGAAAATATTTTATATATATATATTGATATTGGCAACAGTGGGATTATCGAAGGCACTGTTGGACATTGATGCCATGGGGAGTGATAATGCCGAGCTGGAAAATTAAACGTTCGGTCTCAAAGCGTACATCAGCGCCTGCGTGACAAGACTTGAGCCCCAGAATCTGAATGTCGTTGGATGGCTCATGGTCTGGTTGATTAAAATGGACAGAAACAGGCTTTCCATTTTGATTTTCAATGTCACGGAGGTGCTCCCGAAACCGAGTGTGAAGCTGACGTCCCGAGGAGGCGGGGGGAGGAGGCGGGGGGGCGAAAGAAAATGAAGAATTTTTTTTAAAAATGAAAAACAACGGACATTGACAAAAGGCCACTGGAACATGGGACAGTATGTAGAGAGAAAATGCAGAGGGACAATCAAATGTACTGGAAAAAAAATCAGCTCGGACGCTCCCTTCTTCGGGCCTCTTAAAATTGTGCCAGCTCTTCGTACAATGGATGTGCATGGTAAACAAGACACAACACTGACCCGTTTCGCCTCCAGAGGCAATTTCACAGTCAAAATATTGTTCAAAATATGTAGTGTCTGCTTAAGAACGATTTTTTTTCGTAAAGCAAAGCACAAAAAGGGTGATTGAAGAAAGTAGGAAGAGAAGAAACAACATTTTCACGAGATGGCAAAGGCATAGATCTAGTAATGTGCTTGCCTCTTCCACGGCGTCGCCCGTGACGAGTTATTTTTAGCCAACCGACAGTGCTTGAAACTCGACTGCTAGTGATTGAACTGCTATGCGTCTCTGGTGCACCGGTTAATGTATTGATCGACCGTGGTGTATTTTTCGTGAATTTGGAGAAGAAAAAGGAGAGGAAGAAGGGCAAGAAGGAAAACCAAGGTTGGTCTGTTATTGTTAAAGGAAAGCTCTTAAACGTTTTCAAAACCCTTCTTAGTTTCCGCTGTTGTTTACTTTCT
Source organism: Onchidella celtica (assembly GCA_963931925.1). NCBI lineage: Eukaryota > Metazoa > Mollusca > Gastropoda > Systellommatophora > Onchidiidae > Onchidella > Onchidella celtica. The sequence goes on from OZ007569.1 coordinate 70,887,207, forward strand.
TATTTGCATTTGCCGCTGAGAGACAAGGCGTGCGAGTTACGTCATAACCGGAAAATCCAGCCTCGGTCTCGTCTTAGTCTTATTCTGAAAATAATTATACTAGATCTATCTTTGGTATAACGGTAAATTAATAAAACGATTGTGACATAATTACCGCATTGAAAACGGAAAAAAATAGCCAAAGGTTTCCTACAACGAATTAAGTTATAATAACAAGGCAAGCGACTTCCAGCAAGGTCTAGGATGACGGCTGATCAGTGAACAAAAGGCAAGCATTTTCTCTATTTTTTTCTTTGTGAAGCCACTCTTTACATCATTCACGCATTCGCCACTGGGTGGCCCTGCGAAACCTGTGAACGCACACCCCCCCCCCTTCCGCCCCACCCCAGGCTGTCAAATAATATTGGTTTCTAGTATCTTTGGGACAATCAAGGGTCTCTGGTTGTGAATAAAGGGAAATAGAAAAAGAATGGGAGAGGGGAACACGCAAGTCGTGAGGTCGTGCCTGGAAGTTTGTGGTGTCTCCAGACACGCTGAGCTGGTAGGCAAAGTTGCAAATAAAGAATTTTTCTAATGCCAGCGAACCTGTCCACTATTCAACGGAGCATTGCATACAAGAAGTTAAGAAATGGATGGATGATAATAAACTAAAACTAAATGATGAGAAAACAGAAGTTATGCTCATAACGAATCCAAAACAAAAAATCAATCCACCAGATCTCAATGTAAATGGCCATCTTATTAAAATAACAAGTAAAGTAAAAGATCTGGGCACAATCTTAGATGCAGAGATGTCAATGTCACCATTTATTAGTCAGCTGTGTAAGAATCTTAATTTCCAGTTACTGAAAATCAGCAGTATACGGCACTGCCTAACTACTGAAGTAACAAAACAGCTTGTAACATCGCTGCTTCTCTCTAGGCTGGACTATTGTAACATACTGCTAAGTGGTCTTCCAAAAAGTAAAATCAATAAGCTTCAGTTAATCCAAAATAATGCTGCAAGACTAATAACAAGAAGAAAAAGGATAAATCACATAACACCAATATTTAAGGAGCTCCACTGGCTGCCTATTGAGCAGCGAATAAAATATAAATTGGCTTTATTTTGTTATAAATGTGTCAACAACATGTCGCCAGAGTATATTTCAGAACTTATAGAACTACATCGCCCTGCAAGAGCATTAAGATCATCTTCTGACAACCTTAGACTAAAAGTACCCGTAGTGAACATAAAAAGTTTTGGTGAAAGGGCTTTCAGCCATGTTGGGCCCAGGGTGTGGAATGAGATTCCTTTAGATGTCCGCAGTTCGCAAGTATTGTCACAGTTTAAAAGGATGTTAAAATGTCATTTGTATGAGAGTTTCTAGTCTATGTAAAAGCTATCTATTATTATTATTATTATGTGTGTATCAATGTGGGTTGTGTGTGTGAGTTTACCCATGTATTTTTTGACATGTTTCTGTAAAGCGCATAGAGCATTTTTGTAATGGATATGCGCTATATAAATGCCATCCATTATTATTATTATTCTTTAATCAATGAAAGAAGAAAAAAACATTTTGTGTTCACTGCCAAAATGATATGTAATACATTGTAAATATGATACTGCAAAAGTAAAACCGCGAAAACAGGTCGTCATTCATTCGGATGATTTGGGTGAGACCCAAAGCCACGGAAAATGATATGTATGAGCTGTATTACAAATACCTATAGTAATTTCATTTAATAGCAAGGAATGGAAAGGTGTTTTCTTCATCTCACGTGAGATATGTAATCAATCAACCAATCACTCACTCATTCACTCCCTCATTCACTCCTTCACTCACTCACTCACTCACTCACTCATTCATTCATTCATTCATTCATTCGTTCACCAGACCAAAAAAATGGCCACTCCAGGAAAAGAAATCGCCATTCTGATTGCCGGTAAAACCGGGAATGGAAAGAGCGCGACAGGCAATTCTATTCTGAGGAAAAAAGCGTTCACCAGCTCTGCATCCATGGGCCACGTCACTGGGAAAGTCAAATGCGACTGTTCAGACTTGGAGGGAACAAATCTAAAAGTAGTTGATACTCCAGGTGTAGAAAACAAGGATGACTCTGGGGAAGGTATCAGATCAGTGGTTAATGCTATGGCAGAAGCTATCATCATCAGTCCACAAGGATACCATGTCATTTTGATTGTTCTACAGTATGGCGGGAGGCTCACTCAAGAAGATATTGACGCCATCAAAATTTTCAAGCGCATTTTTGGTGATGATTTCATCTCTGTTCACTCTATTCTACTGCTGACTCATGGGGACGATTTCAAGGCCGATAAAGAGGATATGGGTCTAACTTTTGAAGAGTGGTGTGGTCAACAAACCGGATTTTTCAACCAGCTGTACCAGGAATGTGGGCAGAGGGTGATTCTTTTTGATAACATGACCAAGGACGAGGAAGTCAAGAATGAACAAGTTCGTCTTTTGATTCAGATGATCAACCGTCTGACTGCCAGCGGGGTTCCTTATACAAATGAAGTTTTTCAGAAGGCAAAAGAATCTCGTGACTTTTTGATGAAGGATCCAGTTCATGTATTGGTCAATGAGAACATTATGAAAGAATTGGAAGATATTATTCAGCTGTTGGAAAACTTCAGTCCCAGCGATCCATTGGATGAAAAAACACGACTGGAAGCTTTGCATAATAGAGTGAAGAAAGTAGAGGATGATATCAGAAAAGAGTGTAAGGGTTCTACCAGCATTAATGCAGTCATGAAACTTTTGCAAAATGTTTGGAAAATGCACAGACTTCTTGAAAGTAATTTGAATAGCCGCATTCGACAGACTGAGCATGATAAGGCAAAAGAACAAATAGTAAAAGATTTGGAAGCGGAAACAAGAAAGATAAGTAGAAGAGAAAAAGAAAAGATAAGTACAACGAAACGTTCTGGTACAAAGAAGGAAACAGCTGTTTCTTCGCGGAAACGAAGGGGTTTGGAAGCAGATGATAAAGGGGCTGGTGTGGACGTCACCATTCTGATGAAATCGACGAGAGAAAATGAAGAAGTTGAAAAGGTTCAGGGAGAAAACACTACCGAGATTGTGGAAATGCGGGCAGAGTTAAACCAAATGTGGGCGGAAGTGAACAAGTTGAGAAAGGAACGCCGCCCAAACATCATGGAACGGGTCGTGGATACTATATTCGGTTTAGTTGGTGGAGATCAAGATTAGAAGCATGATCTCTTGCACTATTCAACAAATTAATGGCTGCAGATAAGAACTGATTGAAACTTGGATCGCTGACAGTGTGTCAGTAATTGGCTTTATTCTGCCTGTGAACTATGATTACATCTACTACATCTTCTAAGTAATGTTTATTCCATTGCTGTAAAAGCACAGTAAACTAGGAAAAGAAATGTCATTTCCCACCACTCTTTTTGTTTCGTGTTCACCCGATACTTGATTGTATATTATTCTTTATCATTGAGAACTTACAATCAAAAATTTAACCAGGGATTTCCATTCGTTAACTTGTGAACTATTATCGCCCTCAATGGGGACCAACTCAGTGAATCTCCAAATCTATAGTTCTGCACGTCCAAACATCACGGTCGAGGGATCCCCTACATAGTGTGTTTAGAAATTCGCGCCCTCGGTCTCTTACAATTTTCTCTAAAACTGATTGTTGTATTGCAGTCTTTTTATATGTTTGTTTGTTTGTATTTATGCAATCTTGGATTATCCTTAAGTTAATACCTTCTGATCGGTAAATCCACAGGCAAGGTGAATTTCAGACAGCGGTGAATTTTTTTTTTTTTAATCTTTTTACCGGGTATCTTGAAAAATCTGCATTGTGCATTCAGTTTTACAATAAACGCACATGAACTAGATTACGTCGGGTATTAAATATTGCTGTCTTGGTGCACAGCCAGTATATTATTGCCCTTTCTAAAAAAAAAAAAAAAAAGCTGCAAATTGTTCCCGAGCTGAAGTTTTCATTTTTCGAATAGAAATGATGACTTTTTGTTTCCAACCACTAAAATTCAATCCTGGGAGCCTGGGGCTTTTTTTTTTTTTTTTTGACATAATATGAAGAGGCAGACACTGCATAAAATGAGTTTTCGAAGACGAACAAATAGTTTATAAAGGTCATGTACACCAGTACACATACCAACTTTTCATGCCTTCAGTCAAAGGGCTGAATGTCTATTACTTTCGGCGAAAAAAATTGTGAAAGCACTCTAATATTCCATCAGTGTTTTGTGCTTAAGTGGTTGCCAGAGAAGCTTGTGACCTGTTGAGCAACCCTTTGAGATTTCTTACTTGGACTCGAATTTACATATAGATAAGTAGGCGTGCGGACACACAGAGACACACACACTCACACTCACAGGCATATACACAACTCCATAATGACCCTATTTTCTGATTATCACAGCAGATAATGTCATGTTTCTGATCACTTCCCACGTTTGCTCACATAGTGTGAACCATCTTTTTCAATCACGTCACCATAACATTTTACGAGTCCGTTTTAGATACTGAAATGCCCCATATGTCTGTCGGTGCCTGAAGTTTTGGAGAACTGTATTATTGTATTTGTCATTTCTTTCTTTCGCCTCCCCAATTTAACAGCGTGTCCCGATACGCAGTATTCGCGCCCAGCCTTCTTCCTCACGGTTTTCTACCAACTCAAATCTCATTGTCAAGACCTTTAGCTGTTTCACATTAAAACTATACCTTACCTGATGTCAAAATAGTAAGCACTCACTTTTTAATCAGTTGACAAGTCTCTTTTCAGGTAATAGGCCGCATGAGTTCTTTTGTTTCTCGGGGGCCTCAGCACAGTGGTAATATTTACAGGTCATTAGTTATATACAGTATCGCAGTAGATGTACATAATAATGCATAGAGTAATGAGCGTCACCAAATATCAATAAAGATAAAGTCATTCACATACTTTCATACTTTATAATAGGTGACCTAATGTATTACCAACTCACTGAGAGTAATGCAACACGAAAAGTAATGTAAGTAAAGTGGTGGTGTTAATTAATCACACAACGCATAAGAGGTAAATTATTTCCCTTACTACGTAATTAAGTGTAGGTCTAACCAAGGGCAGTAACTAAGTAATTACATGTATGCGTAATTTCCCTTGATTATATATGGATATATAACAGGTAGAATGCGCATGACGTCACAGAGTTTTTGTTTTGTACTTCCGCCAAACAAGATGGCCGGTGGATCAGCTGATGAGTGTCACTTCGAGATGTGTCTAAGCAGTTAAAAATGGCTGCTGGTTGCATTGCAGTTGACTGTTGTGACAGGGGTGGAAAGGATGTATCCAAACTGGTCCGATTCCCTACCATCTGTGTAAACAAGAGAAAGGAAGTGAAAGAATTGACCGAACGTCTCCCATGTGCGTATACACACGTGTCATTGTTTACAGTAGTGAACTCGCCGCCGATTGGTTCGCGGCGCCTTAAGTGGGTCCGGACAGACAAGATGGTGGATATGCGCATTCTACCTATACAGGCATGATACATAAGAACGAAATAGTACACAATAAAACTAAGGGAAAAACTAAGTCAAGTTCTAGTTTTAGTACACCCGTTGCTATTTTTAGAATAAATAGCAGTAGACTCTTTGGCACAAGATATATCATTTGTTTATTAATAATTATTTCTGGCAAAAATCTAGTAAGCATGTTAAGCATAATGATCACTTGATTTTCTCCGAGAACCAAAGAGTTAGTCTGAATAGTTTTTTTTTTTTTTCTTTAATCTTGTTTGCTCCAAATAGTGACAGAAACGATACTTTCAAGCGCATATCATTAATGTTTACGACTTTTGTTTTCTGTTGATTTTGGCACAATAGTATCCATAGCATAGTATCTGTGCCAAATTGAAAGCAGTTTGAATGAAAACTTGTTTAATTACCTTGTCCCAAAGATTCTACTGCTATTTATTCTATAAAAATAAAAAAAGCTCAACGTGTAATAAAAATGTTATAAAAATGTTACCGGCAAAGTAAGAAATCAGACATTCTACAGAATACCGAAAATGAGACCTCAAAGTATGAAGTATTTAATATTGTACACATTGCTTAGGCATTCTATAGAATGCCAAAAGACAATCAGGCAAACTATAAATGTTTTCCCCCTTCGACATATGCTTGAATCGTCATTTTCGTGTTAGCTTGAAAGAAACACTTTCTGATTGTATTTTCAAGCCCATAATGGGTAATTCACCTCTGCTACTAGTTAATCGGTACTTTATTTTCAAAATGATTTTAATAATAGGGTTTCGTGTGTTTTAGTTTCATGTTTCACTAGATATGACTTTGTCCACTTAAAAAAAGGGTAGCAAAAAGAGAAAAAAAAAACACTTTTCATGATTGTATTTTCATACTCTGTTTAAATAGCTAATTGGCCTGCAAAAAGTGAATCAGTATCTTATTTATATCATTATAGAAAGCTGTCGTACGTTTTAGCTTCATACTCTTATATTGCTGGATAAAAGTCCATGATTGTGTTGACATAGGCCTACTCTGCTTAATAATTCATCTTGCAGCAAGTGAATCAGCATATTTAATGTAATATTAGGATCTTGTACTTTTTTGTAGTTTTTGTTTGATTTTCTTTTTCAGTTAAACAACAGAAAGAAACCTTTTCATGGTTGTCATTTCATACATTGCCCAGACGATGCTCGCCATATAATGCCTAGGTAGTGTATATAATGCCTAGGCATACTATGTAGCAAATCAAAATAACATCTCTAGTTTATACTTTGCGTAATTTGTCTCCGCATATAGAATGCCTAGGCATACTATGTAGCAAATCAAAATAACACCTCTAGTTTATACTTTGCGTAATTTGTCCCCGCATATAGAATGCCTAGGCAATGCCTGAATTTCATACTTTGCCGGTGCAATTCATTTTTGAGGTGGCGAAAGAGTACCAATTGAATTGGTACCCTTTCGCCACCCCAAAACGCGGTGCCCCGTTTTGGTTTCATAGTAATACAAAGCATATCGATGGTGTCGGACGCAAACCGGCCAAGTCTAAAAATTTCATATTACTTTATATCGTGTCACCATAGGTACTTTGTGAACCTATAGACAATATTGCAACATCTAGTTCTTGTACTAGTATTGTAGGCTGGCGAGTATATTTAACAATACCGCTGTTTCATTTGTTTTTTCTGTTCATCCACAACTGTCAAGGCCGGACATATCGGTTTGTCACTGATGCTACTGTCACTGGTGCTACCGAGGAAAGCAGTAACACCAGTGACACAGTTGGTAGCATCAGTGACAAAATCGATTATTCGTTCGTATTTACTCTCTTTAATACCCGGATTACTTTATTTCATTTACTTTTAGATTTATGTCATGTAATTTCATTTTCAGACCACATTTCAAGGACTAGTCGGGGGCGAGGAGAAGGATGGGGGGGGGGGGGGAGAAGTTTGGGATAAAGGTCGGGGAAGGGGACGGTTGAGAAAGCATGCACAACACTGTTCTCTGATTGGCATGTTGAAGCAATGTGTTTCTGTGAAATATGGACGTATTAGTTAATGTTGATCCTTAAAGTTGTATGCGTGCATAATTATGTGTACGTCTATGGGTGTACGAGTATCTATGTGTGTGTGTTTGTGTGTGTATGTGTGTGTGTGGTTGTTGTTGTTGTGGTTGTTGTTGTGGTGGTGTTTTTTTCCATCACAAAAATGTAATGTTTTTAACTGTGTGCGTGTGAGCGGTTCCCCAATAATTCCGCACCCAAAATGAGCACAAACTATACAGCAGGGTTAAACTGGATGTTATTACAAAACAATAGATCTATACCTGTACCTACCCACTTTGACACGTTTAAACGTTTAAGCAATGTCAGAAGTGATACAAAGGTAGTAACATGTTACGTGTTGAATTTTCGACCATTTAAAACTAAACAAATGTTCAAAAGTGCAGAGATAATAATAATACGTCTTTCTGTCTCTCCATGTACTTTTTTTTATTTTGCGTCTCGAGTTTTCATTCCATTCAAATGCCGTTAGATTTTTGTAGCAGAAAAGTTCGTCTTAGCACTATACTTGAAAGAGAAAGATAGAATCAAGTCTTAATTATTTCTACTAATTTGTGTGTACAGGCGCATACTTTTGGACACTGTTTGGATATCAAGTATTTTCTAGTTCAGTTAAAGGCAGAGATAAACAAAGTTTTAACCAGCATACTAAAAGTGTGCATTTTCATAAATGCATTGAAATCACATTTGTTTAAGGAAAAACAAGATTTGGTTTTCTATTGAGATATTTTTTAGAGAACAGAACAGTGTAAATCTTTGTTTTTGTGATCTATGTGAAAGTTTTGTCACTGGTGCTACCGTTTGCCTCTGGTGTCACCAGTTTGAAAAAAAAAAAAAAACGATGAAAAATTAAGTTTCAAGTAGACTGCGAGGGACTGGTTTGTAATGTCTAGAGACATGTTTTGGCCTACAGATACATAATGATCAATGGTGAACTTGTCGTTTGCTTTTGAACTGAATTGGATCGTTCCATTTTCAGAAATGTTTTCTTGGAAAGCTATTTTTCTTTTGATTTTATCAGAAATGGCTGTTCAAAAATTGAGTTGGGGCGCGGGGGGGGGGGGGCCTTCAACGCCTCAAATGACTGTCAGCAGATAACCAAGCCTCGGTAGTACGACACGCTTGGGAAAAACTTTGTGATTATTCGCGCGGTGCTGGCGAACGGTGGTCCCCCGTGTCATTTTTGTTGGTTGATCAATACACGAAGCGACAATCCTATTTTTAGAAAAAAACAAACACGGAATGTGACGAAAACCTTGGCCTCCACTGCGCGGATTCTAAAAGTAGTCAGTCTGTTGACATGGCGAAAGAGCAACAGTCTGCCTCTATATAAACCGGGATACCATGCTTACCAAATACGATTGCCTGAATTTACACAATATGGTAATACAAAACTAGGCAGCTTATCCCAAATACATGAATACAGCTATGTAAAGTGATCTTTGAAGGTAGGACAGCTCTTCAATGAGCAGCACGTATAAGCTCTCGACTTTACTAGAAAGATAGGATAAGATAAGATAAGATATGACTTTATTATCCTGTTTCCAGGAAATTTGTTGTCACGGCGTCAGTAGTGGTACAACAGTAAATACAATATCTAAGACATACAGGTTTTTAACGCATACCACACACATGCACATTGCTCACACAACATTACCAGAAAGTATTGCTCACACACACACACTGTAAGAACAATCCGTTAGGAAAACTAACAACAGCATACAACATCAGGAGACACTGCTACTTCGAATTGCGGATGGCAAAAAAGATCGTCTATATCGCTCTCTGTAAATTGGAGATATATTTATGTTCATGGTTTCAGTGGGACTAGGTGGCACAAACTGAAACTCACACAACATGTAAATGAACAGGCCCTGCTCAGGTCAAAAACACTGATGATAATGCTGATTTCTTGAACAAAGGACTCAATCGTACTGTAAAACGCTTCTTTGAGTGCAGGTGGCATTATGTCTAGTATAATACATTAATAATTGAATACCACGAAATGCACGTCTCGTATAGTAATTTCACCTGTGGTTGCTTCCATCTAGCCTCATTCTTTTGTTTGCATATATTCAGTAATTTTTGTCGATTGTCAGAAATAGTTAAATTTACAATACACTGATTTTCTCATTATAACTCGATTCTTGGAAGTACAGCTATTTTTCGTTTAATATTCTCTCTTTCTCTCTTATTCTCTCTCATACATTCATTCACTCACTCACGCAATCACTCACTCACTCACTCACCAGATATCCATGGCCAGTTCTGCCCGGGAAACCAACATTTTGATGGTAGGTAAAACAGGACATGGGAAAAGTGCTACCGGGAATTCTATTCTGGGCCGTAAAGTATTTAAAAGCATCAACAGTACAAGTTCAGTCACCAAGAAAATTGACTGGGATTATGTACAGTTTGAAGGGAGAACGATAAAAGTGGTTGACACTCCAGGGCTATCAGACACACAGTGTGGAAGCCAGGGGAGCATTAGAATGGTGGTTGAAGCTATGGAACAGGCTATCAAGTACAGCCCATCTGGTTATCATGTGATTCTGATTATCCTTCGGTATGACCAGCGATTTACCCAAGAAGACATTGAGACTATTGAAACCTTGAAACACATTTTTGGCAAGGATTTCATCGACTACCATTCTATCTTACTTTTGACACGCGGTGACCAGTTTCAACACACTCAGGAAGAAGCTGGAAGGTCCTCGACATTTGAGGAATGGTGTAGTGAACAAACTGGTTACTTTGCTAAACTCTATAGGCAGTGCGGAAACAGAGCGATTTTATTCAACAACAGGCCCACCACCGAGGAAAAAGAACAAGTTCGTGGTTTGCTGAAGGCGGTAGATACATTCGGTCATCCTTACACCAGCGAAAAGTTTCAACTGGCCCAGAAAGAACGAGAAGCTGTCATGAAAGATCCAGCTTGTATTTTACTTAACGAAGAGACATTAAAGGAGTTCGCGTTCATCAGTCAAAAGTTTGCCGATTGTGATTATAGAGATCTCAAGTCAGAGGTGCGGAAATGTTTAGGCTTGTTAAATGACGTGGAGTGTTTAGAAAGGAAGATAAAGGAAGAGTATAAGAGCTCCAAAGCTCTCCCCGTGGCTTTGAAGTATGCCAGTGACCTGAAGCATCCGCTGAAGGAAAGAGTTAGCGCTATCAAGGACCATTTAAAGAAGAACGCTGAATTGCTGCATTTGCAGGACCTTCGGAAAGAATTGGAAAGGCAAAATGAAGATTTGCAAGCAAAAATCCAAAACATGAAAAACGAACAATCACGCGGGTGCATTATCCAATAGACAGAGCATTGTGTCGATATTGTTGCCTAGGAAAATTCAAAAGGAGAAAAAACATTGATGGTTAAACAACAATAAAACCACCGCACACTTAAAATAAATTATTAATGAGAGTAAAATAATTACAAGAGATCACACCAAAATTACTCGACTTTTCAAACTTTACATAAAAATCGGAAACGCATTTAGTCTATAGAGAGCAATTTTATGCGTGATGAACTATTTAAATGAAAAGAGGCGCTCGTGGGGCTAACGAAAAAAAAGGGATTGCACAAAGGATACCTTAATACAATCTGACATCTCTGTATTTTTTTGTTTCAGTGTGTTTGCTTTCGGTGCGCTTGATTCACACAAAGTCCTGTCATATGTACTAATCATAGCATCAGAAATATTCTAAAAGGCACTCTAATAGACATATTTGCAGCCCGGCAGGCGAGCACACTGGCAGGCAGAGAAAAAATTAATCCGACGAATGTTGAAATGCAAGAGAAGTGCGCTGGCACAAAGACATATTTGTTTTTGTTGTTGTTCTTTGCTGGTAAATTTAAAATATAGTAATAATAATGCTAGCCGACTAGATATTTCCAAAGACCACCATGCATTACTTCTCGACAGCTCCATCCCTGTTTTCATCTGGTGATTTAATATTGGTCTTTAGGTTTATAGTCGCCATTCCCAGTATCTTAGAAAGGACAGTGCTTCCTACATTCGCCCCTTAAGAAAAAGAAAAGTTATCATGCCATTTCACTTTCCAGTTTCTGAGTGGTTGCTTCTATACGGACTTGTTCTAAAATTTCACCCACTCTCGGAGAGTTTTATTCGATGTAAGCTTTTTGTCCAGATCAGTAGTCTATTCTCTGGCAAGTTTCCAAGTCTAAAACTGTCCCATGAAATTCACCCTCAACGTCATAGTTTTTTTTGTTGTTGTTGTTTTGTTTTGTCAAAATAAAAGAATTCCTGTTTATCGTCACCTGATAAATTATCAAACGCCTTATCATAATTTAGAGTCATTCTGCTTGTTGTCTTGGCCACACGAACCCCGGATTTTTCTACAAGTTAATCTCCGTCTGGAAACAGGATCTCTGTCAAGTTTATCATAAAGCAACTGTAAGAACTAATAGCCCACGATTACAAAATTATAACAAAGTCATCTTACCAATAGCAGACTGGTTTGGCGGCAATTATCTTCTTCAAGCATGGTGGTATTTCTTTGAATCCTCCTTCCCCACAGAAGAAATACTAACAATGCACTCCGAATTCGCCCAGCACCAACAACAGCAACAAAACAAATTTGCGGTCTTGTTAGAATTATAATTATGTAGTTTGAAGTTCTTACGACTTGGTTTTCCCTCCTTAAAATGCCTGGGTTTGCTATGCGATTATTTGTTTCAAATCCCTGATTAACACTATTGTAAGCTCTCACTTCATTGGATAACAGAGAACTGTCGCTTTCGCTCTGTGTTTGTATGGCCCAAGTGCTGCTTTATTCTATTTCTACTTTTTACAAAAATTGAGAATATTTCCGTAAAATGGCATAACAAAATGTCTTATATTAGTCGTGTAAAAATTGTGAAATTATTTCACTCCTGAGAGTAGATCTTAATGTCTAACTAAAATTACTTACAGGCGAGTTTTGCAAAACACATTAATGTGGAAACTGAATAAAGCAGTACTGGGGCGTCGTTTCCTTACTTTTGATGGACTATATGCAATATTATTTGTATATATATGTAAAAATTGTTTATAAATGTGTTAATGATATAATTTCACACATGGTTCCTTTGAGTGTTGTTGTTTCATGCAATCGAGACCCAAACTGTTGTCATGGATCCTGTTTCCGTACCAGAGTAACCCACAAGTGTTATTTCTTTTGCAGCCACCAATCTTAACAACAAATAAAGCAAAAACAACGAATCCTATGCATGTGTGTGCACATGTAGCACACGCGGTACGTGCAGGCGCACACACACACACACACACACATACACACACACCAAGAGACATGCTGTGTGTAAATCATGATTTGATTGTCACTGTAAGTAAATATATCATTTGTCATGACTTTTCGCCTGTTTTATTGTGCTTACACAACTCTTCTATGGTTTACTTACATTATATAGGCTATATCTATAATTAATAAAAGTGAAACCTTACGACAATTGCAGTGCGCCTTTCGCTACTCCTCTGTTAATACTGATTCGGTGGCCCTCAGATTTAATACAACGCTTAGTATAGACTGTCGTCGTGTCCCCGGCACAGAAAATAAAAAAAAATTAAGAACTCGCAGAACGTTTGTATTAGTTGCTAGGTTGCGACACAAGCGTTCGGTCTATTTTTTCGGCAAACTAATGTAACTAAGATTGGTTCCGGTATAGACTGTATCACACTCACAAACCAACTTCCGGTTAGAACTGGTTTGAATGATGAGATTGAGGATTAGACTATCAAGTTTGAAACTTTGTGTATTCTCAATGTGCCTAGACTGGGAAAAAGAAAGGGTCTGGAATTGGGAGATTGACGCTGCAGGGCCAAAAGTACACAGGTTTGTGTTTTCAATATGCCTAGGAAAATATTATAATATTTCTTTTCCATTAACACAATATGACGTTATCACTTCCTGCGATGTGCAAACAAACTAACCCGTGAGCAAATCATAGCCATTTGACGGTTGCTGGCGGGACGCGCAGGACGTCAACGCGCAAAAGGAGAGCAGTAAAACTATCTAAAAACAAACAAACAAAAATAAAATAAAGCTAAAGGAACAGGCAAAATGAAGCAGGTCCGTAATAATCACCCAGAACTGAAACTAATACATCCATTTATCCCGGGCAGGGCCGGGAACTCAGCTAGTAATATATATAATTGCTTGCTGGTGCCTTTTTGTAAATTATGTACTGGTGTGGATCGAAAATTAAGCGGTTAATTCCTTCCTATTTCTGTGCCTCTTCTATATAAACTCTGATCAGATTGTATGTCCTTGAGACCTTCCGGGCAATTTTGTGTGTCACTCTCCAAATTGCTTACTGATTTTTGAGAGTACTTAGAATGATCACGAAAATAGAATGTTAGGGAGAACAAAAAGTAAATTTCCTACACATTGAGCAAACGGCCGCAATTAAATTTCTTTGATGGCTCCACAAAGCTTCATTATGATCTAGACAGATTGAGATGACTTCAATGCTTCCTCTTGTGAGTATAAATATACAACAGAATTGACAGACTGGTAGACATACTAGCGGTCAGTTTGATGGACGGTATTGTGTCGTAATTTGTAATCATTGTTTGATAAGGATTATGATTGTCGTATTACAGTCAGCTCCACATAGGTCGACGTGGTTTAAGTTGATTTCATCTGTCATTAGTAGCCCCGCCCCCAACATATTTTTTATCAGTAAAAAACTCCTTATGTTGACATCAAGTTAAGCAACTGTGCCTCTTTAGTCGATGTTTTTGTGCGGCCCTTGCATGATAAATATAACTGCCTAACTTGATGTTCAGGTCGTATCCACAAATTGTAAAGTGTGTTGGGATTATTCGCACAGGTCTAGGTCTTCCTACCAAGGCCACATCAAACGCATTAAATTGCAAGCTTTTTATAACTGGCAAAAACTAAAAACGCTGTCATTAAGAGCAGAATAGCATGATTGGTGAAAATGAACGGGAAAAAAAAAAAAAAAAAAGTGGTGGCGCAAAAAAAAAAATTACATCCCTCCACTATATTGGGTTGGTTTTTGTTGTTTTTTTTTCTAATTAAGAGGGTTAACCTAGCAATTACTTAAGTCGATTTTTTATGTAAGTCGATTTTTTTTTTGGTTAGGTCCGTTGGACATCGACTTAGGTTTTCAAGCAGCATCTCCTGTATTTACATTTTTATTATATGCAGAATCATTTTTTTTTTTTTGCCTTTGATGTCTTTACTATTCTCTTTATCAAAGATGTCCATCGTAACTCTTTTTTAAAATAATGCACCGGACAAAAAATATAATTAATGTTATAATAACTTTTCTTTCTTAATATATGAGCTTTCTGTAAAATTATTGTATTACATGTATATGAGGCGTTTCCAAAGAAAGGGCCAGTTTCTTACCTTTTGTAATTTTCTTTTCTATTATACTTGTTACAGGCATGAACTGTTAATTTTATGTTACAGGAGAGTGCAGTTTGATAAAACAATGAATAAGTTCTATTGTCAAGATATGGTTGTTGTTGTTGTTGTTGTTGTTGTTGTTGTTGTTGTTGTTTTTCATATTTTTAAATGTTGAAAATTGTTCAATTTGTGGTGTCCGCTATTGGGATCCGCCGTTTCAAAGCTGCTCTTTTAGTCCAGATAGTTTTGATTTCAAAACTGAGGTACTTTTCATCTAAAATTACATAGTACTTTGTAAAGAAATGGTCAATTCCAATTATCTCCTTCTTTAGATCAAAATATGGCCAAAAATAAAATGCCTTTCAATCCTTTGTCACGGGTGCTGGAATATCAAATTTTGCTTCGTACAAGGAGCAAAGGTTGGGGCTTGGGTGGTTTTTAAAAGGCGCAGTTACATAAATTTACATCTCTTGATTTCCCAGTGATAACACCGTGAGCAGTGAAATCCACTGAGATGGCATATGAGACCTCCAAAGCCCTGAAAGTAAGTGCCTGGATTTTGGACTGTCACTGGTGTCACCATAGGTACTTTGTAAACCTATAAACAATATTGCAACATCTGGTACATGTACTGATATTGTAGGCTGGCGAGTATATTTAACAACATCGCTGTTTCATTTGTTTTTTGTGTTCGTCCACAACTGTCAAGGCCGGACATATCGGTTTGTCACTGATGCTACTGTCACTGGTACTACCGAGGAAAGCAGTAACACCAGTGACACAGTTGGTAGCATCAGTGACAAAATCGATTATTCGTTCGTATTTACTCTCTTTAATACCCGGATTGCTTTATTTCATTTACTTTTAGATTTATGTCATGTAATTTCATTTTCAGACCACATTTCAAGGACTAGTCGGGGGCGAGGAGAAGGATGGGGGGGGGGGGGAGAGAGAAGTTTGGGATAAAGGTCGGGGAAGGGGACGGTTGAGAAAGCATGCACAACACTGTTCTCTGATTGGCACGTTGAAGCAATGTGTTTCTGTGAAATATGGACGTATTAGTTAATGTTGATCCTTAAAGTTGTGTGCGTGTATAATTATGTGTACGTCCATGGGTGTTCAAGTATCTGTGCGTGTGTGTGTGTTTGTGTGTGTATGTGTGTGTGTGGTTGTTGTTGTTGTTGTGGTTGTTGTGGTGGTGTTTTTTTCCATCACAAAAATGTAATGTTTTAAACTGTGTGCGTGTGAGCGGTTCCCCAATAATTTCGCACCCAAAATGAGCACAAACTATACAGCAGGGTTAAACTGGATGTTATTACAAAACAATAGATCTATACCTGTACCTACCCACTTTCACACGTTTAAACGTTTAAGCAATGTCAGATGTGGTACAAAGGTAGTAACATGTTACGTGTTGAATTTTCGACCATTTAAAACTAAACAAATGTTCAAAAGTGCAGAGATAATAATAATACGTCTTTCTGTCTCTCCATGTACTTTTTTTTATTTTGCGTCTCGAGTTTTCATTCCATTCAAATGCCGTTAGATTTTTGTAGCAGAAAAGTTCGTCTTAGCACTATACTTGAAAGAGAAAGATAGAATCAAGTCTTAATTATTTCTACTAATTTGTGTGTACAGGCGCATACTTTTGGACACTGTTTGGATATCAAGTATTTTCTAGTTCAGTTAAAGGCAGAGATAAACAAAGTTTTAACCAGCATACTAAAAGTGTGCATTTTCATAAATGCATTGAAATCACATTTGTTTAAGGAAAAACAAGATTTGGTTTTCTATTGAGATATTTTTTAGAGAACAGAACAGTGTAAATCTTTGTTTTTGTGATCTATGTGAAAGTTTTGTCACTGGTGCTACCGTTTGCCTCTGGTGTCACCAGTTTGAAAAAAAAAAAAAAACGATGAAAAATTAAGTTTCAAGTAGACTGCGAGGGACTGGTTTGTAATGTCTAGAGACATGTTTTGGCCTACAGGTACATAATGATCAATGGTGAACTTGTCGTTTGCTTTTGAACTGAATTGGATCGTTCCATTTTCAGAAATGTTTTCTTGGAAAGCTATTTTTCTTTTGATTTTATCAGAAATGGCTGTTCAAAAATTGAGTTGGGGCGCGGGGGGGGGGGGGCCTTCAACGCCTCAAATGACTGTCAGCAGATAACCAAGCCTCGGTAGTACGACACGCTTGGGAAAAACTTTGTGATTATTCGCGCGGTGCTGGCGAACGGTGGTCCCCCGTGTCATTTTTGTTGGTTGATCAATACACGAAGCGACAATCCTATTTTTAGAAA
Source organism: Onchidella celtica (assembly GCA_963931925.1). Lineage (NCBI taxonomy): Eukaryota > Metazoa > Mollusca > Gastropoda > Systellommatophora > Onchidiidae > Onchidella > Onchidella celtica. The sequence goes on from OZ007569.1 coordinate 70,904,473, forward strand.
AAAACAAACACGGAATGTGACGAAAACCTTGGCCTCCACTGCGCGGATTCTAAAAGTAGTCAGTCTGTTGACATGGCGAAAGAGCAACAGTCTGCCTCTATATAAACCGGGATACCATGCTTACCAAATACGATTGCCTGAATTTACACAATATGGTAATACAAAACTAGGCAGCTTATCCCAAATACATGAATACAGCTATGTAAAGTGATCTTTGAAGGTAGGACAACTCTTCAATGAGCAGCACGTATAAGCTCTCGACTTTACTAGAAAGATAAGATAAGATAAGATAAGATATGACTTTATTATCCTGTTTCCAGGAAATTTGTTGTCACGGCGTCAGTAGTGGTACAACAGTAAATACAATATCTAAGACATACAGGTTTTTAACGCATACCACACACATGCACATTGCTCACACAACATTACCAGAAAGTATTGCTCACACACACACACTGTAAGAACAATCCGTTAGGAAAACTAACAACAGCATACAACATCAGGAGACACTGCTACTTCGAATTGCGGATGGCAAAAAAGATCGTCTATATCGCTCTCTGTAAATTGGAGATATATTTATGTTCATGGTTTCAGTGGGACTAGGTGGCACAAACTGAAACTCACACAACATGTAAATGAACAGGCCCTGCTCAGGTCAAAAACACTGATGATAATGCTGATTTCTTGAACAAAGGACTCAATCGTACTGTAAAACGCTTCTTTGAGTGCAGGTGGCATTATGTCTAGTATAATACATTAATAATTGAATACCACGAAATGCACGTCTCGTATAGTAATTTCACCTGTGGTTGCTTCCATCTAGCCTCATTCTTTTGTTTGCATATATTCAGTAATTTTTGTCGATTGTCAGAAATAGTTAAATTTACAATACACTGATTTTCTCATTATAACTCGATTCTTGGAAGTACAGCTATTTTTCGTTTAATATTCTCTCTTTCTCTCTTATTCTCTCTCATACATTCATTCACTCACTCACGCAATCACTCACTCACTCACTCACCAGATATCCATGGCCAGTTCTGCCCGGGAAACCAACATTTTGATGGTAGGTAAAACAGGACATGGGAAAAGTGCTACCGGGAATTCTATTCTGGGCCGTAAAGTATTTAAAAGCATCAACAGTACAAGTTCAGTCACCAAGAAAATTGACTGGGATTATGTACAGTTTGAAGGGAGAACGATAAAAGTGGTTGACACTCCAGGGCTATCAGACACACAGTGTGGAAGCCAGGGGAGCATTAGAATGGTGGTTGAAGCTATGGAACAGGCTATCAAGTACAGCCCATCTGGTTATCATGTGATTCTGATTATCCTTCGGTATGACCAGCGATTTACCCAAGAAGACATTGAGACTATTGAAACCTTGAAACACATTTTTGGCAAGGATTTCATCGACTACCATTCTATCTTACTTTTGACACGCGGTGACCAGTTTCAACACACTCAGGAAGAAGCTGGAAGGTCCTCGACATTTGAGGAATGGTGTAGTGAACAAACTGGTTACTTTGCTAAACTCTATAGGCAGTGCGGAAACAGAGCGATTTTATTCAACAACAGGACCACCACCGAGGAAAAAGAACAAGTTCGTGATTTGCTGAAGGCGGTAGATACATTCGGTCATCCTTACACCAGCGAAAAGTTTCAACTGGCCCAGAAAGAACGAGAAGCTGTCATGAAAGATCCAGCTTGTATTTTACTTAACGAAGAGACATTAAAGGAGTTCGCGTTCATCAGTCAAAAGTTTGCCGATTGTGATTATAGAGATCTCAAGTCAGAGGTGCGGAAATGTTTAGGCTTGTTAAATGACGTGGAGTGTTTAGAAAGGAAGATAAAGGAAGAGTATAAGAGCTCCAAAGCTCTCCCCGTGGCTTTGAAGTATGCCAGTGACCTGAAGCATCCGCTGAAGGAAAGAGTTAGCGCTATCAAGGACCATTTAAAGAAGAACGCTGAATTGCTGCATTTGCAGGACCTTCGGAAAGAATTGGAAAGGCAAAATGAAGATTTGCAAGCAAAAATCCAAAACATGAAAAACGAACAATCACGCGGGTGCATTATCCAATAGACAGAGCATTGTGTCGATATTGTTGCCTAGGAAAATTCAAAAGGAGAAAAAACATTGATGGTTAAACAACAATAAAACCACCGCACACTTAAAATAAATTATTAATGAGAGTAAAATAATTACAAGAGATCACACCAAAATTACTCGACTTTTCAAACTTTACATAAAAATCGGAAACGCATTTAGTCTATAGAGAGCAATTTTATGCGTGATGAACTATTTAAATGAAAAGAGGCGCTCGTGGGGCTAACGAAAAAAAAGGGATTGCACAAAGGATACCTTAATACAATCTGACATCTCTGTATTTTTTTGTTTCAGTGTGTTTGCTTTCGGTGCGCTTGATTCACACAAAGTCCTGTCATATGTACTAATCATAGCATCAGAAATATTCTAAAAGGCACTCTAATAGACATATTTGCAGCCCGGCAGGCGAGCACACTGGCAGGCAGAGAAAAAATTAATCCGACGAATGTTGAAATGCAAGAGAAGTGCGCTGGCACAAAGACATATTTGTTTTTGTTGTTGTTCTTTGCTGGTAAATTTAAAATATAGTAATAATAATGCTAGCCGACTAGATATTTCCAAAGACCACCATGCATTACTTTTCGACAGCTCCATCCCTGTTTTCATCTGGTGATTTAATATTGGTCTTTAGGTTTATAGTCGCCATTCCCAGTATCTTAGAAAGGACAGTGCTTCCTACATTCGCCCCTTAAGAAAAAGAAAAGTTATCATGCCATTTCACTTTCCAGTTTCTGAGTGGTTGCTTCTATACGGACTTGTTCTAAAATTTCACCCACTCTCGGAGAGTTTTATTCGATGTAAGCTTTTTGTCCAGATCAGTAGTCTATTCTCTGGCAAGTTTCCAAGTCTAAAACTGTCCCATGAAATTCACCCTCTGCGTCATAGTTTTTTTTGTTGTTGTTGTTTTGTTTTGTCAAAACAAAAGAATTCCTGTTTATCGTCACCTGATAAATTATCAAACGCCTTATCATAATTTAGAGTCATTCTGCTTGTTGTCTTGGCCACACGAACCCCGGATTTTTCTACAAGTTAATCTCCGTCTGGAAACAGGATCTCTGTCAAGTTTATCATAAAGCAACTGTAAGAACTAATAGCCCACGATTACAAAATTATAACAAAGTCATCTTACCAATAGCAGACTGGTTTGGCGGCAATTATCTTCTTCAAGCATGGTGGTATTTCTTTGAATCCTCCTTCCCCACAGAAGAAATACTAACAATGCACTCCGAATTCGCCCAGCACCAACAACAGCAACAAAACAAATTTGCCGTCTTGTTAGAATTATAATTATGTAGTTTGAAGTTCTTACGACTTGGTTTTCCCTCCTTAAAATGCCTGGGTTTGCTATGCGATTATTTGTTTCAAATCCCTGATTAACACTATTGTAAGCTCTCACTTCATTGGATAACAGAGAACTGTCGCTTTCGCTCTGTGTTTGTATGGCCCAAGTGCTGCTTTATTCTATTTCTACTTTTTACAAAAATTGAGAATATTTCCGTAAAATGGCATAACAAAATGTCTTATATTAGTCGTGTAAAAATTGTGAAATTATTTCACTCCTGAGAGTAGATCTTAATGTCTAACTAAAATTACTTACAGGCGAGTTTTGCAAAACACATTAATGTGGAAACTGAATAAAGCAGTACTGGGGCGTCGTTTCCTTACTTTTGAAGGACTATATGCAATATTATTTGTATATATATGTAAAAATTGTTTATAAATGTGTTAATGATATAATTTCACACATGGTTCCTTTGAGTGTTGTTGTTTCATGCAATCGAGACCCAAACTGTTGTCATGGATCCTGTTTCCGTACCAGAGTAACCCACAAGTGTTATTTCTTTTGCAGCCACCAATCTTAACAACAAATAAAGCAAAAACAACGAATCCTATGCATGTGTGTGCACATGTAGCACACGCGGTACGTGCAGGCGCACACACACACACACACACACATACACACACACCAAGAGACATGCTGTGTGTAAATCATGATTTGATTGTCACTGTAAGTAAATATATCATTTGTCATGACTTTTCGCCTGTTTTATTGTGCTTACACAACTCTTCTATGGTTTACTTACATTATATAGGCTATATCTATAATTAATAAAAGTGAAACCTTACGACAATTGCAGTGCGCCTTTCGCTACTCCTCTGTTAATACTGATTCGGTGGCCCTCAGATTTAATACAACGCTTAGTATAGACTGTCGTCGTGTCCCCGGCACAGAAAATAAAAAAAAATTAAGAACTCGCAGAACGTTTGTATTAGTTGCTAGGTTGCGACACAAGCGTTCGGTCTATTTTTTCGGCAAACTAATGTAACTAAGATTGGTTCCGGTATAGACTGTATCACACTCACAAACCAACTTCCGGTTAGAACTGGTTTGAATGATGAGATTGAGGATTAGACTATCAAGTTTGAAACTTTGTGTATTCTCAATGTGCCTAGACTGGGAAAAAGAAAGGGTCTGGAATTGGGAGATTGACGCTGCAGGGCCAAAAGTACACAGGTTTGTGTTTTCAATATGCCTAGGAAAATATTATAATATTTCTTTTCCATTAACACAATATGACGTTATCACTTCCTGCGATGTGCAAACAAACTAACCCGTGAGCAAATCATAGCCATTTGACGGTTGCTGGCGGGACGCGCAGGACGTCAACGCGCAAAAGGAGAGCAGTAAAACTATCTAAAAACAAACAAACAAAAATAAAATAAAGCTAAAGGAACAGGCAAAATGAAGCAGGTCCGTAATAATCACCCAGAACTGAAACTAATAGATCCATTTATCCCGGGCAGGGCCGGGAACTCAGCTAGTAATATATATAATTGCTTGCTGGTGCCTTTTTGTAAATTATGTACTGGTGTGGATCGAAAATTAAGCGGTTAATTCCTTCCTATTTCTGTGCCTCTTCTATATAAACTCTGATCAGATTGTATGTCCTTGAGACCTTCCGGGCAATTTTTTGTGTCACTCTCCAAATTGCTTACTGATTTTTGAGAGTACTTAGAATGATCACGAAAATAGAATCTTAGGGAGAACAAAAAGTAAATTTCCTACACATTGAGCAAACGGCCGCAATTAAATTTCTTTGATGGCTCCACAAAGCTTCATTATGATCTAGACAGATTGAGATGACTTCAATGCTTCCTCTTGTGAGTATAAATATACAACAGAATTGGCAGACTGGTAGACATACTAGCGGTCAGTTTGATGGACGGTATTGTATCGTAATTTGTAATCATTGTTTGATAAGGATTATGATTGTCGTATTACAGTCAGCTCCACATAGGTCGACGTGGTTTAAGTTGATTTCATCTGTCATTAGTAGCCCCGCCCCCAACATATTTTTTATCAGTAAAAAACTCCTTATGTTGACATCAAGTTAAGCAACTGTGCCTCTTTAGTCGATGTTTTTGTGCGGCCCTTGCATGATAAATATAACTGCCTAACTTGATGTTCAGGTCGTATCCACAAATTGTAAAGTGTGTTGGGATTATTCGCACAGGTCTAGGTCTTCCTACCAAGGCCACATCAAACGCATTAAATTGCAAGCTTTTTATAACTGGCAAAAACTAAAAACGCTGTCATTAAGAGCAGAATAGCATGATTGGTGAAAATGAACGGGAAAAAAAAAAAAAAAAAAAGTGGTGGCGCAAAAAAAAAAATTACATCCCTCCACCATATTGGGTTGGTTTTTGTTGTTTTTTTTTCTAATTAAGAGGGTTAACCTAGCAATTACTTAAGTCGATTTTTTATGTAAGTCGATTTTTTTTTTGGTTAGGTCCGTTGGACATCGACTTAGGTTTTCAAGCAGCATCTCCTGTATTTACATTTTTATTATATGCAGAATCATTTTTTTTTTTTTGCCTTTGATGTCTTTACTATTCTCTTTATCAAAGATGTCCATCGTAACTCTTTTTTAAAATAATGCACCGGACAAAAAATATAATTAATGTTATAATAACTTTTCTTTCTTAATATATGAGCTTTCTGTAAAATTATTGTATTACATGTATATGAGGCGTTTCCAAAGAAAGGGCCAGTTTCTTACCTTTTGTAATTTTCTTTTCTATTATACTTGTTACAGGCATGAACTGTTAATTTTATGTTACAGGAGAGTGCAGTTTGATAAAACAATGAATAAGTTCTATTGTCAAGATATGGTTGTTGTTGTTGTTGTTGTTGTTGTTGTTGTTGTTGTTGTTTTTCATATTTTTAAATGTTGAAAATTGTTCAATTTGTGGTGTCCGCTATTGGGATCCGCCGTTTCAAAGCTGCTCTTTTAGTCCAGATAGTTTTGATTTCAAAACTGAGGTACTTTTCATCTAAAATTACATAGTACTTTGTAAAGAAATGGTCAATTCCAATTATCTCCTTCTTTAGATCAAAATATGGCCAAAAATAAAATGCCTTTCAATCCTTTGTCACGGGTGCTGGAATATCAAATTTTGCTTCGTACAAGGAGCAAAGGTTGGGGCTTGGGTGGTTTTTAAAAGGCGCAGTTACATAAATTTACATCTCTTGATTTCCCAGTGATAACACCGTGAGCAGTGAAATCCACTGAGATGGCATATGAGACCTCCAAAGCCCTGAAAGTAAGTGCCTGGATTTTGGACTGTCACTGGTGTCACCATAGGTACTTTGTAAACCTATAAACAATATTGCAACATCTGGTACATGTACTGATATTGTAGGCTGGCGAGTATATTTAACAACATCGCTGTTTCATTTGTTTTTTGTGTTCGTCCACAACTGTCAAGGCCGGACATATCGGTTTGTCACTGATGCTACTGTCACTGGTACTACCGAGGAAAGCAGTAACACCAGTGACACAGTTGGTAGCATCAGTGACAAAATCGATTATTCGTTCGTATTTACTCTCTTTAATACCCGGATTGCTTTATTTCATTTACTTTTAGATTTATGTCATGTAATTTCATTTTCAGACCACATTTCAAGGACTAGTCGGGGGCGAGGAGAAGGATGGGGGGGGGGGGGAGAGAGAAGTTTGGGATAAAGGTCGGGGAAGGGGACGGTTGAGAAAGCATGCACAACACTGTTCTCTGATTGGCACGTTGAAGCAATGTGTTTCTGTGAAATATGGACGTATTAGTTAATGTTGATCCTTAAAGTTGTGTGCGTGTATAATTATGTGTACGTCCATGGGTGTTCAAGTATCTGTGCGTGTGTGTGTGTTTGTGTGTGTATGTGTGTGTGTGGTTGTTGTTGTTGTTGTGGTTGTTGTGGTGGTGTTTTTTTCCATCACAAAAATGTAATGTTTTAAACTGTGTGCGTGTGAGCGGTTCCCCAATAATTTCGCACCCAAAATGAGCACAAACTATACAGCAGGGTTAAACTGGATGTTATTACAAAACAATAGATCTATACCTGTACCTACCCACTTTCACACGTTTAAACGTTTAAGCAATGTCAGATGTGGTACAAAGGTAGTAACATGTTACGTGTTGAATTTTCGACCATTTAAAACTAAACAAATGTTCAAAAGTGCAGAGATAATAATAATACGTCTTTCTGTCTCTCCATGTACTTTTTTTTATTTTGCGTCTCGAGTTTTCATTCCATTCAAATGCCGTTAGATTTTTGTAGCAGAAAAGTTCGTCTTAGCACTATACTTGAAAGAGAAAGATAGAATCAAGTCTTAATTATTTCTACTAATTTGTGTGTACAGGCGCATACTTTTGGACACTGTTTGGATATCAAGTATTTTCTAGTTCAGTTAAAGGCAGAGATAAACAAAGTTTTAACCAGCATACTAAAAGTGTGCATTTTCATAAATGCATTGAAATCACATTTGTTTAAGGAAAAACAAGATTTGGTTTTCTATTGAGATATTTTTTAGAGAACAGAACAGTGTAAATCTTTGTTTTTGTGATCTATGTGAAAGTTTTGTCACTGGTGCTACCGTTTGCCTCTGGTGTCACCAGTTTGAAAAAAAAAAAAAAAACGATGAAAAATTAAGTTTCAAGTAGACTGCGAGGGACTGGTTTGTAATGTCTAGAGACATGTTTTGGCCTACAGGTACATAATGATCAATGGTGAACTTGTCGTTTGCTTTTGAACTGAATTGGATCGTTCCATTTTCAGAAATGTTTTCTTGGAAAGCTATTTTTCTTTTGATTTTATCAGAAATGGCTGTTCAAAAATTGAGTTGGGGCGCGGGGGGGGGGGGGCCTTCAACGCCTCAAATGACTGTCAGCAGATAACCAAGCCTCGGTAGTACGACACGCTTGGGAAAAACTTTGTGATTATTCGCGCGGTGCTGGCGAACGGTGGTCCCCCGTGTCATTTTTGTTGGTTGATCAATACACGAAGCGACAATCCTATTTTTAGAAAAAAACAAACACGGAATGTGACGAAAACCTTGGCCTCCACTGCGCGGATTCTAAAAGTAGTCAGTCTGTTGACATGGCGAAAGAGCAACAGTCTGCCTCTATATAAACCGGGATACCATGCTTACCAAATACGATTGCCTGAATTTACACAATATGGTAATACAAAACTAGGCAGCTTATCCCAAATACATGAATACAGCTATGTAAAGTGATCTTTGAAGGTAGGACAACTCTTCAATGAGCAGCACGTATAAGCTCTCGACTTTACTAGAAAGATAAGATAAGATAAGATAAGATATGACTTTATTATCCTGTTTCCAGGAAATTTGTTGTCACGGCGTCAGTAGTGGTACAACAGTAAATACAATATCTAAGACATACAGGTTTTTAACGCATACCACACACATGCACATTGCTCACACAACATTACCAGAAAGTATTGCTCACACACACACACTGTAAGAACAATCCGTTAGGAAAACTAACAACAGCATACAACATCAGGAGACACTGCTACTTCGAATTGCGGATGGCAAAAAAGATCGTCTATATCGCTCTCTGTAAATTGGAGATATATTTATGTTCATGGTTTCAGTGGGACTAGGTGGCACAAACTGAAACTCACACAACATGTAAATGAACAGGCCCTGCTCAGGTCAAAAACACTGATGATAATGCTGATTTCTTGAACAAAGGACTCAATCGTACTGTAAAACGCTTCTTTGAGTGCAGGTGGCATTATGTCTAGTATAATACATTAATAATTGAATACCACGAAATGCACGTCTCGTATAGTAATTTCACCTGTGGTTGCTTCCATCTAGCCTCATTCTTTTGTTTGCATATATTCAGTAATTTTTGTCGATTGTCAGAAATAGTTAAATTTACAATACACTGATTTTCTCATTATAACTCGATTCTTGGAAGTACAGCTATTTTTCGTTTAATATTCTCTCTTTCTCTCTTATTCTCTCTCATACATTCATTCACTCACTCACGCAATCACTCACTCACTCACTCACCAGATATCCATGGCCAGTTCTGCCCGGGAAACCAACATTTTGATGGTAGGTAAAACAGGACATGGGAAAAGTGCTACCGGGAATTCTATTCTGGGCCGTAAAGTATTTAAAAGCATCAACAGTACAAGTTCAGTCACCAAGAAAATTGACTGGGATTATGTACAGTTTGAAGGGAGAACGATAAAAGTGGTTGACACTCCAGGGCTATCAGACACACAGTGTGGAAGCCAGGGGAGCATTAGAATGGTGGTTGAAGCTATGGAACAGGCTATCAAGTACAGCCCATCTGGTTATCATGTGATTCTGATTATCCTTCGGTATGACCAGCGATTTACCCAAGAAGACATTGAGACTATTGAAACCTTGAAACACATTTTTGGCAAGGATTTCATCGACTACCATTCTATCTTACTTTTGACACGCGGTGACCAGTTTCAACACACTCAGGAAGAAGCTGGAAGGTCCTCGACATTTGAGGAATGGTGTAGTGAACAAACTGGTTACTTTGCTAAACTCTATAGGCAGTGCGGAAACAGAGCGATTTTATTCAACAACAGGACCACCACCGAGGAAAAAGAACAAGTTCGTGATTTGCTGAAGGCGGTAGATACATTCGGTCATCCTTACACCAGCGAAAAGTTTCAACTGGCCCAGAAAGAACGAGAAGCTGTCATGAAAGATCCAGCTTGTATTTTACTTAACGAAGAGACATTAAAGGAGTTCGCGTTCATCAGTCAAAAGTTTGCCGATTGTGATTATAGAGATCTCAAGTCAGAGGTGCGGAAATGTTTAGGCTTGTTAAATGACGTGGAGTGTTTAGAAAGGAAGATAAAGGAAGAGTATAAGAGCTCCAAAGCTCTCCCCGTGGCTTTGAAGTATGCCAGTGACCTGAAGCATCCGCTGAAGGAAAGAGTTAGCGCTATCAAGGACCATTTAAAGAAGAACGCTGAATTGCTGCATTTGCAGGACCTTCGGAAAGAATTGGAAAGGCAAAATGAAGATTTGCAAGCAAAAATCCAAAACATGAAAAACGAACAATCACGCGGGTGCATTATCCAATAGACAGAGCATTGTGTCGATATTGTTGCCTAGGAAAATTCAAAAGGAGAAAAAACATTGATGGTTAAACAACAATAAAACCACCGCACACTTAAAATAAATTATTAATGAGAGTAAAATAATTACAAGAGATCACACCAAAATTACTCGACTTTTCAAACTTTACATAAAAATCGGAAACGCATTTAGTCTATAGAGAGCAATTTTATGCGTGATGAACTATTTAAATGAAAAGAGGCGCTCGTGGGGCTAACGAAAAAAAAGGGATTGCACAAAGGATACCTTAATACAATCTGACATCTCTGTATTTTTTTGTTTCAGTGTGTTTGCTTTCGGTGCGCTTGATTCACACAAAGTCCTGTCATATGTACTAATCATAGCATCAGAAATATTCTAAAAGGCACTCTAATAGACATATTTGCAGCCCGGCAGGCGAGCACACTGGCAGGCAGAGAAAAAATTAATCCGACGAATGTTGAAATGCAAGAGAAGTGCGCTGGCACAAAGACATATTTGTTTTTGTTGTTGTTCTTTGCTGGTAAATTTAAAATATAGTAATAATAATGCTAGCCGACTAGATATTTCCAAAGACCACCATGCATTACTTTTCGACAGCTCCATCCCTGTTTTCATCTGGTGATTTAATATTGGTCTTTAGGTTTATAGTCGCCATTCCCAGTATCTTAGAAAGGACAGTGCTTCCTACATTCGCCCCTTAAGAAAAAGAAAAGTTATCATGCCATTTCACTTTCCAGTTTCTGAGTGGTTGCTTCTATACGGACTTGTTCTAAAATTTCACCCACTCTCGGAGAGTTTTATTCGATGTAAGCTTTTTGTCCAGATCAGTAGTCTATTCTCTGGCAAGTTTCCAAGTCTAAAACTGTCCCATGAAATTCACCCTCTGCGTCATAGTTTTTTTTGTTGTTGTTGTTTTGTTTTGTCAAAACAAAAGAATTCCTGTTTATCGTCACCTGATAAATTATCAAACGCCTTATCATAATTTAGAGTCATTCTGCTTGTTGTCTTGGCCACACGAACCCCGGATTTTTCTACAAGTTAATCTCCGTCTGGAAACAGGATCTCTGTCAAGTTTATCATAAAGCAACTGTAAGAACTAATAGCCCACGATTACAAAATTATAACAAAGTCATCTTACCAATAGCAGACTGGTTTGGCGGCAATTATCTTCTTCAAGCATGGTGGTATTTCTTTGAATCCTCCTTCCCCACAGAAGAAATACTAACAATGCACTCCGAATTCGCCCAGCACCAACAACAGCAACAAAACAAATTTGCCGTCTTGTTAGAATTATAATTATGTAGTTTGAAGTTCTTACGACTTGGTTTTCCCTCCTTAAAATGCCTGGGTTTGCTATGCGATTATTTGTTTCAAATCCCTGATTAACACTATTGTAAGCTCTCACTTCATTGGATAACAGAGAACTGTCGCTTTCGCTCTGTGTTTGTATGGCCCAAGTGCTGCTTTATTCTATTTCTACTTTTTACAAAAATTGAGAATATTTCCGTAAAATGGCATAACAAAATGTCTTATATTAGTCGTGTAAAAATTGTGAAATTATTTCACTCCTGAGAGTAGATCTTAATGTCTAACTAAAATTACTTACAGGCGAGTTTTGCAAAACACATTAATGTGGAAACTGAATAAAGCAGTACTGGGGCGTCGTTTCCTTACTTTTGAAGGACTATATGCAATATTATTTGTATATATATGTAAAAATTGTTTATAAATGTGTTAATGATATAATTTCACACATGGTTCCTTTGAGTGTTGTTGTTTCATGCAATCGAGACCCAAACTGTTGTCATGGATCCTGTTTCCGTACCAGAGTAACCCACAAGTGTTATTTCTTTTGCAGCCACCAATCTTAACAACAAATAAAGCAAAAACAACGAATCCTATGCATGTGTGTGCACATGTAGCACACGCGGTACGTGCAGGCGCACACACACACACACACACACCAAGAGACATGCTGTGTGTAAATCATGATTTGATTGTCACTGTAAGTAAATATATCATTTGTCATGACTTTTCGCCTGTTTTATTGTGCTTACACAACTCTTCTATGGTTTACTTACATTATATAGGCTATATCTATAATTAATAAAAGTGAAACCTTACGACAATTGCAGTGCGCCTTTCGCTACTCCTCTGTTAATACTGATTCGGTGGCCCTCAGATTTAATACAACGCTTAGTATAGACTGTCGTCGTGTCCCCGGCACAGAAAATAAAAAAAAATTAAGAACTCGCAGAACGTTTGTATTAGTTGCTAGGTTGCGACACAAGCGTTCGGTCTATTTTTTCGGCAAACTAATGTAACTAAGATTGGTTCCGGTATAGACTGTATCACACTCACAAACCAACTTCCGGTTAGAACTGGTTTGAATGATGAGATTGAGGATTAGACTATCAAGTTTGAAACTTTGTGTATTCTCAATGTGCCTAGACTGGGAAAAAGAAAGGGTCTGGAATTGGGAGATTGACGCTGCAGGGCCAAAAGTACACAGGTTTGTGTTTTCAATATGCCTAGGAAAATATTATAATATTTCTTTTCCATTAACACAATATGACGTTATCACTTCCTGCGATGTGCAAACAAACTAACCCGTGAGCAAATCATAGCCATTTGACGGTTGCTGGCGGGACGCGCAGGACGTCAACGCGCAAAAGGAGAGCAGTAAAACTATCTAAAAACAAACAAACAAAAATAAAATAAAGCTAAAGGAACAGGCAAAATGAAGCAGGTCCGTAATAATCACCCAGAACTGAAACTAATAGATCCATTTATCCCGGGCAGGGCCGGGAACTCAGCTAGTAATATATATAATTGCTTGCTGGTGCCTTTTTGTAAATTATGTACTGGTGTGGATCGAAAATTAAGCGGTTAATTCCTTCCTATTTCTGTGCCTCTTCTATATAAACTCTGATCAGATTGTATGTCCTTGAGACCTTCCGGGCAATTTTTTGTGTCACTCTCCAAATTGCTTACTGATTTTTGAGAGTACTTAGAATGATCACGAAAATAGAATCTTAGGGAGAACAAAAAGTAAATTTCCTACACATTGAGCAAACGGCCGCAATTAAATTTCTTTGATGGCTCCACAAAGCTTCATTATGATCTAGACAGATTGAGATGACTTCAATGCTTCCTCTTGTGAGTATAAATATACAACAGAATTGGCAGACTGGTAGACATACTAGCGGTCAGTTTGATGGACGGTATTGTATCGTAATTTGTAATCATTGTTTGATAAGGATTATGATTGTCGTATTACAGTCAGCTCCACATAGGTCGACGTGGTTTAAGTTGATTTCATCTGTCATTAGTAGCCCCGCCCCCAACATATTTTTTATCAGTAAAAAACTCCTTATGTTGACATCAAGTTAAGCAACTGTGCCTCTTTAGTCGATGTTTTTGTGCGGCCCTTGCATGATAAATATAACTGCCTAACTTGATGTTCAGGTCGTATCCACAAATTGTAAAGTGTGTTGGGATTATTCGCACAGGTCTAGGTCTTCCTACCAAGGCCACATCAAACGCATTAAATTGCAAGCTTTTTATAACTGGCAAAAACTAAAAACGCTGTCATTAAGAGCAGAATAGCATGATTGGTGAAAATGAACGGGAAAAAAAAAAAAAAAAAAAAGTGGTGGCGCAAAAAAAAAAATTACATCCCTCCACCATATTGGGTTGGTTTTTGTTGTTTTTTTTTCTAATTAAGAGGGTTAACCTAGCAATTACTTAAGTCGATTTTTTATGTAAGTCGATTTTTTTTTTGGTTAGGTCCGTTGGACATCGACTTAGGTTTTCAAGCAGCATCTCCTGTATTTACATTTTTATTATATGCAGAATCATTTTTTTTTTTTTGCCTTTGATGTCTTTACTATTCTCTTTATCAAAGATGTCCATCGTAACTCTTTTTTAAAATAATGCACCGGACAAAAAATATAATTAATGTTATAATAACTTTTCTTTCTTAATATATGAGCTTTCTGTAAAATTATTGTATTACATGTATATGAGGCGTTTCCAAAGAAAGGGCCAGTTTCTTACCTTTTGTAATTTTCTTTTCTATTATACTTGTTACAGGCATGAACTGTTAATTTTATGTTACAGGAGAGTGCAGTTTGATAAAACAATGAATAAGTTCTATTGTCAAGATATGGTTGTTGTTGTTGTTGTTGTTGTTGTTGTTGTTGTTGTTGTTTTTCATATTTTTAAATGTTGAAAATTGTTCAATTTGTGGTGTCCGCTATTGGGATCCGCCGTTTCAAAGCTGCTCTTTTAGTCCAGATAGTTTTGATTTCAAAACTGAGGTACTTTTCATCTAAAATTACATAGTACTTTGTAAAGAAATGGTCAATTCCAATTATCTCCTTCTTTAGATCAAAATATGGCCAAAAATAAAATGCCTTTCAATCCTTTGTCACGGGTGCTGGAATATCAAATTTTGCTTCGTACAAGGAGCAAAGGTTGGGGCTTGGGTGGTTTTTAAAAGGCGCAGTTACATAAATTTACATCTCTTGATTTCCCAGTGATAACACCGTGAGCAGTGAAATCCACTGAGATGGCATATGAGACCTCCAAAGCCCTGAAAGTAAGTGCCTGGATTTTGGACTGTCACTGGTGTCACCATAGGTACTTTGTAAACCTATAAACAATATTGCAACATCTGGTACATGTACTGATATTGTAGGCTGGCGAGTATATTTAACAACATCGCTGTTTCATTTGTTTTTTGTGTTCGTCCACAACTGTCAAGGCCGGACATATCGGTTTGTCACTGATGCTACTGTCACTGGTACTACCGAGGAAAGCAGTAACACCAGTGACACAGTTGGTAGCATCAGTGACAAAATCGATTATTCGTTCGTATTTACTCTCTTTAATACCCGGATTACTTTATTTCATTTACTTTTAGATTTATGTCATGTAATTTCATTTTCAGACCACATTTCAAGGACTAGTCGGGGGCGAGGAGAAGGATGGGGGGGGGGAGAGAGAAGTTTGGGATAAAGGTCGGGGAAGGGGACGGTTGAGAAAGCATGCACAACACTGTTCTCTGATTGGCACGTTGAAGCAATGTGTTTCTGTGAAATATGGACGTATTAGTTAATGTTGATCCTTAAAGTTGTGTGCGTGTATAATTATGTGTACGTCCATGGGTGTTCAAGTATCTGTGCGTGTGTGTGTGTTTGTGTGTGTATGTGTGTGTGTGGTTGTTGTTGTTGTTGTGGTTGTTGTGGTGGTGTTTTTTTCCATCACAAAAACGTAATGTTTTAAACTGTGTGCGTGTGAGCGGTTCCCCAATAATTTCGCACCCAAAATGAGCACAAACTATACAGCAGGGTTAAACTGGATGTTATTACAAAACAATAGATCTATACCTGTACCTACCCACTTTCACACGTTTAAACGTTTAAGCAATGTCAGAAGTGATACAAAGGTAGTAACATGTTACGTGTTGAATTTTCGACCATTTAAAACTAAACAAATGTTCAAAAGTGCAGAGATAATATGTCTTTCTGTCTCTCCATGTACTTTTTTTTATTTTGCATCTCGAGTTTTCATTCCATTCAAATGCCGTTAGATTTCTGTAGCAGAAAAGTTCGTCTTAGCACTATACTTGAAAGAGAAAGATAGGATCAAGTCTTAATTATTTCTACTAATTTGTGTGTACAGGTGCATACTTTTGGACACTGTTTGGAGGTCACGTATTTTCTAGTTCAGTTGAAATCAGAGTTAAACAAAGTTTTAACCAGCATACTAAAAGTGTGCATTTTCATAAATGCATTGAAATCACATTTGTTTAAGGGAAAACAAGATTTGGTTTACTATTGGGATATTTTTTAGAGAACAGAACAGTGTAAATCTTTGTTTTTGTGATCTATGTGAAAGTTTTGTCACTAGTGCTACCGTTTGCCTCTGGTGTCACCATAGTTTTTTTTAAAAAAACGATGAAAAGCTAAGTTTTAAAATAGGCTGCGCGTGACTTGTTTTGCAGTGTCTAGAGACATGTTTTTGCCTACAGGTACATAATGATCAATGGTGAACGTCGTTTGCTTTTGAATTGAATTGGATCGTTCCATTTTCAGAAATGTTTCTTGGAAACCTATTTTTCTTTTGATTTTTCAGCATTTATTTCGCGAGAACACCACGAATTTCAATATTTATTTTTTTACATTATGTGAGTCACCAATAACATATAACCATTAAGAACCAACATAAAAGCATGTACATATGGTTTATCTGCACTTTAATTTTTGTAGCACCAGTGACATTTTTCATCACATGACGATTGCTTTTATTTTTTAGAAAAAAGAAAAAAGTTCATTAAGGCTGGAAAGTCTGCCAACATGTCTGCGAATGATTAAACTATCAATAAAAATCACCCTTGATGTAACCAAAAAAAAAAATACAAATGGCTGCTCAAAAATTGGCCTTTTGGGAGGGAACGTCTCATAATGTGTCATTTACTTCTACGTAAATACGCCAATGTCAGTTTTCAGTTTTACTAGCGGCGTGAAGTTATGAAAAAATATGAACGGTTTTAATTTTATTCATATTTTCTCCATTGATGCAAGTTTCAGACCTTTGTGCCTAATATTTTATTTGTCAAGATTATATTTACTTAACATCACGTAGACAACGCTGCTCAATGACAACCATGTTTACGGAAACTGGTTTGGAATACACTGTTTGAATGGTGTGTCTCAAAACGAAGTGGTATTTAGTTGAGACGTTGAGGTTTTAAACAATTAGCTGGACATTTGTTGTTGTTGTTGTTGTTGTGGTTGTTATTGCTGGGGCTTTTTGTTGTTTCTTAGCTGTGATCCTGATTTTCTCTGCTCTTAGGTAAAGAAAAACGAATATCTCTAAACGCATGCAGGTGAGAAATTATAAATACGACATCCTATTGGGAAGTCCATCATCAGTTACTGCCAAAGAGGTTATGACAAGTGACTAGAGGAATTGCGCTGTACATAAAAATGTGTCCTTAGTGGACACACTGACGTCGTCTTGCTAAGCCTAATCATTGTTCGGGTAATCCTTACGCCAGTCCACAAAATACAAGAAAAACAAGAATAAAAGAAAAAAAGAAACGGTCAAACAAAAAACAGCAAGAAAAAGACCTCAAATGCTTAGTTGGCAGTAAGTCACAGTTACCTAATTCGCATTGTAACTATCAAAGGTCTTCATGGAATGTTACTTCCGTGTATTTAATTTCTTTATTGCTCGAGCGTTTAGATTGTCTTTTGTTGCAAACAAGACACAATTTCCATAAATATACATTTGTTCACTTTTAAAGCAAAACATTGTAGTGCTACTTGCTATAAAACAAGGCATTTTCCTTCTCTCGGGAGGACTTAACAAGATGGCGCCAGGCATTCGTAAGAGAACCACTTTTGAATAGTGCGCAACGAGAGCGCAATCCCTCCAATCAGATGATTACTGCAGAATTAAAAATCTCACCCGCCCTTAAAAAGGGAAAAATAGTTCTGCTTCCGTTCTTCAGCTAAACAAGTATTGTCTTTAGAGTCAGACATGGCAAACGAAATCACCAAAAATTGTTATTGTTATTGCTAGATACAGATCATTTGTAGTGGACCAGAATTAAAACATCCTGGCCAATGCTTTCTATACATTGTTATTTCTCTTTATGCTTAGCATGAGCAGTATGATTAAAACATTTCACTACAGAACAAATATTGCTCCAACGTAGATACAAACTAAATGTACACAATTTAATTAATGTTGGCATATTCAATTTTGGGGGGGGGGAGGAGGAGAAGGCGGATGGGGGGTGGGGGTCTGATTTTGCCAAAACATCGTGAGCATCATAAAATTGGTTTAAAAAAGGGAAATTATATTTACTTAACATCACTGAAATATTCACAAAACAATTCTGTGCCAGCTGGCCAGAATTTGCCTGTATTTTTCTTTTTGTAGACCCACAGACTAATAAAATACCCAGACTGGATGATCCCATTGTGTGACGTCACAAAACAGCGAAAGATCATGAACCATCCGCCATTATAGGTTTACGGTAGCGACCGACGCTTCAGGATAGCTACAATTTTGAATGATACCATTTTGACGCGCCTACTGAACGCCGAAGTTTGGTTCCGCACCAAGAAATTAATACATGTACAACCAATCTTGACAAATAAAAAGAAATTTCTACTGCAGATAGAACTAGAATCGGAATTTCCCGAGCGTCGGCCATGTTGGTTATATGATCGCCGGTCGGGAAATTCCGTAAAAAAACGACACAACCCGAAGCTCGTGTTTCCAGTCTGCTTAATTTATTAGTCTGTGTGTAGGCCTACAACATAATTGTCACCCGATCTCACGGTTATTGTTGTTGTTGTTTTTCAAATTTGGAATGGAAAATGTAAGTTTTTAGCATGGTGGATTGTTGGGGTTACAGTAATGAAAAGGGCACTAAAACGTAAGATTAAGAAGCTAATCCAAAAAAATTTAAAACTTTTTGGCATTGGGAACTCAAGGGGGAGGGGACAGAGACAGACAGACAGACAGACAGTCAGACAGACACACATATAACATGGGTTCCAAAATGTCAAATTCTTTTCAAAAACTACTCAGTTCATTTAATTTCATACTCTCCCTCCACTTTCACTCATGTATTCACTCAGTCGCCAACTCACTTAATCACTCACTCATTCGCCCACCCGCCCACTTACACACTCACTTACATACTCACTCACTCACTCACTCACTCACTCACTCACTCAATCACTCACTCACTTACTCACTCACCAGATATCCATGGCCAGTTCCGCCCGGGAAACCAACATTTTGATGGTAGGTAAAACAGGACATGGGAAAAGTGCTACCGGGAATTCTATTCTGGGCCGTAAAGTATTTGAAAGCATCAACAGTACAAGTTCAGTCACCAAGAAAATTGACTGGGATTATGTACAGTTTGAAGGGAGAACGATAAAAGTGGTTGACACCCCAGGGCTATCAGACACACAGTGTGAAAGCCAGGAAGGCATTAAAATGGTGGTTGAAGCTATGGAACAGGCTATCAAGTACAGCCCATCTGGTTATCATGTGATTCTGATTATCCTTCGGTATGACCAGCGATTTACCCAAGAAGACATTGAGACAATTAAAATTCTCAAAAACATTTTTGGCAAAAATTTTATTATGTACCATTCGATTTTATTGTTGACACGCGGAGATCAGTTTGAAAATCCTCAAGAAGAAGATGGAAACTCCTTGACATTTGAGGAATGGTGTGGTGAACAAACAGGTGACTTTGCTAAACTCTATTTGGAATGCGGAAAAAGGGCGATTTTATTTAACAATAGAATCTTAGACAAGGAAAAAGAGGTAATTCAACTTAAGAAACTGCTTGAGATGATAGACAAGTTTGGAAACATCCCTTACACAAATGAAAAGTTTCAAGAAGCACGGCAAGAACGAGCTGCTCTTATGAGAGATCCAACATGTATATTCCTTACAGAAGAGACTTTTCAGGACTTTGCTTTGATCAATCAGAAATTTGCTGATTTAGATTTAAAAGATCTTAACTTAATGGAGGGAAAGTGCATAACATTGTTAGAAGAATTGCACTCTCTAGAGAAGAAAATAGAGATACAATATAAAACCTCCAAAGCTCGCGACTTGGCCTTGAAATGTGCCAGAGACCTGAAGCATCCAGTGGTTGAAAGACTAAGAATGGCCCAGAACCTAATGAAGAAGAACGCTGAGGCGGATGAGTTGCGGGAAATATGCAAAATCAAAGAAGAGCAGAATGAACAAATGCAAGAACAAATCCGAAAACTCAAAGAAAGCCAATCGAGCCGGTGCGTTGTCCAGTGAGCACAATATTGTATTGAGGTATTTACTTAATAACATTGAACAGAACACGAACAAATGTTCTAAATAAAAGCCGGTAGTGGGGTGGCTACTTTAAGTTTAACAATTCATGATCAATAATTATCTTGAATAACTATGATATTACGTGACTGTTCTAACATTTCAGAAAATAAAAACCAGAATAGAAGAATCGGGTTCTTTAAGTAACAGGAGGCAATCGCATGCATGATAAACAACATACTAGTATATACCCAGCCATAGAACGGGTAAAGTTTGGTGTAGGCGAGCGAGCAGACTGACAGCCGAACAGAGAAAAAAAAATCCGACAAATATTCAAATGTAAGGGCGATGGGCGGGCCCGAGACATAATAATTTTTGTTTTAGTTCTTTACCCGTAAATTTAAAATTATTTGGAGTAAAGAAGTTTTCATATTAAGCCCGGTCAGACACAGTCAGATGTTGGCAAACAAGAAGCGCACACCATAATTACCTGTAATTTCTTCGTAAATTTGGGAAGAGCCTATCAATCATACTAAGCCCGGTAAGACATAGCCAGCTTCTGCCATTATTTCTTCGGTGAACAGTTTGCTGGTGGTAGCTGTCTGTGTCTGACCGGGCTTAGTGTGATACCTCCCTAACTGAGTCCAAACATAAAAACTAGGCGAGCACAGGCGATTTACTGTCGTGTTAAATGACTGATTTGAGCTTTATAAAGTTTCATAACTGGACAAATTAACAAAACTGCTGCGCTATTTCCTTTTTGCACAAATATGCATCTAAAATTGGCAGACTGGTAAACATACTAGAGGCCAATTTGGGAAAAGATATTGTATGATAATTTATAACCAGTGTCTAACATGGAACGTGGTTGTCATATTGTTACGGTACGTTTATTATTATAGAAAAAACGAACCGCTTATATGTTACTAGCCGAGTCCCCGGCCCTGCCCGGGATAAATCGATTTATTCGTTTCAGTTCTGGGTGATTATTATGGACCTGCTTCAATTTGCCTGTTCCTTTAGCTTTATTTTATTTTTGTTTGTTTATTTATTTTTAGATTTTTACTGCTCTCCCTTTGCGCGTCGACGTCCTGCGCGTCCCGCCAGCATCCGTCAAATGGCTACGATTTGCGCACGGTTTGCACATCGCAGGAAGTGATAACGCCATGTGTTAATGGAAAGAAATACATGTATTATGATATTTTCCTAAGAATAATATTGAAAACACAAACCTGTACTTTTGGCCCTGCAGCGTCAATCTCCCAATTCCAGACCCTTTCTTTTTCCCAGTCTAGGCACATTGAGAACACACAAAGTTTTATACTTGATACTAATGATAGTCTTACTTTATTAGAACTCAACCTCATCATTCAAATCAGTCCTAACCGGAAGTTGTTTTGTGAGTGTGATACAGTCTATACCGGAACCAATCTTAGTTACATTAATTTGCCGAAAAAATAGACCGAACGCCAATGTGTCGCAACCTAGCAACTAATACAAACGTTCTGCGAGTTATTAATTTTTTTATTTTCTGTGCCGGGGACACGACGACAGTCCATACTAAGCGTTGTATAAAATCTGAGGGCCACCGAATCAGCATTAAGAGAGGAGTAGCGAAAGGCGCGCTGCAATTGCCGTAAGGTTTCACTTTTATTAATATAGATTTTGTTTTGTTTTTGCTTTAGGTTTGCTTTACTCTTCACTTCTTTCAAAGATGTATAATTACGTTTAATGTCATTGTTTATATGGACCATGTTGGATACATCGCACATAAATTTTAAGATTATTTCTTCGTTTGTATTATGGGTTGGTGTTTTCCTGTAAGTTCATTGCAATACATGTTCATATCTTATACTTCAACACAATAATGTCATCATTTCAATATACTACTGACATAGTCACAGGCGTTTTTTTTTTGTGCGTCATGGGAAAGCCATGAAAAGGAACTACATGTCTGTATATTTTCATGTTTATTGATCTCGACCCAGCACCCTCAAATCATAAGACATTATTTTAACATAGAAAATGCTGTTCCATACATTAAGGAAGTTGGCTTGGGTCAGAAATGTTTTTGTACTTTTTTTTTTTTTTTTACTTTTGTTGTTAAAATTAGTGACGTGAAATGTACTTTTCACTTACAACAACAACAACAAAACTGAGATATTACAAAATACCTGGATATTTTTTCTTCAAGATCACAGTTTGTAATTCCGGTTCTTCGTTGATTTTGTTAAGGGAAATGAATTCCCGTGAGAATAATGCAGATCCGAAATGGTGAATAGGACTTGTCTTGGAAAGTCCATCGGGTAGATTCTTGCATTATTCAAAGACTCGACGGGCTTAAAAAGTGCTGTTAACTTTCGGTTTTCATGTACCTGTAAAAAAAAGTGTGTTTCAGGAATCAACCCTAAAAAATAATAAACTAATGCTTTTAACAACTTCAACTAGTAGAGTGGTTCAGAAGTAGTTTAATTTTTTTTTTTATTTCATATTAATGGATGCAACTCTATCATCTATGTGCACTGTTCCAGAATGAAACTGTCCTGATCATGGATGGTGCTTCTGGGATTGTAAAACAATATTTTTTTCTTAAAATATACCTAATATGCTCGTTATAATTATATAAAGTTTGGCCACTGTGGAAACACTGCTACAGTGTTGATGTTTGTCACATAAATAAGAACATACAAAAAGACGTAATAAAGGCACAAAATTTGATAATTATTGTCACATTCATTCGGAAATTGCTTGACGACAGCCCAAAGAAAATGAGTGGAGAAGACATGACTGTCAATGGCAATATTTTTGTTGTAAGGTAATACATGCTGTCGACGAAGGTACAAAATGGAGTGAAGCATAATCTAAGTCTTGCCATGTTCTAATGGTAGGAAGAGACCACATTATGTTCCCCTCGAACTCCTGAAAGGAATGCCTATCGATGTCTGCAGTGCTAAGGGCTTTAAAAACGACGGATTCTGATGGGTGTGGTGGGGATGGTCAGGCGGAGTTGAGTTGGTGTAGGATGGAAAGAGTCGGTGGGGTAAGGTTAGCAATAGTGTAAAAATTATATTATGGAATTAATGACAATAATTGCGACGCCGGTCAGAGGCCTTACAATGCATATAATATAATAAACCTTTTGTATTTGTTTGGATTTACGCATTAGCTTCCTAGCACAATAAGTACCCTAATGTTAGAGAGAATGATGATGTATTGCTATGTAAGTTCCAAGCCCAACGAAAAAATATACCATTTTTTAATAGGTAAATTTATTTGTACTTCATTCATTATAATTCATACATTCTCAAACGTTCTCTTCTTTCATTACAATTCGAATTAATTTGCCAGTGTAATTGACGCTAAAACATCTCACGTGATTCGCCAAGCTGAGTGTTTCTAAGTGTGGATTCTTTGGTATTCTTAGTCTTGTCCTTCCGAAAGTAGAAATCTATCAGCTTTTACTTATATTAAATTTGGCTGCTCCTCTCATTGAAGTCAAATTCAGAACTGCTGACTTTATAATTATTATAAGCCAAATAGCAAAGACGCATGTCATAGGTTTTCATTAGGTGTCTGTACTTTTTTTGGTTAAACATTATTATGCAACACACTTTCAACATCGATGTGCTGCTCTTAAAAAATAGATAGAGAATTAAATTTTCCTTGAGGTAAACTGAAGGACATAAAGCGTTTGGTGAAACAAAAATGCAAGAAAGTTTAGGAAAAAAAGGAAAGAAATTTATGCAACCTTTTTTCTCTTATGGTGTTTTACCCTTTGAAATGTTTTCGCTTTCATATGTTATATGCCATTTTTTATTTATATTTATATGAGAGGTTTTTTTTTCCTTTTTAAAGACAATTTATCCAACAGTAATTTTAAAACATTTAATCAGATTTTTACACTTTTGTATTTGAGTGTCATTGTCCAAGAGGTAGAGAAGATGATTTTGGACAAAATATTTCCCTTTCTTTCTTGTAAAGTAACATTGAAACTCAGAGCCTCAGGGTACGATTAGAACAATGACATTTTTCCTAAAATAATGTCGCAAGTGACTCCATCACCATTTCTTGAAAATACACAAGCACGGCTCTGTAGTGACAAAGAAGTAAGAGCGCTGTGAGAAAATTGAAACAAAAATCATCATGAAGATGGCAAAATGTTGTGGGTGGGATGATCTTTTCATACGATTTTCTTTTCTTTCTTGCTTTCATTATTATGCTATCGATGAAATTTTTTTTTACAGTTACATGAGAATTGATGTAATTCTGGGCCGTGACAAGTGGGTCAATAGCCTGGGGAAACTGCTGCATGAAATTTTCTTTGCACAAAACATCTTTCAAATGGCATTGATATTCCAAGACTGTATTTATAAGAAGACCAAGATTAATACAAGATGCCACTGTTCCCTCCAAGATTCGTTTATTAACCCTATTGTTTAATTTTTAGTATGATAATTTTTGTCTGTTATTGGAGAAGATAACCCCGATCTTGTGTCATTAAATTCTGGCTCAGAAAAAAAAAGGAAAAATGAACGAGTTAACTCTATAAACAGTCATTCTAGTGTACATGTATAACTATCAAACGTCAAGATTTATTTTGTAAAGTTTGTGTGCAAGTTGGTTCCCTCCAAGCAGGTATGAGCCCTATTTTATAAAGATGGCATAATGCGCGTCCAGCCCTTTGAACGAAAAAGCGTTTGTAAAAGTGTCGTTACAGATTAATAAAGAAAGATTCTAAAAAGTCAACTTATACCGATCTTGCTATGTCACATCATGAAAGGATATTGGCAACACTCTAAGATAACAAATGTGATCTGAAATTGTTTGGAGTGTGTTCTGGACAAACAGGGCATGGTATTCGGTAACTTAATTTTTAAGGAGATCTTTGTGGCAAAGTGATTAGAATATTTCGCATAATTCTATATTATATAATGCCGTGTTAGAAAACACTTTTTAACTTTACATTTGATACTTTTCATTTAGACTTTGCTATTTCTTTGTTCCTTATAGACATTTGCGTAGTGTGTGCAAAACTGTAACCCAGAATAAAATGTAGACTTTCAAAAAGACAAAAGCGGATTTGAATTTAGCTGTAGTGTGAGATAATGTGATTGAGTGTCTGCAGTGTGTGTCTAGTTTATTTGTCACTGAGAGAGATGAGGAATAGCTTACAATATCTTTCAAGTGTCATTAGCTGAAGGATAATTAATGACTACCTAGAACTTCAGTTCTTCACAAGGTTAAGATTCGTTTAAGCCCCCATCCCCCACCTCCATCCCCTTTTTAAAAAAAAATAATGAAAAGAAATGAATGTTCAAAGATACGGTATATAAATTAATGCTTGAACAAAATAAGGGGATGAATGAAAGGACATAAGGTCTTTACTTGTGAGGCCATCATAATCATTTTTTTTTTTTTGTAATTTGTCTGATCACAATTATTTGAGGAAACCAGAAAGTGATAATTCACGGCTGTGTGTGGGCGCCATCGCTGTAGAACTACCATTTTAATGTGGTCCGAGTTATGCCCAAGAGTGCAGCCTTGTATAGACCTGTGGTGAAAACCTTCTCGGCCCTTTTATTATCCATGTCAGCTTAAAATTGTTGTCAGTGAAGTGAAACCTGGCCAGTGTTGATCGGTCTTCTTTGCCCAAGTTAGTCCCATACCCATATCTGCACGTCACCCAAGTACACTTCCAATACACCCTGGTCATTGAGACCATCTGTTGATTCACTGATCTGATGCAACCCAGCATAACCGAGACAGGTAAATCAGTGTCCATTCTTTCAACAATCTCTTGGTCTCAATCTGAGTGAATGTGAAAGTTGGTATGTGTAACTTGTTCTCTCAAGGCTTTTCGGGGTAGCCCATGCGGTTTCTGTCCTGAGTACAATGTCTGAAGTGCTTTGTTCAAATGTATTAGCACACGCTGTCACAGGCCTGGGACATAAAATGGAGGTAGCGCACCAATCGAACAGGTAAATTGTGATGCAAATTTTATCCATTTCAGAATAAGCTGACTTATGTTACTATGCCTGTGTTACTGTCTTGGGAGTTTTAAAACTGTAGCTGTGGTATGATTGAACCGACCCACATGCGGCAAGTCAGTATTGCCCTGAGCTACATGTAGTCCTACTATGAATGTAGCAAATTGTCACCTGTCCCAAAGATCTGCTAAATTATTTTGCAATACTTCATTGAAGGAGATTGGGCAGCATTAAATTAATTTAAATCAAACCATGCAATCAGAATATAGAAATGGTTTAAACAAAGGCTATATTTGTTTTATCCCTTCTTTCCAAGATGAGTAGAAATTAAGGTAGATAATGAATTATGATATGGACATATTTGTGCCCATGCCAGGGTTTGTGTGGTGGCACGTAAAAAAGTACGAAATATCAAATTAAGTATATGAAGCAGGTCCAGACTAAAGCAAGAATATTATTTGGTCATGGAAATTTTTACTTTTGTTATTATTAAGAACGTGTGCTCATGACACCAATAAAATTTAATTATCAGTGGCTTGAACACGTCTCCAATTATCTTCTTTTTTTTTTTTTAAAGAGAACCGCACACTCAATGAAATTTCCACTTCTTTTGTAACGTTTTCTCACATCATGTATTAATCTTCTCCAGGTCAAGAAACCATTGTCAAAAAACCTTTATGACATGCTGCTAATATTGAAGGTCATCCCCACATCAGTTCACCAGATCTAGCTCAGGGCCGATGGAGGTAAAATATTTTGACATGTCAGACAAAGTATCTAATAAGATATTAAATGTGTCACAAATCCCAGACTGGGAGATGTAATAAGTTATGACAGGACAACAATCACGAACGAACAAGTTTAACACTTAACAGAACAACCCATCAGACTCACACATTTATTAAACATAATTATACATATAATAGCGCAATTACATACATGATATTATTGAAATGACTTGCCGTACAACGGCCTTATTCTCACACACACTCTCCCTCGGATCCACAATCCGGTAGTTACTCCTAAAGGCACTTCGGCCTCAGCCTCTCCCCTCAGGGTCTTAATAGCACCTTAGTAATTCACTGGCACCGCAGTCTCTCCCTATCACCGCCTATTGTCATACAACTTATCAGTTCACTTGCCCATCAACATGGCAATACTATGGTATCTCATTCACTCTCATATCTACGTCCCTGTCCGTGGCCTGACTGCCACGACTTTAGGTGCCTCTACTGTCCTACACCGACAGTCTCACTTCTGGCCTATGTATGGCCTCCGGCCCTATGCTGGCCTATCACTTGTGCTCATCGAGGTGGCTCTTCGGCCCCGTCCCCGACACCAGTCATTACTGGAAAGACTTTCTCGCTAGTCTTCTCGACTGCTCCCTTTATGTCCGCCCGATGGGCTCTTATTCACAGGTCCGCTTCGTAGGACCTTCTAACTTGCAGTGATAGTAATGTAACGCTTTCGTCTCATTCAGACCCCCCACTCATGACATGCACGACTTTCTCACTTGTCTCTGTGCGTTAATTTTACTCTCCTCCTTTCCCTCCGTAATTATTAACTATCGCTCACTCCACTCGTGACATCATCCCCCACCCCAAAAAAATTAATGCAATTAATTTCAAATCGCATCAAGATGACTGTCAACGAGTGAGCCTGAGCAATACCTACATTAAAAATGACCCACCAATGCCCCCAGCACATAAAATACCGGAATCAGGGGAAAACATGGGGATCAACATGCCATGCATTATGCATATATGTATCACATCATCAATAGTAAACTAAAACATAACATGTAATACAGAATCAAAAACCAATCAACCTATCAACCATTCTTCATATATTTATAATGTCACTATTTTAAAGTCGACTCATTCACACAGATCATGTCAATGTTCCTGTCCTCCGATGTATAAGCTCCTGAACTCTTCCCCTAGGCTCGACTAAGGTAGTCGGCGATATGATTGCTGGCTCCTGGAATTGGTTGAATAACGAAGGTGTACGGCTGCAAAGCCAATGCCCATCTAGACAAGCGTGGGCTGGACGAACGATTCTTCGACAAAAACGTTAGTGGCTTGTGGTCTGTCTGGATACAAAAGTCTCGTCCCATGAGATAACGTCCTAATTTCTGGACGGACCACACAATGGCAAGACACTCACGCTCTATCACAGAATACTTTCTTTCTCTCTGCAATAACTTCCTACTGACATAACATACAGGATGGAGACATTCGTTCTTCTCCTGTAGAAGACAAGCGCCGACACCAGAGTCCGACGCATCCGTTCTGAGGATAAAATTAGATCGAAAATCGGGTAATATCAGAATGGGTGACGATGATAATGCTGTCACCAAATTATCAAATGCTGTCTGACACTCAGACGTCCACTGGACCTTATCGGGTTGTCCCTTCTTAGTAAGGTCAGTAAGAGAAGATGACAAGGAGGAAAAATTTGGAATGAACTTTCTGTAATAATTTAAAATTCCCACTAAGCTTCTGACTTGTTTCTTTGTTTTTGGGATTTGCAACCCTACTAATTTGTCAATTTTTGTTCCTTCAGGCCTCTGAACACCTCTACCCACGATATGTCCTAAGAATACTATCTCTGGACATGCCAAATCCATCTTTGCGGGTTTAGCAGTTAACCCAAAATGACGTAATCGTTCAAAAATTACCGTTAGTGTATGAATATGATCAGACCATGTCGACGTATGACATGCTATATCGTCAAAGAATGACACGACATTAGGTATGTCCTTCAACACTAGTATGAGAATACAGATACTCTGGTCTCTCATGAACCCTCTGCAGCATATCAACGTGGAAAACCCTACTCGTTCCATCAATGTGGATAGCGTAATATACCCTCGAAACAACTTGCTCAATAACATAAGGACCTTTCCATGTCATCAATAACTTATTATGGTCCGTAGGTAACAACAATAGGACCTTGTCTCCTGGCTTAAAAATTCTCAATTTGGAACCTCTATCTTTATAGTCTTTTGCTCTTTTCGAAGCGATACTAGAAGCTTCTTCTGCTATAGTGCACGCACTGCACGTCTTACAATACATCCGTACATCTCTATGTATCGATGGCCAATAAAAATCTTTCAGAACTCTCTCCTTGGTTCTAGAACTTCCCATATGATCCCATATTCCATGGGCCAGACGCAATACTGTAGCAATTAACGACCGTGGCACGACGACCTGCTTTTGAACAGAAGCCACTGTGACGTACATACGGAACAGAATGCCCGCCTGAACAAAAAAAGAAGACGAGCCGTTCTTATATTTCCTCGTTTTCTCGGTTCGCGCCTCCCCAAAACATGGGTTTAATGATGGATCCTCCCTCTGCAATCTCGCCAAGCGCTCTGGCGTGATATCTAGGTTGACCGCTGGCGTTGCCAAAGGTCTAATCCTATCCTTAGCTATCTGTCGGCGTGTTTCCACCGCGGCACAAAAGTCAATACCTTTTGATTGAGACCATGCCTGCACATTCTCCTCGGAAGGGGAAACTACCCGTGATACATTCCCAATGATGAGCTGGGCGCCCGGAAAACAACCAACGACTGCCTCGACTTCCCCGCTAAGGAAAGGTGTATCTATCACTATTCTCGCCATCGGCAATTTCTCAATGGCCCCCGAAAATTGGATGCACGGGACAGTCTCTCCCGTAAGCTGTGACTCCCGAATGCAGTCCCTATGTACTCCCACAACGGTAGATCCTGTATCTCGTAAAACCGAGACCGGTTCGTCCCCAACAAACCCCGGATAAACCCTAAGACCACTTCCTGTATGACATGAATTTATAACGGGGATCTTTCTCCCACAAGGTAAAACACCGGAAGATAATAACTTCTCACAACTGGGACACTTAGAATACTGTCCGCCTCCGTTGTCCGATGTAACACACGCAGCCGCATGATGAAATTTATTAGGGGAACATGGACTGGAGCTACTGTCCACGTTCGCCGCTATCCTACCTGTAGGGCAGTTCACGCTGATGTGATCCGCTCTACCGCAGTTCCAACACTTCGCGGCCCTACACTCGCGTGAAAAGTGACCCACGCGTCCGCAAGTCCAACACTCCGCTCCCTTTGCTGCACTAGGCCTGGGTCCCCGTGACCCATCGCGACCGGAACTAAAGTCCCTATGCCGTCGGTCATCGGCAAAGGTCACAAATCGCCCCCGGCCATTACCGCGACCTAGCCCTCCTGCTCGGTCAAACTTACCGGAACCATATGCAGGTGATTGGTGATAGCCCCTACGCTGCCCCTGGGCTTGCCCGTTATAGGCACCACGCTGACGCGACCTGTCCCTAAGTCCTGCCGGCGACCCCTCGACAACGGCGACGTACCCAGCATCTTGGACGTACGCCCTGGCGACTGGTTTGGACGGATGTGCCGTACGGTATGCCTCCGCCAACTTAGACGCCTCCTGCACCGTCGCGGGTTCGTTCTCTTTCAGGAAAGCCACCAGATCTTTATGGCACGACGCGTACAGCTGGTCACGGATCATTAGGTCTTTCAGTTTAGCGAAATCCGTGCCCACATGCGCCAAGTCTACCCAGTTCGCGAAATACTCAGTTAGTCTCGCGACGAAGGCAGCAAAGTCCTCCCTGGTATCTGCACGTGCTCGCCTAAACTGCTCCCGGAAATATTCCTCGGTGCGCGCAAATCGGCGAAGCAGCAAAGCCTTCAGCTTATCGTAATCTCGCACGTCTTCGCGCTGTAGCTCTTTAAAGTAGGTTAACGCTCGCCCCTGCAATAGAGACGCCAGGTATGTGGCCCATAATTCTTTATTTTCCCCCCATTGTAATTGTGCGTTCAGTTCGAACCTGTAAAGGAAGGCGTCTATGTCGTCCTTCCGGTCGTCGAACGTAGGGAGCTTAATCCTAACGCCACCTTTATTGTGTACCTGCCGCTCAACTGTTTCTGTTGGCGCATTCTTTTTGATTTCCAACTCCGCGATTCTCATTCGCGTCTCTCTCTCCTGTTGGTTATCCCTAGCTTCTATCTCCCTTAACTTTAACTCCCTCTCCTGTTCCTGAGCCCTAGCCTCTCTTTCCTGTTGCTTAAACTCCCTTTCCTGCTGCTGAGCCTCTAACTCCTTTAACTTAAACTCCCTCTCCTCTTCTCTCTGTCGCTCTTGAGCCTCTTTTTCTCTCTCTCTATCCTTAGCACGCTCATCGCGCATTTCTGCCTGCTGTTCTTTAATCCAGCCGCGTAGCTCTTCTCCCTCCAGGCCAAGTTCCGTACCCAATTTCATGAGCTCACGGAGATCCGCCATTTCACAGATTTATGGTTATGGTATCTATTATGAGAACGACCAACCTGTCGGTATGATCACTAACGACACGACCAGAGACCTGAGATCACACCAGATATAACAATACCCAGTTGTCTCAATTACAATTCAGAAATTTACCTTTAAAACACAATTAATTCTATATCTATAAAATGTATAGCACTATTAATTAACAAAACGAAAGGAAAAGATAAGAATGAGAAAATTCAGTAGAAGGACCACAAGTACGTCAAGGACAACGAACCAGACTAGGACAAAGACCTACAAAAGAAAATATAATGGAAAAAAATGCAACCTAAATACGCCGATTACACTACAAGGTACGAACAAGAACAGAGTCTGAAAAAAAAGAACGTATTTACAGATAGGTAGAAAGAGGGACAAGAGAATACGTCTTCCCGCGGAACAGAGAAGATATCGACGCTACAACTAAACAATAACAAAGCCCTAAAGACTGTTCACCGTGGTGAACGAAGTTCCAAGTTTCCCACACCTTTTTTTAAAAGGATAAACTAAGTTCACCACAGCAAACCCGCGCCACCGCCCGTATAATCAATTACAACGAAAACAGAAAAACAGCGGAAAAAGACAGAAGAAAAGACAGCCCTCAATCCAGGGTACAAAATTTCAGAATTTCACTTAACTTTCAGCCTTATGAGTTTAAGTCCTCCCCTTAATCGGAGCTCTGGCTGCTTGTCTCCTCAGGCTGCACGCACACACTCTGGAAAGTTTAAATACACATTAATACCTATTCATAGCAATACATGCATCAATACATATTCATAAATATACACAATTTATACCATCATGAAATTTCCATTCATTCAACGAACAAAGACAGCACAAATTCCTACCACAAGATAAGTACTACGTGGACAAAGACTGAAGTAACAAATGCCCACTAACTAATACCTACTAACTAAATACTACGAAAATGGACGAGCCCCCACTGTCACAAATCCCAGACTGGGAGATGTAATAAGTTATGACAGGACAACAATCACGAACGAACAAGTTTAACACTTAACAGAACAACCCATCAGACTCACACATTTATTAAACATAATTATACATATAATAGCGCAATTACATACATGATATTATTGAAATGACTTGCCGTACAACGGCCTTATTCTCACACACACTCTCCCTCGGATCCACAATCCGGTAGTTACTCCTAAAGGCACTTCGGCCTCAGCCTCTCCCCTCAGGGTCTTAATAGCACCTTAGTAATTCACTGGCACCGCAGTCTCTCCCTATCACCGCCTATTGTCATACAACTTATCAGTTCACTTGCCCATCAACATGGCAATACTATGGTATCTCATTCACTCTCATATCTACGTCCCTGTCCGTGGCCTGACTGCCACGACTTTAGGTGCCTCTACTGTCCTACACCGACAGTCTCACTTCTGGCCTATGTATGGCCTCCGGCCCTATGCTGGCCTATCACTTGTGCTCATCGAGGTGGCTCTTCGGCCCCGTCCCCGACACCAGTCATTACTGGAAAGACTTTCTCGCTAGTCTTCTCGACTGCTCCCTTTATGTCCGCCCGATGGGCTCTTATTCACAGGTCCGCTTCGTAGGACCTTCTAACTTGCAGTGATAGTAATGTAACGCTTTCGTCTCATTCAGACCCCCCACTCATGACATGCACGACTTTCTCACTTGTCTCTGTGCGTTAATTTTACTCTCCTCCTTTCCCTCCGTAATTATTAACTATCGCTCACTCCACTCGTGACAAAATGAAAGGGTCGTTGATCCAATGGACAATGCAGTTAAAATTGTGAAGAAAGAAATTGTTATTATCTACCAATCGTAAGTGAGATAATTAAGTAAACTGCAGAAAATGAGTGATGAATTAGATCATTCTCTCCGTACACATCTATATTATTATAATATCAATCGATTAAAAAAAAGGACCTGAAACGAGATACGGAATAGTTGCAAGTGAAAGTTCAAAGATACATAAATTAATGTTTGAATACAATAAGGGGATGAATGAAAGGATGTGAGATCTATTGCTGATGAGGCCATTATAATCATTATTCCGTAATTGTCTGATCATATTTTGTGGAAACTAGAAAGTGATAACTCACGACTGTTTGGGGGTGCCATTTCTGTGCAGCTGTTATTTTAATGTGATCAGAGTTCTACCCAAAACTGCAGTTCTATCTAAACCTGTAGTGAAAAGCTTCTCGGGCCTTTTATCATTCATGTCAACTTAGAACTGTTGTCAGCAAAGTGAGTTTTGACAATACCCCTGCAATCTGGCCAAAATGTTGATCGGCCTGCTTTGCTCAGGTTTGTCCAAGACCACTACCACCACGTCACCCAAGTATACTTCCAAGACACCCTGTCACTGAGTCCATCTGTTGATGCATTGATCTGATTTGTATTTGTATTTTTGTATTTGTATAACTCTTTAATCCCATTTGGGAAATTTTGCCTTTGTGCCATTGCAGCCCAGTTATAACTGGAGCAGGCACGTCGTCGCCACAGTGCAGCGCCGGTCGGCGTTTTTGATCTGATGCAACCCAGCATAACCGAGACAGGTTAAATCAGTGTCCATTCTTTCAACAATCTCTTGGTTTCAATCTGAGTGAATGTGAAAGTTGGAATGTGTAACTTGTTCTCTCAAGGCTTTTCGGGGTAGCCCATGCGGTTTCTGTACTGAGTACAATGTCTGAAGTGCTTTGTTCAAATGTACTAGCACACGCTGTCACAGACCTGGGACATAAAATGGAGGTAGCGCACCAATCGAACAGAAAAATTGTGATGCAAATTTTATCCATTTCAGAACAAGCTGACTTATGTTACTACGCCTGTGTTACTATATTAGGAGTTTTAAAACTGCAGCTGTGGTATGATTGAACCGACCCACGTCCGGCAAGTCGGCCATGCCCTAAACTACATGACGTACTGTGAATGTAGCAAATTGTCACCTGCCCCAAAGATCTGCTAAATGTTTTTGCAATACTCCATTGAAGGAGATTGGGCAGCATTAAATCAAATCATGCAATCAGAAGGCAGAAATAGTTTAAACAAAGGTTATATTTATTTTGTTTTATCCATTCTGTCCAAGATGAGTAAAAATTAAGGTAGATAATGAATTATACGTGCCAGGGTTGTGTGGTGGCACTTAAAAATTATAAAATATCAAATTTAGTATGCAAAACAGGTCCACACTAAAGCCAGGATAATGGAAATATCACCAGCTCAGACATTTCATCATACATGCATCTCTTACCTAATATTTGCACTGTTCATCAATGGTGACAGGTTTTGTGACCTTAAAAGACAGAGCGAGCTGATTTGCGACTATGTTTGTTCATTTTAATATATTTGTTATAATGGAATAGAAAGTTATTTCTCATATTATTTGGTCACGGAAATTTTTTTGCATTTAGTTATTATTAAAAACGTGTGCCCGTGACACCAATAAAATTATGTTTTGATTATTATCAGTGGCTTGAACTCATCTCCAATTACACTGGTCAACAACCAAAATGTACCGGAGACACAACCAGCCAATCTTAACTAATTTTGGGTCGCTGGTTAAGAGAATCATAATTATTGATTTTTTAATATTAGCTAAAGTTTTTGAGGTACAGGATTACCCCTTCCCCCATTTTTTCAATTTCCTCATAAGCTATGGAAATGGTATGGCTCATTAAACAGCGTCTTGTTGCACCATATATCACATGACCACATGAGTTGACATCATCCTTAAATAAAGAATAAAAATGATGCTAGCTGTTACAACTGCGTCACTCCCAATTTGGCTCAAGGGTGACCTTTCAGAGAGAGATAAATATTGTTTGAGTGGTGTATGACACCTCCATTTTCAAGCGTCAGCTACCCCGACTGTGTTAAAGCTGGTTTCATCTGTCTAAAATGCCACGTGATTGTCCAAATAATCCTGATGATTTCTGTTACATCTATGGAGAATTCATCCCCAGAAATGTCAGATGATCCCAACAATTAAAGAAGCATACAATCTATATTTTGGCTGCAAGTTGGGTGATGTCAAGAGCAGGTTAAGTTAAAAATGCCGTGCCAGGTCACGAAGTTAGTGTGTTAATTTTTTCACGATCTCGTTGATTTAACCAGCGTAATTTATCTTGAGCTGTTCTCGTGAACAGTTTGTTTGAAACACTTTTGTTTTAGAGATGGAAAGAAAGTGGGGCGAGATAGAATAAATGTATAGCTAGGAATGACAGAGCCGTGCTCGACCCCGTGATTTTGAACACTTAGAAGGGAAAAGAAGGGGCGAATAAGGATAGATAGTTTAAGACGCTTACTCGCGTAAAGAAATTCGTGCATAAAATGTAGAAAGCACGAGGGTTTAAAGTTTTCAGTAGTTTGCAGGTGGCTACACAGTATAAAAGTGTAGCCATACCTATGTCCAGCACTCCATACAGAAAACTCCAATCTGTGCAGGCGTCGGCACGATTCTGCCTGAAGAATTATAAAGTTTTGTACGACTTCATGTCTAGTCCACTATAGACATTTGAGATGAATCCATATGCCTGAATGAGATATGCCCACCGCTATTGTCCATCGTTCCCTGGTTTCTAACACCAGGGAATAATCGTAAGTGTTTGTCTATTGATGACTCAACAATGAACGAGGAGCTGAACATAACAATTATCCAGTAGGACAGGATTGTCGCATATACTAGGAGTGCTACCCAAGAATGCAAGATAAAGATATATATAGACTTGCAACTAGTATGAATGTATGGCATACACATCTGTGAATTGTGATTGATTTGTCTGGATGAGGCTGGGAATGGACTCGTTCTAAATCTCTCTTTCGCGCAAGGCTTAGTCACGTGATCAAGGAATAACATTGTAAGAAATGGCGGAGCTGGCGTATGTTTCAATACAAACTGAGCCGCTGTTTGTAAAAGATTTCGCCTTTACTAGAATGTGTGTGTGCATGAGAAAACCCACAATAAGTCGGCAACATGACATTTTAAGTTCTGTACATATAATAAAAGACAAGACATTTCTGATATATTGAATTCAGTGACCCCCCTAAAACAAGATTTTGAGAAAACGGCATTTAATCCTATAAGTGGCAATAGCTAATTGACCAAGTAATATTGGAGTGGTTGTTGTTAGGAGACCGTAGTCTAATTATAAAGCCATTATAGAGATCATAGTGAGTAGTGTTCACTGCTCATCTAGTTTACCCTGTAACATGCCACGGTCCCCTAAACAACAGCCAAGTTGGAAGTTTGTGTCGGACCCATAATTATTTTCACTTCAAAGCCGTTTTTCTCAAAATCAGCTCTGCCGACTTATTGTGGGTTTTCTCATGCACACTCACATATTAGAATACACAACATTATTAAATTATGCGCATGGCATTGACAACAATTATACTGCGACCATCATCAAGGGTCAGAAACTTTTTAAAGAGAACTTTTGTGACAAACATCGGCTTCAGTCGAGCAGCAACCGATGCCTTCCTCATCAGGGCAAGGGTGAAAGCAGAGATGAGAAAGTCGGTCAACTATCATGTAACATGCCGCATCAAACATGAAGGAGAGGTAAGAAAGGAAAGTGTTTCTTTAAGCTTTGACTGTGTAGATCAATAGATCTAATCTAGATCTAGATGCAGTACATGTAAACAACGGGAGTGCTTCCTGCATCACGTGACCGCTTTTAGATTTAGAACGAGTCCATTGCCAGCCCATCCTAGAGTAGATCTCTAGACTTAACTACGTCAGTTTGTATTGACGGGCTCGATTCATTATAAGCGTTAGGCACAAATAGCTGAGATGACATTGTCGCCAGAGACCATATTAGTATATTGATTGACATATAGTAGGCAGACCAGATCTGAGATATATATAATTAGTACTTAGATTATTAGTGAGTCAGGAGTATAATAATATTATAGGAATCTAGAGTAGACTTCTGGTTTCATGAGAGACCAGAGTATCTGTATTCTCATACTGGTATTGAAAGACATACCTAATGTCGTGTCATTCTTTGACGATATAGCGTGTCATACGTCGTCGTGGTCTGATCATATTCAGACACTAACAGTAATTTTTAAACGATTGCGTCATTTTGGGTTAACTGCTAAACCCGCAAAGATGTATTTGGCATGTCCAGAGATACTATTCTTAGGACATATCGTGGGTAGAGGTGTTCAGAGACCTGAATTAACAAAAATTGACAAATTAGTAGGGTTGCAAATCCTAAAACAAAGAAACAAGTCAGAAGCTTAGTGGGAATTTTAAATTATTACAGGAAGTTCATTCCAAATTTTTCCTCCTTGTCATCTTCTCTTACTGACCTTACTGAGAAGGGACAACCCGATAAGGTCCAGTCGACGTCTGAATGTCAGACAGCATTTGATAAATTGGTGACAGCATTATCATCGTCACCCATTCTAATATTACCCGATTTTCGATCTAAATTTATCCTCAGAACAGATGCGTCGGACTCTGGTGTCGGCGCTTGTCTTCTACAGGAGAAGAACGAATGTTTCCATCCTGTATGTTATGTCAGTAGGAAGTTATTGCAGAGAGAAAGAAAGTATTATGTGATAGAGCGGGAGTGTCTTGCCATTGTGTGGTCCGTCCAGAAATTAGGACGTTATCTCATGGGACGAGAATTCTGTATCCAGACAGACCACAAGCCACTAACGTTTTTGTCAAAGAATCGTTCGTCCAGCCCACGCTTGTCTAGATGGGCATTGGCTTTACAGCCGTATACCTTCGTTATTCAACCAATTCCAGGAACCAGCAATCATATCGCCGACTACCTTAGTCGAGCCTAGGGGAAGAGTTCAGGAGCTTATACATTGGAGGACAGGAACATTGACAGGATCTGTGTGAACGAGTCGTCGACTTTAAAATATTGACATTATAAATATTATGTGAAGAATGCTTGATAGGGTGATTGGTTTTGATTCTGTATGAGGTATTGTGGTTAGTTAGCTATTGATGATGTGATACATATATGCATAGTGCACGGCAAATTGATCGCCATGTTTTCCCCTGATTTCGGTATCATAGGTGCTATGGGCATTGGTAGGTCATTTTTATGTAGGTATTGCTCTCGCTCACTCGTTGACAATTATCTTGATTCGATTTGAAATTAATTGCATTAATTTTTTTGGGGTGGGGGATGATGTCACGAGCGAGTGAGCGAGGATCAATAGTTACGGGCAGTAGGGGGTAGAGTAAAGTTAACTCACGGCCCACAATTAATGGAAACCGTGCATGTTGTGAGTTGGGGGGGGGGGGGTCTGCATGAGGCGAGAGCGCTGTACTGACACTCACTGCGAGTTAGAAGGTCCCAAGAGACAGACGTAAATGAAAGCAGTCGGGACAGTGTGATGTGTTTTCCAGTGATGACTGGTGCCGGGGTCGGGCCGAAACGCCACCCGCAGTGAGCACAGGGGATAGGCCAGCATAGGGCCGAAGGCTACGCATAGGCCAGTGGAGTGAAGCTGTCGTGCAGGACAGTAGAAGCGCATGAGTCGTGGCAGTCTGGCCACAGACAGGGATGTGTATAGAATTGTTAATGTGCTCTTAAGATGTACTACTGTGATATTGATGTACTACTGTGCTATTGAGATACTAATGTGAATTGAACTATTAACGTGCTATGGCTATGTTGAGGTGCTATTGGAAGGCTAAGGTGTTATTGCCATAGGGAGGTGCTATTGAGAGACTGCGGTGCGAAAGAAGTACTAAATGTGTTATTAAGACATTGAGTGGAGAGGCTGAAGCCGAAGTGTCGTTAAAAGTAACTACCGGGTTGTGGACCCGAGGAAGAGTGCTTGAGGGAAGAAGGCCGTGGACGGCACTTAAATTGAGTAATATAATGTATGTAATTGCATCTTTATCTTTATCTGTATGTTTAATAAATGTGTGAGTCTGATGGGTTGTTCTGTTAAGTGTTATACGTGTTCGTTCGTGATTGTTGTGCTGTTATAATTATTACATCTCCCAGTCTGGGATTTGTGACAGAATCCCTTTCATGACAAAACCCCTAAATTGGCAAAATGTCACATACTACAATATGGCAAATACCTCTCGATACTTTGTCCAAGCCTTCCTAAAACATCTGTAGTTTTCTGTACAATGTCTATAGACAAATTATACATTTATGACCAATGTAATTATAACCTTAACGTAAAATTAATCAGCGCAACAATCATGAGACATAAGTTGTTGATTGTCCAAATAATTTTCGGAGGCACACAATTATAATAGACAGAGAGATAAACAAACAGACAAGTAAAGCTTTTTTTTCTTCAGGAAGGACAAATGAAAGGAATCCTGAGGAAAGATTATGATGAACTGATTAATCCAATTCATTATATACAAATTACTGGCAATTAATTAATTTCTTTTTGTTTTCTTGAATTGATATTCTGTTATAATCATGAGTAACAACAACGACTTGCAACAACGACAACAACAACAACAACAACAAAGATAAACTAGTTATATGATAGAAAGGAAATAACCATAAAAGTTAATGGTGAATACTGAAGATTGCAACTGTTCTTCCCGAAAATATAACCATGGACAAACCCTGCACAATGAAGGGCCTCTACAAAAGAAAAAAGTTTCAAAAATGTATTAAACCAAAACTGTATAAAATATGAACACTCACCAAGTATGGTAGCAGACACTAGAGAAACTGTTGAAGTTTTAGCCATGAAAGCATAAGTAAAAAATGTCCTGTGTCTGGCAACGTGCCAACAATGCGGTCAGTTGTACGGTACCTCTCGTTCAACTGTTTGAGGTAGTGGGGGGAGGTGGAGTCACCCTTGGTGAATGACTCAGGTAGGAAGTCTGCAAGTGCTGTGGGGAAGACATTTTGATTTTCCAAAGTATATTCTAAATTCCCGTTCCACAGCGTAACAGAATTCGTTTTGTTTAATTCAATCAGGCAAAAGAGCTGAAAGCTTTGGCTTGATACATTTTTGAAATTCTCTGTTTCTCTTGTAATAACCCTTTATAGTAAAAAGATGAACTTGTTGCAGCTTATTGCAAAACATATTATCAACGACACTTCTTGCTCCTCAGTTAACAGAAAAAGTATATATTTTATTTTTTAAATTTTATACACTTTTACTTCTAATCATCTTTAGGGCGCTGTCTAAATAAATTTATTCAAACATTAGAAATCGTGTTGGCCTCAATATATTGTTATTATTTTCTGTCAGTTAAGCAGAGGTTAGATTTCAGGATCTCTGGGTCGTTTTCAAAGGGATAAGGAGAAAGGGGAGGGGATAGTGAATTAAAAACGATAAGCCCAGAAAGTTGTCCTGCCATTTTCATTTTAAGCCCTGCACTGCCTGAAGAGACTAACAGGTGTCAGTCTTTCTCGACTGATTTTAATCTAAAAACATTACTGAATGTACCACGCTCTTTGAATCAATGGAAAAAAAAACGGAAGGTATCGTCTAACATCATTTAGGAAATTCATATTATTTTCTCTTGCTCTTTGTCATCAGTTCTGTTTCTTTATTTTTTTCTCTTTCCCCAAGCTAGGTACCGATATTCATTTCAAAAGAGGATGATGACGATACTTAATTGTCGCTGTTCTGCCTTCTGCTCACCTTCATATTCTGCAGTCACAAATTCTCCAAACCTTCTCATTCATGTTCTTCTAGCTCCAGTAAAGTCTATAATAATAATAATAATAATAATAATAATAATAATAATAATAATAATAATTATACCCGAGACACAGAATGCCGACAACCATAGTTAAAGAATAAAACATATTTTTGAGCAGTGCACCCAAACCACTAGCCTACCGTTTTACGGAAAAGACCATGTACATGAATTGGGGTCAAATTCATTTTTAACATTACTTGTTAAACTGAAGTTATCTTTTATCTTTCTGTCTGAGTTATACCTTTGTTATTGTGTGACTAATGGTTTGGTTTGGTAACCGTAAGATGGAAAATGATAACTATGGATGGATGACCATAGATGGCAACCATGGACAGGAAAAAGAACACGAGCA
The DNA here is from genome assembly GCA_963931925.1 of Onchidella celtica. Lineage (NCBI taxonomy): Eukaryota > Metazoa > Mollusca > Gastropoda > Systellommatophora > Onchidiidae > Onchidella > Onchidella celtica. The sequence continues at coordinate 70,946,212 of OZ007569.1, forward strand.
TGACCAGGAAGAAGATGCCAGGATGATATTAAAAAGAGAGGGCGGAACAACATGGATGAGGAAAACATCAGACAGAAAGGAATGGAAATCATTGTCGGAGGGCTACATGCAGTGGATGGACAACGCCTAGGTGAAAGGTGAAAGGTGAAAATAATGATCAAAGAAAAAAACCGGATACTATAAGAAATGTGTGTGTGCGTGTGCGTGCGTGCGTGTGGGTTGGGGGAGGGGGTGATTTTATTTCTGGCGTATTGCGGTATTTTTTCATACCGTGACAGACCAGACCAGAGGTTTAGGGGGGGGGGGAAGTGAAGGATATAGCAAGGGTGTGCGATCTTGAGGGGGTTTATTCCCCCTGGCGGGCGAAAAGAGGCCGGGGGGGGGGGGAGGGAGAGACTTTGGTAAAGAATATTGATATTGTAATCGAAATTAAGGGGGGGGGGGAGGGTACAAAATTGAACATCAATACAAGTGTATTTTCACGAAGATTAAACTACGCATAAATACTGGCTAAACAATATGTGTTTGGTACTAATTACAAAAATACTTTATGAGCAGTTTCAAATTGGGGAATGGGGTGGGGGTTGGAGGGAGGGCTACGTTTCCCATCTGGCCTGTGCTTATTACCAGCCTTGCAGGGACCTGGGTGCTTCCCACATCCCATACACTGAACCCGGGAAATGGAAAGCCTTCCTGCATCCGAGGAAAGATAGACCAAAATTAGCTAAATTTACCACTGGGGTCATGCTTAAAGTAGGCCTACGTGCAGTGTGGCCCTATAAGCTACTTAAACTTTGAGGCTTATTGTTAACCCCTTTCGTCCAGATGGCTGGAAAGTTATGATTTTCGTATCCATTGTTACTTTTAGATAATGACGTCCGTAGTAATGTTTATACTACGCTCTTTGCTTTGAGCGAAAAGACTATTATCTACACGGTCATTGTACCAAATAATTCTGTTTTCAGAATAGGACTATGATATTGACGATGGCAAATGAAATGGCATTTGACATTTTGTTGTATAAACTGATACACTAAATGGTAATAGGCTTAATACGCCTCTTTTAGAATTTGAATCGGTGCCAATTTTTGAATGTTTGTGATACAAAACTAAAAATAATAATTTTGAGCTAATCTGAGACAGTTTTTGAGTGTTTCTGTTTTTGTTTCGTAAATGATGAAATAAATTTCATATCGCTCGCCTGGCACATGACAACTTCCGGAGCCCCGGAACATCGAAATCGAAAGTAGACAGTAGCACATCAAGGTGAATTACAAGTAGGGCCTAATATATGTTGGATTTCTGAAGGAGAATGTGGTGAATAATCTTCATGACAGGGCCAACGACACGTTCATGTATATTGTAAAGAGTATGAAAGGAAAGAGTACCACACGAGTTACACAACTTTAGTCGGGCCCGAGGGTTAATCGCAGAGCCGTGCATTTAGTAATCATTTACTTTAGATCTAGATCTATCTAGATCTAGTATTTTAACTGGATCTAGACTCTAGATCTAGAGTCTAGATTAGATCTAGATAATCTAGATCTATAAAACAATCGTCTTTCCTAAACATCCACCAAGAGGAATAACTCCTCCCGGTCGGGGGGGGGGGGGGGCGGGAGCTGTGACCCCCCCTCGAAGACACTCCTAAAGTCGAGTCCTTGTAGTATCATACTGTGTGACTCAACAAATGGAACAAAAAGAGTAGATCTAGAGGCTTATCAGAGCATGTCCCCCCCCCCCCCCCCCCAAATGATGCTTTCGTGAAGCCTAGATCTCAAGAGATCTATGGCCTACTCAGTAATGTTTTTAATTTTTCCCTCCACAGACATCATCCATCCATGATGCCCAACAGAAAAGTAGGCAATTGCTTCATAACTTTGTTAAATACAGTGATTCTTGATCTTGTCTCAAATTTTTAATGAAAATTACATTTTCTGAGAAATGATCCACGTGATAAAGAAATGTTCTGTTTCCCTTAGCCATTCTTCTGTGAATTTGTGAATTTTACTCTTCAACATTAACCCTCACCCTGCGCGGGGCGGCAATAGTCGGTATTGACTTGCAAGCGCTCACGCCGCACAGGCGGCAAAAGTCGCCCAGGTCAAGCTGACCGCGCCACGCGCAAGCTGTATTTTCACGCGTTGGGTCACTGACCTTTTTGAGATGTAACCACTGTGTTATTGTTCACTGTATCTCTTCTAAATCAAACGCATTGTGACATGGACATGTTAACCAGTGAACCACTGGTCGGAGTCACAAAGACTAAGCTTTCAAAGGCTCTCCCCACACTTTCAAAAGATGTAACATCGACATGCGAACTGTTGCTCAACAAATTTGCAATATTATCTCATTTTCTCACAAGCTGACCACCATCTGGAGTTGTCTGTATCTAAGAACCAATCAGAACCAATCTCTGAAATAATCTTTGCCCCAAATGCCCACATTGGTTTATTAGTATGTGTCAATCAGGATGAAACCATTTGTGTAGGGCTTGGGAGGGCGTGGCTTGTTATCACGCTTCGTTCTCACAAAAACTACAGCTGTCAGCTTGGAATCATAAGTCAGATCATTGGTTAGAGACTGACAGACTAAGGTTTTGCTGGTTAATTCATTATCAAGCGTGATAAGGCATCTATAGCAGCGAATGTTTTCATACCGATCAATAAAAACCGAACCACGTGGACAGCTTATGTGGTCATCGTCTAGTGGCACGGGTCAATGACCCCAGATAAGATTCTCTGTGAGTAAGGTCACTAACCGGGCAGCGGGCTTTACGGGTAGCGCGCGGGGTATGGGTTAACCATAAATAAAATACATTCCAGAGGACAAAATGTTCACAGTGAGAAATCAAATGCCGTTTTCCCAAAATCTGACTGTTTATTGATGCATTGCTTTTTGTTCTTATTATTCATAGAGAGACCAGCATGAGGATTGTGAAGCAGAAGTGCTATGAAGGGCCTGCGTTTCTTGTTTACCTGGACAACCATTCTCATTCTGTCTGAGCCTAAGCATAATACAACTGAGCTTTGTTACCATGATGTTCTTCACCAACATGTTTTGAGAGAGGGGGATAGCCCAGAAAGCCTGTCCCAGCTCAATGGCCAAACGCAGAGAAGACAGAAGAGAATGGCAGGAGCAAGAGATATTTACAATCCCATAAGAATTACAACAGTTTACAGTTTAAACCAGCATCTGTTGGTGGAGGAGCAGATAGCTCTGAGACTTGTGCTGGAGAGAGCTGTGAGAAAGATTACTAGTCTTTTATCTGGTAAGAAAGAAACTGATATGAGCACAAAGAATCACATTTCTTATAAGATGTTAGTTACATTTCCAGTAGATTTTGAACAAGCCATGAACAGTGACATCAAAGATACTAGATATATTAAACCATATGCAGTGTCGGGCAATATGCAGTTTCCAATTCCCAAATGTTTGCGGCGACGGGTACACAAACACTGCTGGGTCAAGGTGACCGTGCTGTGCGGAAGGCGTGTTTCATGTTCCAGGTCACTGATCTAAGGCTAAGCTTTCAAAGGCTCTCCTCATACTATCACGTAATAAATTTGCAATATTAATTATTATCTCATTTTCTTCCAATTTGACCATAATCTAGAGTTGTCTGTATCTAAGAACCACTCAGAAAGAAGCTCTGAAATTACCTTTGCCCCAAATGCCCATGTTGGTTCATTAGTATGTGCCAATGTCATTGAAACCATCTGTTTAGGGCTTGGGGGGCGTAACTAGTTATAATGCTTTGTTCTTGGGAAAATTACAGCTGTCATTTTGGCATCATAAGTCAGATCATTGGTTAGAGACAAAAGTTTCACTGGTTAATTCATTATCAAGCATGATAAGGCATAGCACCGAATGTTTTCATGCCAATCAAATACAAACCAAACCATGTGGACAGCATATCAGCAAGGATCAGCATGACCCAGATAAAATTCCCCATGAGTAAGATCACTGACCCGGTCATCAGGCTTTATGGGTAGCATGCGACTTGAGGGTTAAGATGGAACAGTCCCTTCTTTGTGCCTCTTAGAAGGGCATGCACACGGCATCTTGGGTCCCTCTCTCTGTCAGCATGCTGAGCCAGCACTGCATGTATATTATAGAAAATAAGACACAACAGCAATTGGCTTCACTTCCAGAGGCAATTTCAATGTCAAGTTATTAAAAAAAGTTGCAATTTATCTAATTTCCATTGAGTGTCTCCGCGAAACAAGCTGCTTAAAATGGGTGAATAAAGAAAAGGGAAAGAGGAGAGATTTTTATCCTCCTCTGTCCCATTTTATTCTGAAAATATACCAGATTTATTTTCAGTATGATGGCAAGTTAATAATTATGGCTACCACATTTAAAAGGAAAAAATGGTCAGAGGTTTCCTACAGGGAATTAAGTTAGAATTACTATCAAAGTCCAGGATGATGGCTGAACGTGAACAAAACTCAGTATCGTCTCTATTCGGCTTTGTAAAATATGCCATTGTAATATTGTTAGTGCCTCTCATGCTTTCACCTCTGGGTGGCATGTGCAAAAGCCTGAGAATGTAAAATGCCTCAGCTGTCCTGTCGTATCATAGCTAGTATATTTGGTTACATTTCAAGTAGATTTTTAACAAGCATTGAACAGTGACGTGGAGAAAAATTTGCACCAGAAAAATAATAACTTTCAGACCCACTAACTGTGCCTTGATTTACTAGTCTATCCTGTCTTTATGGTGTTGGGAAGGATCTGACAAAGAAATTGTTCACTAATGAAAGAAAACCCTATCAGGCCTCGGCCAAAAGGCCGGTCTAATGAAGTGCAAGTCAATGGTGACTGTAGGCACATTATACCAACTAGCCGACCAGAGCAAGATAAATCTTGCAAATTCTTTGTACCAAGCCGTATATCTGGATTTAGGTCACATTAACAATGGCACTCGGATTTGATACAAAGATTAATGGAATTGAATGTTGCACTGCAATTTCCTGCAGATTACACAGATGTGATCAAGTTGTTTTTTAACTAGCAATGTGCAAAGAGAGATGAAGAATGAAACTTGTTGTCATACATTTCAATTTTACTCAACGAAAATGGGTCTGTTTGTTTTGCGCTAAAAAAGAATAATAAATTAATACATTATAATAGAGACTGAACATATCATAAATGAATATATCCGCGCAGTCTATCATCAAAAATTGAGGCGGTCCACAAAATTTCATAATTTTTAGTCAGGAAGTCACAAAGTTGTAGGTGCTTACATGTTTACCCTCTAGCTCCATTATAGTATGGTGTGCATAAAGTGGGACAGTACATTATGTGATCTGTGAAGTATCATAGTATGTGATGCTGTTTTGTATAATTTGTGTTCTCCTTTCTATGGAAATCATAACTGACTGATGGGTTTAGTTTGTCTTTATAAGGCATGGGTATGTCTGCTCCTTGAGGTGTCCCTCATTGAAAATTGCCTATTGTCATTTAGTTGGTAAGTTTGTACATATATTTCAGAGTTCAGCTTTGCCACACAATTAATTTGTAATTTGACATGAAGTTACAGCTTGGTTTTCCACTTGTGCTTTGTCCACAGTGGTCAGCATGGAGGGTCCTTTGTTATTAGCTCGAGATGCTTGTCCAGTGATCTTCAGAAAAGGTGTCAACAGAGGAAAGTGAGTAACTTCCATACCTTGCATGATCTTTGAAGGATTTTGCACCATCCGACACTTAAGACTCCTAATGGAATACATATATTTCCCATGACAGTCATGAGTGGATTTTGAAGGAAACGTGAAAAAATGCATTTAGGTAAATTAGTTTTCAAAATTCAACCATTTGTTTTTTTGTGTCTTTCTGAACTTCAAATATAAAGGCCATTGAAAAGCCCAGGCTTCATGTGGTTGTAATACTGGATGTTCTGGAGGAGGGAGCAAAAAATCTCTGCTTCTTAAATTCATTAATTGTCATTTTGGTGGTTGTATCAGTGCAATGTGATGAATTCTATGAATTGATTTATTTTTAAAAAATGCTGCAGTCGTTTCCTGTCTTTCCTGATGTTAATCTCCCTTAGGTTAAATGTATCGGTAAGTTGGTAATCCCGGATATTGAAAGTGTCACCAGGTTTTGATCTTCTAAACAGTCATTGTGCAATGTCTTGTTTTTCTCTCCAGATGTGCTAAGATCCAGAAAGGATATTCTGGGCAGTATTGCCTGGACAACTTTAGGGTGAGACAATTTGAGAGAATACTACGGGATAAAACATTTTTACAAATAGCAGAAAGAACGGTTATTGTATTGATGTTGAATGACAGAGGATTTTGATAAATATATTTTTTTTCTAGAAATTGCCACGGAGGCCACAAATCATTGTCAGGTCTGTGAGGATGGAGTTTGGATGATTGTGGTTATTCACCTTGCTTGTAGATAAGCTGTCTACATCATGGTTAAAAAATGTATGACCAATCATTTGAATTACTAGCTGATCCCAGCAGAGGGTCTTGAGGAGGGTAATATAACACTATATGACAGGTCAGTTCCGTCTACTACCCGAAGCCATAAGAGAAGCGAAGAATGAAATTTCTAATCAACTCTTTTCGATGAAATGACTAAAAAAAAATTTCTTTAGCAGCTCAAAAAAATCATGGTAAATAAATTATATTAAAGATTGGGATGTTGTCCAAAATGGATGCGTTCAAGTAATTTATCATCAAAAGTTGAAACAATACACAAAGTTTTGTCAGATTTTGGGTCACTTAGCGTACATGTTCGCTCTCAAACTCCATTATAGTATAGTCAAAATTGGGCGCAAAGAACTTTGCTTATAGCCCTGCTGCGACCCCACAGTTTTTCTGTGGTTTTTATGATATTTCATCCATTATAGTGTGACTGACAAAAATTTTATTGTAAATTATAGAACGATTCAAGAATGGAACGATTCAAGAATTTGCTTTTTCATTTCATCCTGATTTCAGATTCCATCAGATCACTTGGAGGGTTTGTATGTGTACAATATGACATCTCCAGATCCTGTTAAGACCTATGCAAAAGATGGTCCTGGACTGGCCGATACAGACTTTGTCCTGTATGTGACCACAGACACGACACCTCTGTGTAATCCTTACGTGAGTGAGAAAATTGGAGTTGACCCTAGTTGTCCCTGGCTGATTGCAGGGCCCAAGTGCTTTCAGTCCTTGCATGAAACTTTCCCAGAGAAGCCATGCAGTTCTGGAGTTCCAGGCATCATTTGAAAGCTGTGGAATTGCAAAAATTGGGGAAAAGCACTGTTAATAGTGGATTAGATCTGAAATAGCTATGGAATTTTCCTTGGGTTTAATAAAAAATTCTGATAGAAAAAAAAAATTAAGAAATAAGCTATTGATACTCTTGCAATTATTTTTTGCATTGAAGTAGCCCTAAAATTTTAACCCTCGTCCTGCAGGACGCAACATGCGAGGCTCGTGATGCCACTATTGTGTCCCACATTTTCCTGCCCAGATGCTGCAGGAGGCCACTTTTGTGTATAGCAACACAGCATCTCCTGTTTCTTTACTCAGCTGCTCTTGCTGAACTTTTTTTTTTTTTGGTTGTTTTTTTTTTTTTCACTGATTTCGCTCATTTCACTTGTTTATCCATCATGCCACTCCTACTATATCTTAACAAAATGGTGTCATCCGATGACAATGAAACTATTCTTCATACTCTTGTAATAGTGCTGGTGGTCGAAGCTCAAACTGGGGAAAATCTAGGGGAAACTTTTGACTTTGATGCTGGTTGTCATCTGCATGTGATATGATAAGAAAGAGGCCATCTGCTTATGTGAGAAGCCATGCTATGTGTAATTATGAATTCCTGTGTAATACTGCGGGAAATGCTTTGATTGGGGAAAAGTGGGAGAAAATTACCGATTTTGTTGTTGGTCATCGTCTTCATTTGATGTGGTAATTAGAAAGATTTTCTGTTGATTTGGTTAAACAGCTTTAAAATACATGCATGTACTGCGCAAGGTGGATATAAAATCTTTATCAAGTCATTGAGAAGGTTGTGATTAGAAAACAGAAATGAAAACAAGGCTTTAAATCAGTGGAGGAGGGAGAAATCATTGTTATGATAAATGTATTTAGTAGCTTAAGCCTAGCTTAAAAAAGAAATTGTTCATCTTATGGCCTAAATCAGGGACAAAAGAAACACAATGGAAATGCAGTAAATTCTTTATTATGAGCCTTCCATTTACAGTAAAAGTTATTGTAGCTCATTAAAAGTACCCAATCCAAACATTATAGGGGTCACTTATGATTTATCCAGCATATTTTTGATATTGCATGCTAAAGTAAATACAAAACGTGTGTTCAGATTGATCCGACTGCTCTGACCGCTGAGGTTGGCAGGCCCACGTGAACGATTGGCTGACTAGCCACTAGTTATCCCCACATGAGGCGTTACATGGACAAGTTCACTCAGCGTGGGACGAGGGTTTAAATTTAGCTGTGAAAAAGCCACAGAAATACACATGGTGGTGCAGGAACTTTGCTTTCCTTTTGATTCCCCTTTTTAATATCCTTTGTCCGGCCACACTGGAAAAAAGTGTAGCAGTTGTTGTTCAGCCGTTGTTTACTAAAATATTTTGTATGATTCAGCCAAACGGGAACAAAGGATAATCCCGTCTGGCGGGCATTTGTGGCCATACTTTAAGAAAGTGGATCGACCTATTTCCACTTTGAATCTCTATGAAGCTTAAACACATGAATTTACACATGTAGATTGCATGCGTGTTGTTTAGTGCCCAGTTTGAATTTCTGGTTAATTGAAGAAATAACACTCTGTTACAAGGCTTTGAAATGAGAAACATGCACACCTCACCTGGCCAAATGACGCCCCCTTCCTGAATGTAAACACCGGCAGTGACAGTGCATTATGCTTTTTAATAAAATGGCCAAAAAAAGTTAGTTTTGTTTTAAGGTGCCGGCCGGACTAAGGATCTGGGGAAATGACTGTAAATTTGAGCCCTTATGGAAGAGCACATAAGTTTCAGACCAAGAGTCTGTTCTTTTTGCACAGAAAGACTTCATGTTGTTGACCACCGCTGAAAAAATACATATTATTTACAATCATTTGCGATGTGAATGGCATCAGACCGGATCTCTGCTAACATCCAATTCTGATTTTGTATGCAACCTTGAATTTATTTTTAGAAAACCTCTGCACTGGCATATGCTGCCTTTTGCCAGTTGGACACCACTGGCCGACCAATAGCTGGACAGGTCAATTTTTGTCCACGTACCCTTAAAATGCAGAAATTTGATGAGAAGACATTGTACAAGGTAAGTCTTGCATGGTGGGGGTCATCAGCTAAACAGATCAATATTTTGTTGTGTTCAGCTATCAGATTCATTGGACTTAGGCTTACAGTTTGGGGACAGCTTGATAAGGACAGATCCTTTTTTTTTTTGTGATAATTTTCTATAAAAAAGTAGAAACATGAGCCAAGTATGTGATTTTGGGAGCATTCATGTGCATGGAAGGGGCGGGGCGTGTTCCGTGAGGAATAAGGGCTTTTGATGGATGTTTTTGTAGTTTTTAAGATCATTTTTAAGTGTGATTTAAATGCCACATCATTCTTTCAAAGAAAGTACTAATAAAAGGACGTGTCTCTTCCGAAGCACTTACCAAAAGTTTATGTCTAAAGAATCTTAAAGATATATATCGGGTCTGGATCTGGGAATGAAAGAATTTGGAGGAAGAAGATGCAAGGGAGAGATTGGGATGTTCAAAAGAATTATACAGATTACACTTAGGAAAGAACAAAGTGGCAGCATGGTTTATTGGGTAAGAAAGATCATTGGGTAGGAAATACTAAGGAAACATTATGTAAAAGAATGTAATAAAGGAACTTAGCCCAGATGATGATAGGCTAGACTAAATTTAATCTCTGTTGATTCCTGGAAAAGTGGCCTTTTTAGCATGTCAGCTGTAGTAAAACACCCTCTTTAGTTGAGTGCTTGTCTATTTTGCAGCATAAACAACACATACATAACAACTTGATGCAAGGATTCCTCGCTGCATCTACGTTATCACTAACATCCAACGTGGCAACTTGCTTGTATGCATGATGGCCAATGGTAACGAAAGATTCTTCTCTCTGTTTCTCTCTCTCTTTTTCTATCTGTCTGTCTGTCTGTCTCTCTCTCTTTTTCTATCTGTCTGTCTCTCTCTCTCTCTCTCTCTCTCTCTCTCTCTCTCTCTCTCTCTCTATCTCTCTCTCTCTCTCTCTCTCTCTCTCTCTCTCTCTCTCTCTCTCTCTCTCTCTCTCTCTCTCACTCACTCACTCACTCACTCACTCACTCACTCACTCACTCACTCACTCACTCATTCTTTGCTTGTTTTCTACTCGTGATTTTTATTTGAGTGTTGTATTGTAGTTCAGCAGTTTAGCCAATTTGCTGTGAAAGTTTAGCTTGTCAGTAGTTTATGACTGGCATGAACTGTCCGACAATTGCATGTGACTGTCTGTGCTACCAATATCTACATAGAGCGTTTCTGTGCTACTTCAGTGGCCTCTTTTTTTTTTTTTTTTTTGTAATTTTGAAAACAAACTAATAAAACTGTAGATGGAGCTGTCTGCCCATCAGTTAGAGCTAAATTTCACAAATTTATTATGAGGAGTACAGTCTGGCGATTTTTTTTTTCTGTTTACTCGTCTATGACGATACCGGACCTGACTTCAAGAAGAACAGTGCCGTTTTGGCTGAAGTCTGATGTAGGCCAATATGTTAAGACAGTGATGACATTCTTCTGAATCTACATGTATGAATTTTAGTGGCCATGTTGTTTATTTTTTCCTGCATATCATATCATCATTTCTTTTCATATTTTTCTTTATTTCCGTTTAGTATATTCTTTATCGTATCAATTCCTCCATGTCCATGTATGTAAATCTGTTTGTGAAAGTGAGAGCTTTCACATTTATTAATCTGTTTTTAAATGTTTTGTGTGAATGTATGTATTGAAGGATCGTGTAAACAAAACTGAATAGTAAAATACAGTCATGCTGTACACTTTGCATATCGTCACTGCTCTACCCTAATGGCATAAGTCATTTTTGACACTTTTGATATATTAAGCAAAAACTGTTTCTTTTCCTATCATTCAGTGACTTATACCAGTATGATTCTTTGGATTGTTACATTTTCCAATTGGCGCATTTTTTTTTGTATATTATTATCTGACAGCCCTCATGTTCAAGAATGCAATGAACCATCAGCTGGATTTGGCATAAGTCGGACATAAATATCCCATTATCATAGAGCAGTGACCATGCATAGCCTTAATACATCATTTCCTTGAAGGCTACATATAAATCCTCGGTGTAGATTATTAGAATTGTGAAGGCTCCAGCACATTGACATGCTACTACAGTAAAACCTCGTTATACCGCCAAGTAAGGGGCAAACAGAAAATTGGCGGTATAACGAGAATGGCGGTACAACGAAAATATCATGTAGAACAAGGGAAATAAGTAATTTACCAACATTGGACTGGCTAACAAAGTAACATGTCGAAAATATTGCAGTTATCTCCCTTATCTCTCCACTGGCCATAAACCTCCGTTGTCATTTGGAAGTTTACATTGCTTGCATTTGTATTTTGTTGTTGTTGTTGTTTTTTGTGTTTATGTGTGTTGGAGTTTATTTATTCAGGAAATCGCACCTTAAGAGTAAAAGTATTATGTATTGCAACACGACAAATAATGCTACATTACAATTCAGCAACAAACGTGTGTTGTTTGCATCGTACCCCGCGACCGGTATGAACCAGTTGAAGCATCACCTCACGCGCGCTTACGTTCGTTCGCAAACTCTCTATTGAACTGTGACCCGTCTTTCCCACTGCATGCCCCATCAGTAGGCCTATCAGGACTTCAAAAGCGAAGACTGTGTAGTAGGATTGGTGTTTGAGTAACAAGCACAGACTTGTGGCGCCATGTGATGTTCCGTCTATTAGGTGGATTTAGGTAGAGGTGGGGAGTGGGGGTTAAATTTACGTTGGCGCTATAACGAGCAATATTTATTATATTCAAGTTATGAATGTAGCAGTCAAAGTGTTGGCGGTATAACGACATTTTTAGTGACTTTGTATAGGTGTCAGATCTGTTCCACGGCGAAAAGCTGGTGGTATGCGGGAATGGCGGTATAACGGGGGGGGGGGGGGGGTATAGCGAGGTTTTACTGTACTATACTGGACTGCGCACCCCCTTTGGTTCACGGCATGCAGTTTGAAACTAATCATGGGACACAGCAGCTATTTTCCTGATATGGCAAAACACACCCCAGACCTATAGGCGGTGAGTCACAGAAAGGCAAGAGGTATGGCGGTAGTTGGAAAAAAGGTTGTATTTGAGGAGCCCTAAACACACGGCTAATTTAAAAACATGCAAACCTTTGGCCTCTCTGAACGTGAACTGTGTACATACACAAAAGAAAAGAAAAGAGATAGAATATAAAAAATTATAAGGGAAAAACCTGGTGGTTATGATCTGGCAGCGCGAATAATATGCATGGATTTTGTTCTACTGTAGTTGTCTTCCACTCATCCTCCCTACCTGTACCCTACATTCCTCTTGTCTTTCACCCACACTATCAGGTGCCATATCCTATTGTTGTGTTGTTTTTCTTCACCTCTCTGAGTTTTGTCAAGACCAGCTTTCATTCATACTACTTTTTTTCAAACTGCTGTCTTTTTCAGTTTCTCCCATTGATCTCATTCTCTATTATTTTTGTGTCCTTTAAATTCAGGATTGATATAAGTTTCTGGAAAGAGAGTGATGAAATTTTCTGTTCACGCTAATAAAAAAAAAAAAAGAAAATCGTTTGCGTTTAAAATTTAATGTTCATTTTTATTTCAAACTAGCCACTGTTCCTGTGAAAGAACAGGAATAAATAAAGGCAGCAATCTGGAGCAAATTACCAACGATCAGTTTCTCAAACGATGTTTTGCCTTACTGTAGGGGCCGCTGAGCCCTCCATGCGCGGCATCCCATGCCATGAGGAGTCTAGTATATTAGTAGCATGTCTCTGCTCCAGTGTGTGAAACTTACCCCACGAAAATGAAGAGGTCCAGTGGTCGGTAGATATAACTTGCATGTTGGAAATCTTGAGCATAGTGCTGGTGTTGGTGTGAACAATTGGTGGCCATCTTTGTGGAGATTTTGCTAGAAATGTAGAAAGATTATTGGAGTGATTGTTGAGTTATGAACAGGTCATAATCATTCTTAATGCATTTCATTTGAAGTGTCTGCTGGCTTGACTCCTTCAAACTGTAATCTTTACATGATGATTTATGATTAAAACATCTTAAAATCAGGGTATTGCAAAACTTTCCTATAAAGTTTATCTCATATTGTATGATGACATATTCAATACTTGTTCTTAGGTGAGCCACTCAGCATTTGTGTTTTTTTGTCAGTTTGCAGCAGTGATGAATAACAAAGTACAGGGATTAGAATTATGTGCTTTTATTCTCTAAACTTTGTGCACTGTCCATGGGGGAATTTGTTAATACAGTTCCTACCTTGATAATGTTGTTGTTTTTTCAGGGGAGGGAGGTGAGTTGAGTTGAATGAGAAAGTGGGATGAGAGAAGCATAAAAAGAAAAGAAAACAGGTCTGTCACACGAGTTTGTTAATTCATCCCTTCATTTCGTTGTCCCTCAGACTGCCATACATGAACTTTTCCACGCACTGGGATTTTCCAACAAACTGTTTGACAAGTTTCGCACCTGCAGTGAAGGTAAAACTGGCATGTCATTGGCCAAATGTTACCTGGCACACAGCATTGTGGGATCTGTTTGTGCCTCCAGATAGTGATGAATCCATAAAAATCCACAAAAAATGTTATGCTCTAAGGCTTTGAACTAAAATTAGAAACAGGATTAACATACGGTCAGTTCATCATGCTCCCACTCACACACATTAACATAACTTGATCTACCCTCATCCTCAAACCTCTGAAACGAAAGGGACATTATTCAGTTTTAAAAAAAACAGCCCGAAACAATTCAGTTTTGAGTCTATTTTTAAATGTGAATATGTTCTTACTTTTCCTGGTGTCAATGTTAGTGTTCTTCCACCTCATTTTTGTCCTTTGGCAAGAACTGAAGAGTCTTGGATGTTGTGAACTTCCATTTGGAGGAAAGTGTTTGGGAATACACGTCATCATCTATTTTATATCACATCCGTGAAGAAGATTGTTTTGTCTATTAAATTATTGTCAGTTGGAGTGTTTTACCTCACTTCTCATATTCTCTTCCATGAGAGAATTATTTTCAGATCTCACCATTTCTGAATCAGGCTGAAATCTACAAGTTAATTTAATAAATTTTTATGATATTTACAAAATGCATACTACAGATAGACTTACTTTACGGTACAGGCCGTATCCATTTAGGCTTTTAATATTACTTTTATGGTAGAGGATAGGTGGACCCCGGGGTCTACCTATCCGTATAAGATGGGTGGACCCCGGACAGCTTTCATTGGTCCGGGATCCACCTATCCTAAAACGCCTATTTCGCTAGGTGGACCCCAGGGTGTACCTAGCGAAATAAGTAGGTGAAAATGTTTTAGAATAGCAGTTCTTAAAAGTGGTGTGTTCCGTAAGTATAAGAGTGATGTTGCAAAAAGAAAAATTCTGTTGTAATTCAGCAACAAATTCCAGTCACGAGTTCTTATCTGGTGGTACCAGAAACTTGGCATTGAAGTATTCAAGTCCACTCATTCAACTGCTGCACCACGGAGGTATGATCTCAGCCAATGTAGGCTTACTTGTGTGCCAATGGCTGCCCCAGCCCCTTTTCGCCTGATTAGTCAATCTGACTACTGCTCATTGATACAAACTGACTAGACTCACACGCCCCCAGGTCCAACAAAACATGTAGATCTAGATCTATCGACATCCATGCCGCCATTCGAATTTTTGTTTTCTTATCCTTGCCTAACTTGGCGATGAAAGACAACTTTTCATTGGTCCGGGGTTCACCTATCCTAAAACGCCTATATTTCGCTAGGTACACCCCGGGGTCCACCTATCCACTTCGTACTTTTATTAGTTCTTATTTATGAGAATCTGAATGTTGAAAACTAAGCCAAAGTAAGATAACGAAAATACCGTGAAAGGTGCAAAGTGGCCATTATTGTGCCGACGCGCATTTAACCAAAATCAAAACTCTCAGATTGTCTTTTAATCTGACTATATGTGTGTATGCTCAGGTGTGTGTCATCCATGGCCACAGCCCATATTGAAACCAGTGGAAGGAACAACCCGTCTTGTGACTAGTGCGGTCATGAGAGAGATGAAGAAACATTTCAACTGCAGCAGCGAACCAGAGTTTGGTGGACCACTAGAAGTTGTGGTGAGTGGTAAATCGTACAGTTGCTGCACCAAGATTACCACATTCAAAGAGATACCGTAACTACACTACTTGTGATATTTTGAGCATGAAGTTTACGTCAACGAAGTCTGTAAAACTGTCTACACTGATCTGCAGTTTACAGAATTCCAGGACAGCCCTAGAGTTTTAGGAGTTGAGAAAAAACCCTGGAATAATCCTGGATTTCTCCTTAATTAAAAAAAATAATTTTTTTTTATTGGGGAGAAATCGTTATAAATAGATCGTGGCCTTAGTTTTTGTTTGTTCTATCTCCATTTTCTAAAAAGCTGGAGATTTTTTAGTAGGTAGAAGAAGTACAACAGATGCACTCTTCGACACTTGTTTAAAATGTGGTGTGGCATTTGTCAAGCTGTTTTACAGTTCCGACTTATTTTAACTCCTTATCATAATACTAAAGCCGCAAACATTTAACGTGGGATTTTGCAGTTGTGCAAAAAGTGGAACTGGAACAAATAAGAAACTAAGCTTGTGAAATATGTAGATTTTCTTTCATTTTCTTGCATTTAAGTAGCCCTGGTATTTAACATGTTCTCAAAGAGATGCGGGACCCTGGATTTAGGATGCCATTGAATGAAAAAATGTTTTGTTTTGTTTTGTTTCATTCAGGGCTGCTGATTTTTTATTGGAGAACTGTGAAAGTTCATAGCATTTGGCATTGGGTCTAAAATAGGCTGTACATCAGTGGTTCTCAACATGGTGAATATCACCCCCTGAGAGAAGGGGGGGGGGGCAATGAGGGGAGTGGGGGGAGGCAAAAAGTGACTGGGTGACATTGTGGGGGTGAATACTTCACATCCTTCATGAAGATAGAGGTGTACGTCTTTCTCCCTATCCACTGTGTGATTCACAGCCAGCCTCTGGTGGCTAAATACCTCAGTGGCCCTCCCCACAAGACATGACATTTGGGAAGAGACCGCTGTTGGTTGCATTTGATAAAGAATGCTTTCTGTTTTTGGATCAAAACTGTGGAGACTGTAAAAAAGCTTTAAAAATATACTGTCATTATAATTTGTGTGTTGTCTGTGTATTTGTCATGTGGGTGCATGTTGGGGTTGGGCATGGTTGGGGGGACGATGAAGGGAAATTTGGGGCCTAAGAAGGCGATTGCCCAGAAAGGATTGACAACTACTGCTGTACATCATGGCTTCAAACTCCATATTGCTGTCCATAATTCTGGCTTGTTCTTACTTCATTTTCAGAATGGACGAGCTACATCACACTGGAATCCACTGCTGATGCACAGTTCTATCATGGGATCTAAAGAACAGAAAGTGAGTCTCCATCTCTCTGTAACATGATTGGCAACTTTTCCTGTATCTCGCTCTTGGCCTGGGCATAAACTACAACTAGACACATGAGGTGCTCCAACTTTCTTTTATAATTGGGCAGTGGGTACACACCAGTGCAGCCTTACAAAATTTTCTTGTCAACTTTGCCACAAATTTGTAATAAATAATAAGTCACATTAATTAAAGAACAAATTTAAATTAAAAAGAGTGTATCTCCTTCCAGTAACCCTTCTTTTCTGTGAATTCAAAAAATGCCAGAAATTAACAATCAACTAAACTTTCTCATTTGGTTGCCATGAGAAGTAAAAAAGGGCCAGAATTCTCATATCAGGCATCCTAAGATGCCATTTGGCAGTCTCAAGAGAGTGACACAAAATTTGCCCTCTAAAATAAGCCAGAAAAAGATGCTGAATTATACTACGTAGTCATTGGTAAAAGTGCAGTAGATCTTATAAATTTTTCAGGATTGGTTTGTAAAGGGCCATTCATGAAGTATGTATTCCTGAGTTTATGATTCTAATGGAATATTTGAACAAGACCATGCCAAATGCAAGTTGAAGTTTTTAAAATATCAAGGGGCTGAAAATTGCCAAAAGTGATTGCCCCTGCATTATGGGTGGCTCTTTAGAGGACAAAATTCTATCACCCATTTTCTTTTCTCAAACCTGTGGACTCTGTTAGCTGAAATGTTACATTAATTTTCCTTTTTTTTTTTTATTTTGTGCCACAAAATATTGATCTTTGGCCTTTGATGTTATTTTTGTGTAGCCCTACCTCAGCCTGATAGATCCCATCTCCCTAGCTGTGTTTGAAGACACTGGCTGGTACCAGGTCAACTATTCCCAAGCTGACATGTTTATCTGGGGTCAAGGTATCCTCTGTTCAGTACTGTTTGTCTAACTGCACACACCTAGCCAATGGCTGGTTTCCATCAGCTGGAGAGTAGATGAAATATATGGTGAAAATCTTCGAAAACCCAAAATGTTGGTCTTTCCAGTTCGAGAATCATATTCACAGAATGCTTGCTCTGGAGCCTTATCCCATTTTGTTTTGTCTTCATTTTCAGCTATGAGTTGACTTGGGGAATAACAATCGCAGTTTCACAATGTAATATGTCTTCTTTTCCTTGAAAGTTTTAGGGATTTGTGTTGAAATATTTCCTCTGGAATTGCACAAAATGAATGTCAGATTAATAGATTTATTATTGGTAGAGAAGTTAATGCTCAGGTTTTGATCATGAATTGATTGTTTACATTCAGGTCAAGGTTGCACATTTGGTTTGCCAGGTGTTTGTCAGAGGCAACAAGGATTCTGTACCAGGAAGTAAGTCTGTTGAAAATGGCAATGAAAAACAGATTTTGATAGGGTTTGTTAAATTATAAATTGTGTGTGGTTGTTGTAAAATTAAATCATGTATTTTTTATAGATGTTCAGTTGCCAGAATCTTCTTGCCAGGAGAAAGTTTTAATTAAAAAAAAATACAGTTGAACATTGCAACATGTCTGGATTAGTCATAAAAACTGTATGTTTAAGTTTAAGACAGTACAAGGAAAGCTGAGAAAAAGAGTGAAAAATAACAGAGAGAGAGAGAGAGAGTATGAAACAGTTGATGAAAATAAAATGAATAGTTAATACTTACCTGGCAGATAAAGACATGTGGTTGTGAACACCACCACAATGGGAATTCAAGAGAGGGACCAGAGAGAGTTTGAATAAAAAGTGCCTGTGTCGGACGTGTGGAAGTACATAGCAGTGAGGGCAGTTTCTGTTCAAACTTCTGAGTGATTTAATTCTCTCACAGAAACGAAGAATATAATGAAAGAAAAACAAATTTGTCAATGTGCTGTTTTCTTGCAATTTGTATTGAGTCGTGTGCAGGACTCAAGTTGTGGCCTGTTTGATTTTGGATTCACAGTATAACTGGTTGTCATCACTTGAGATTGAGCAAAGCTCGGTGCAATGTCAATACAAATGTCAGCTCGACCTGTGGAGTTTTTGCTGCTGATCAGGTAATGTGACTTTTTTTTTATTTTTTTGGCGCTACTGAAGATTTATAACTTGTATGAATTCCTTGAGTGAAAGGTATGTAATTTCACCAAATGATATTATGACATATGGTGACATGAGTTTTTGGGGAAGTAGGGTGAATTTTTATTATTGCAGAGATGAGGCTGATGAAGCAAGTTTGGAGCTGGACATTGGGGGGGGGGGGAGGGGGTATAAAGGCAGAAATCTCTTATTGTGACTATAGTTGTTCTTTTTGTTTTTATTTCCCTGTGATTTTCAAATAGAAATGTTTTAACCCTTGCAGTGTTTGGGCCAAGATATTGTGGTCACATTTCCCTTGCCTGTTCGTGATAAGGCCACGAATTCGTATTACTACTTCCTCAGGGCCTAGTTGATAAGCCCACGATAGGTATGGTGGTTTGTGATATTGTCTTCTATTTATGATGCTGCATGGTTTTCCTGGAGCTTGGGCAGGCCAATCAACCCAAGGACAGCTGGAAGCAGATTTCTATATTACTGCAAGGGTTAATTTGGGGTTTTATCGACTCAGTATGTGCACATTCTGTTCCACAGAGACCCTGTTTCTCTAACTCAGCCACTAACGCTGACACACCCGATGAAATTTTCTCTTCGTCAAGTCGATGTTTCTTGTCCTCTATAGTCCTGGCTCAGTCCGCTCGGTTGCAGACAGTAAGTAGTCGCCACTGCTGGCTAAGGCCCAGTGTGCACTAACTGATTTTGATTGGCCAACTTTCAGTGAGACCTCAGGCACCAGCCAACTGGTTACATCTCATCATTCAACTAGACAGCAAATCAAAACGGCTAGTGCACTTCGGGCCTAAAGAGGCTGCTTTCATTTAAAACATTCACCCAAACCCTGGTCATACTGTATCTTTACATTCAAATCTAAGCCCTTTTCCTAGTCCTGAAACTTAAGCTTTTACCCATTCTTGGTTATTTACATTCGAAGTCATACCTCATAAGAAAGGGGATGTAATGAGGATCACCAGTCCTTAACTCGTCAGCCATGCAAAAGATCACCTTAATTTTAAAAATGAACATTTTTCATTCTCCTTATTCTGTGCATATTTTTAATAAGGAGTTAATATGTAATGTTTTTCAGGATTCGTGTAATTATATAATCTGATAATTCCACTTAGGCATGTCGCAGAGTTGGCTGCCACAAAATTCTACGATAGCCATTCATTAGTATTACAGACTATAATCAGCACCACCTGTGTTTCAGGAGCCTGCCCCAGGAGTAGTAACTGGCAAGTGTTATGAGAGAAAATGTGAGGGTGACAAGTACTTTGTTCGTGTGAAAGATGGAGAGTGGCTTCCCTGTCAGCCTGGTTCATACATTCAGGTACTGACTTAGAAAACTGTAACGACAGATTGTATCAGGAAGAAAAACTCCTTGTGTGAAGTAACTGACTTTAGGTCGGCATTCAAAATCAACATTTTGCTTGGCAGCTTAATACTGTCTAATGTGCCGAGAAGCGCCACGGGCGACCATGTTCAACACAGTATTTTCAAGTGGTCCTGGCAACTAGCCTCCTTGATGCTGTATATAAGTGATCTTAGATGATACTTTACATTTCATAACATTACAAAGGAAGTGAGGCCTCCAATGTATTCATGAAATACTTTTTAACCGCTGAGCCTTAAATTCTGCAAAATATCATATTATGCATAGAAAGGCGTAAAGGTGCGCACGGGCATATTTTAAAAAGTCTTGAAGTTCGCTAAATATTTAATACTTTCGTTGATTTTGAGCCACAACTAAGTTGAGCAGAAGAAAGTGTTCCAGCATTTTGAGCCGGTAAAAAAAAAACAACCTCATTTTCTTTGAGTAGAATTGAAAAGTATGACAGGAAATTTCATTCTGCCCCTCAGTTTACATATGGGGGATCAAAACTCAACTTTAAAATTCACATCTGTGTATTCCCCGAGTCTGCAGGCCAACTAGTCCATGTAAAAACAGAAAAATTCTGTCTCTGCATACTACTTCCTTTGACAATTTTTCAAAGTTTGAGTTTTTTTAAACACTGCATTTCAAGCTCTTTCATAGTTTTATCTGGGAGGTAAGGGATGAAACAAGGACTTCAAATGATGTAGATTTATAGAAATGAAAATATTTACAGTGATGCAGAAACAGAAGAAACAAAACTCAGAAATTCACGTTTTAAGTATTTTATTTTTTCAAAAGCAAATGTTTTCAAAATTAAAGTAGTGTCCCTTTGCTTAGGCAGAGGGGGCGGGACTTGTGAAAGTAGGCTAAACAGTACTAAGTTAATAGCATCATCGTCATCCAAAACTTGGTTCTGGATTTTCTGAATGTTTACGTTTTGATTTGACAAAACACTGAGACATCTATCATTGTCTTCCCTTGTTGTCCAATTTTTCCTGCTGAAGTACAGAGAGTACTTTTGTGTCCGGCATTCCAATGTGGTGTCAGTGTGATGTACATTCGGAAATTAGCAGTGGTGGTTGATGATGAGAGATGATAGGTTGAACAGGAAAACACAGGAGAAGATGCAGTGAAACAAGAAGGGGGTGATATTGTCTTCCATGTCACATACTGGCTTATCAACAAGTTTCCCTTTTTTACTGGAGAGTATTTCAAAGTTTTGGTGAGACTGAGATTTCTCATACACAGACAAGTATGTTGATGTACAGTGGACAACGATCAACCGGAAAATGCTGAAAATGAAAATAGCGGGAACCGAAGGAACAGAGGAATTCCCCATTTTTTTCCTCTTTATCTTTGTTAACAAACTAGCGCTAAAACAAAATAACTCTATTGTTAAACCAAAAAGAAAATTTACTGGATTCAGTGGCCAGTTCGCTGTGTTTTGCCATAGATACATTGAGTCAAGTTACTGTACTATCCCCCCCCCCCCCAAAAGTCCCGAGCAGAGCATGCTTCATTCTGCCGAGTAGTATAGGCCTACATGGCAGCGGCAGCACTACAGGGGGGGGGGGGGGCCTATAACCTTATAGATCTGACATCAGACGGCAGCAGACAAAATGCTAGACAGATCACAGGTGACCTTTCGTGTAAAATGTATGACATCAGAAAGACAATATTTGTGACCACGGACAGAATAGCTCACGGCATTGTGTATGATAACGATAACAAGATCAGAAGGACGCTGGTTCTGCACTATCTGTCCACACTCGTGTCTCTCTACTCTGAAAGGTAGTCCTCATTCGCCAGCATATATGCATGCTTCAGGTGTCCCCATGCCTGAACAATCACTCATCCTCATTCTCAGACAAAAACACAGAGCAGGCAAGAATGTGTTGAGTCTCTTTTGCCTCTGTGCACTTACATTGTCCTCTTCAGTAGTGATTTGGGCTACCTGTCATGAAGCGTGCTTTTCAACCCTCCTGTCGCTAAACCGAAACTCTTTGTATACCAAAAACAAACCCATGGTCCCGCAGATTTCGGTTTAACCATTATCTACTATGTAAGGCAAAAGCGTTTTTGCTTATAATCTCAAAACTATTAAAGATCTGGATTTGTCACTTCGTGAGACTATAGATCTTACCATGAGTGCTGATAAGTAGATGTAACTCAGATCCACAAGAATCATCAGTAAGCCAGTAAGTGAGATGGAGGACGATGTGATTTTGGGGACAAGGTGGTCTAGAGGCAAGGTGCTCGCCTCTCATGCCAAGGGTCCCAGGTTCTAAACCCAGGCAATGCAGGCATGTTGGAAATTGGGATTTTTCTCATATTTTCAAGTCTCTGATCTTATTGGGAGGTAGGATCGAGTACCTAGTCTTCTCGGATACGGACGAAAAAATTTCGAGGGCCCGTGTGCACGTTGCGCATGTTAAAGACACCTTGGCAGTTGGAAATCGTAAAGAGCAGGCCGAACAGGCCGCTGCAAAATTGAAATTAATAGATTAAAATTTATATCATCCCCCCACCAGCAACAACAAAATTTATTATTCATTATTGAATATATATTGTTATTAATAAATATTCAAATATTATTTGTATTGTGAGTTGTGCGTTGTGAACTGTTGTGAGTTGTGTACTGCGCCTAACTGGCTGCGTCACAATTCGCTCTGAGATAGAGAGAGAGAGAGAGTGAGCGAGACAGGGGGAGAGAAAGAACCAGTGTAGTGTGTTGAGCGCTTCGCCGGCGCTCCATTCTGCTGTGTGGTTGACAGGTTTCTTCTGTAAAGCGCATAGAGCATTTTAAAAATGGATATGCGCTATATAAAATAATAATAATAATAATAATAATAATAGTTATAGCTAATGTTTATGAAGGAGTTTGTGTGCAGAGGTGAGGACAGGCCAGGACAGTTATGGGGGTTCAGATTTTGTTTGATTTGGCCAGTTAAACACGGACAGTATAACTTTACACAATCCCCCACAGGTTCCGGGGTTTGAAGGTCAGATCGAGTGTCCAAGTCATCAGGAAATTTGTTCACAGTTTGTACACCCAGAACCCCCAGCTGACATCACCACACCATCCATGACCTTACCAGTGGACACCAGCACACAGGGACACGGTGAAGGTCAGTGATGTTGGACCACTTGGTATCTGTAACTTTGATCTGTTTGTAACTTTTCAAAATGTCAGTCTAGACACCTCGTCCCCTTAGAATGACAAGGTTCTTGCTGTCAACTTTTGAGAAATCAAGGATTGAAGTTTTATGTGATCATAGCTTTTAGAGCAAAGAATTTTTTTTGTTTTGAATAATAGTTAATACTTGCAAATGACACACCGAATCTGCTTGATACTCTGACACGCAATGGAGAAGGCCAGTAGAAGTAGTGTGTAACTTAGTTCAGCCATAAAAAAGAGATAGAAAACTGTTATACTATGGGGATGACCTGGTTATGTGTGTCCTAATTCAGTAAGGTCTCCAGATCTGCCAACCAGCCCCATAAATCTCAGATTATCTGGATTATACACCTTTTACTCAATTCCTGAAAACAATGCAAGCCATCCAGAATTCTTGGTATTGCAGCGACTTAAGCGATTTAATGTTCCCAAAACAAATTCATCAGAATTCATTTTAAAAAATGCACTTTATGATAAAGGAATGAAATTGTGGACCATGCATTATGCTCAGAGAGGACAATATTCAAACCTAGACCCTACCTTTTCCTTGCTATGTTTTATAGTAGACTAATATTCTCAACTTTTCCTGCCCATGTTTTTTAAATAAAAACTTTTCTTTTGACAATGTCGTCTCTTGTTAGTTTGGTGACGTTTTCCAATGCAGCAATGTCTTGTCAGAGTATAAAACGTTGCAAATCAAGATGCCAAGGAAAGCAAAATTTTTATAAGCCCATGTCACATGTGTAAGTTCGGCTGTTCTGCTTGGTCAAGGTAAACGAATGTGGTCATTTTCATGCTGATGTATGTGATGAGATTTTCATGGACACTTCTTTGCATTTTCACAACTTTTTTTTTCAGCATTCCATCCAGCCTCCACCACTCAGAACCCACCACCTTGCACATCTCCAGCGTGTTCAACAACTGACAAGGGAAGAAACTCTGCAGTAGGATTATGTCCCCTGACACTGGTAACTGGGATTCTGGCTGCCATTTCAGGCATTGTCTCATCTTGATGTTTCTATAGCTATAGTTTTGTGCCATTATGTCAACTTGTGGACCAACATAAAAGCACAATCAAACCTTCAGCAGGTTCAGTGAACATGATTGTTACAAGAGTCGTCTGAAAGTTAAACCCTTCGTTAATGATAATAATAATAAGGATACATAGCATTTATAATTTTATATTGTTCTCTATCTTGTTAATGATAAGGCTGTGCGTGTTTTACAAGTTTTCATGACTATACTGAATAGTGAGAGTGCACATGGGGGGGCCTGAAGCATAATAAAAAAAGTATGAATTAAACTTATGTATCAATATTGGGCATACGCACTTTATGCATGGTCCCTAAGAAAGATTGTAAATGATATTGCATTTCATTGGTAGGTTATGTCATCCCCCTTTTGCTAGGATTTTTGAAAGTAAATAAAGTAAATAAAGTTCAATAAATGCTGTTGTGATGCTCAGTGCTAAGGACAGTTGATATGGAAAAAAATGGATGCATTTTTGTTGTGATTAGATTGAAACAAAATTGTAAGTGTAAGTTAGTTTTGTAAGCATTGGAAAATTTTGATTTGTGCTACCTGTCATTATGTGACCACGGTTTAATTATAAAGCCCAAAACACAAGAGACTGAGCTGTGCTCACTGTTTACTTATCCATCACCAGCCATTTGTGTAAGTGCCTGTGGTAAATCTTCTTTGGTTTTGCAATATGAAGTTCCGAGAGGCCAGCAATGTTTTATTTCTTGTGTCACAATGTGTTAATTAATATCATTAACATTTCATTAAAGTAGCACTGAATTTATGTAACTTCTGTACTATATGCATGCATGTTATATACTAGAGTTGCAGTTCCGGTATCTATGCAAATTTGGTGAAATGTTATGCTTTATACACATTATTCCGCCAAATATATTTTATATTTCTATGATACTTTTATTTCACTGTTGCTTTGTGCCTTGTTTTTTATAAATATGTTAGTGATGAGAAGTTTTTTTTCTTTAAATATTAAAATTTGTAGGAGAGAAATTTTACACTGATTTTCATTTTGTCAGCATTTTTCTTGTTAATTAACAGACGTCTAATGTTGTCCATTTGTGGAATATCTGGAATGATCTGTATTGTAAATTCTTAGAAAAGGGAAGTAATAAAATGAAAAGAAATTTGCTGCTGTTTGTGACTTGAATGTTGTGAAATGTAAAACGACAAAAATGCCACAACTGAGTGGAACAGAAAATGATCAAATGACAGTCTGAGAGAAGAAATGGAAAAAAATATTATGGATAAACTAAGTGTAAACAGCAAATAACTTGAGTGAGATCAGCTCAGTGACCTTAATCGTTATCCACATACATACCTACATGTAATGTAAATGAGGTTGCAAAATTTACTCTAAGAACTCCGAGACAACTTCACATCTAGAAATGTTCAGTTTTCCTCTAAATTCATTTTTAAAATTATAGTTTGCAATAGATGATTGAAATCACGGGTACATATATAATTTGGTATCATGCTCTCAGCAAGGACATATCAACAAAGGAGATATACAAAGCAGTAAAAATAAAGTTTTTATTCATTGGATTTCTTGAATTCCAACACACAGTTGAGCATTCAGGACATGAATCTTGATAGCTGCAATCAATAAATGCATAGCTTGGAAGTCCAAATGATATACAGAGACAGTGGGTAAATCTGCATTCAGGCATGAGAAAAATGCAAGGCAAAATCTACTTGAGATAATCATTAATTTGCTCATCTTAGCAAAATTTTAACCTGTGCAATGGTGATCGAATCTTATATGACCTAATGGCAAGTTCAAACCCTTGTGATTCTGCTAAAAGTTGTTTCTCATACAACCACAAGTTCAAACTGCTGTAAATTTCTAATTCTGCCAAGTAAAAGTTGCATCCCCTATAGCAGCAAGTTTAAACTGCTGAAATATTGCTAAAAGTTGCTCCTCTTACTCTAAATTTCATGTTTTTTCCTAATATTCATTTTACTCGACCTACAAAAAAATTACCGGACTGGGCATTCACCATCAAGTTCTGACCACTAACCCCACCAGTGATGACCAGACTGCTCAAGATCCAATCAATCACTAAAAATGCCACTGCCTCTTGTGGTTAGGTCTTATATGACCAGATCACCAGAGCATTCCACTCAACACTCAAGTCTTTCATCACCCCGTGGTGTAGTCATGTGTTGTCCATTTCACTAGAAAGTTCTTTGAGAGCCTCCGAGCTGTGTTTGGACCATCCCGCTCTGGCACTACGCCACTTCTTGCGTCAGATGGTTCAACACGCATTGTTGAATTGAATGCCATAATTCAGCGTTGGGCAGAACATTTCGGAGGTGTGCTAAATCGGCCATCAAATATAAATACTGAATCCATTGACCGCCTCCCTCAGACTCCTATTAATGCAGCTCTTGCCAAGCCATTCACAGCAAATGAGACCCGAACTGCCACAAATCAGATGTCCTTTAACAAATCACCAGGCATGGATTCAATTCCTGCTGAGGTGTATGCCTTCGGTGGAGAAAAGCTTATTGAAAGGTTGACCGAGTTGTTCAATCATATGTTGAAAGCAGGTAAGCTGCCACAGGACTTCAAAGATGCTTCAATCATCCATCTGTACAAAAACAAAGGGGACAGCCAAGTCTGTGACAACCATCGGGGAATCTCTCTACTTTCAATTGCTGGCAAAATATTGGCAAGAATGCTTCTGAATCGCCTTCTTGATCACCTCTCGTCAAATGACTTGCTTCCCGAGAGCCAATGTGGCTTTCGTAAAGAGAGAGGAACGGCGGATATGATTTTTGCTGCCAGACAGATTCAGGAAAAATGCATGGAACAAAATAAAGTGCTGTATATCACATTTGTTGACCTCACAAAAGCATTTGACACAGTGTGTCGTGAAGGCCTCTGGAAAATCTTGGCGAAGTTTGGGTGTCCACCCGAATTCATCACAATAGTGCGCCAGTTTCATGATGGAATGCAAGCTGCAATCAAAAGCAACGGCAGTTTTTCAGAGCCATTTGCTGTCACAAATGGGGTAAAACAGGGTTGTGTCTTAGCCCCAACTCTGTTCAGCATCATGTTCTCTGCAATGCTACAAGAAGCCTTTAGCTCTCCTCCTCAAGGGGTAAGCATCAAGTACCGAACTGATGGCAGTCTATTCAACCTCAGGAGACTTCAGGCAAAAACCAAAACCAAAAGTACTCAAGTCTGTGACCTACTATTTGCTGATGATTGTGCACTTCTGGCACACGATGAGGATAGCGTGCAAAACTGTGTTGATAAGTTCTCTAGTGCCTGTGACAACTTTGGCCTCACAATAAGCACAAAGAAGACGGAAGTGCTCCATCAGCCTACTCCAGACGACAAGTATCCTGTGACCCCAAATATCAAAGTCCATGACAGTCTTCTGAAGGTGTCGGAGAACTTCACCTATCTTGGCAGTACACTGTCTTCCGCGGCTCGTGTTGATACTGAAATTCTCTCAAGAATCAGCAAAGCCAGCTCTGCATTTGGCAGGCTTCGAAAGAGAGTGTGGGATGTTGCCGGCATTCGCACAGACACTAAGCTGAAAGTGTACAATGCTGTGGTCCTTCCCACCCTACTCTATAGGGCTGAAACCTGGACAGTGTACCAATCGCATGCCAGAAAGCTAAATCACTTTCATCTGGCCTGCCTTAGAAAGATCCTAAGGATCAAATGGCAGGATAAAATTCCAGACACTGAGGTCCTCAATCGTGCCAAGGAATTGAGCATCTTCTGCCACCTGAAAAAAATTCAGCTACGTTGGGCAGGACATGTTGTCAGAATGCCCGACTCCAGACTCCCTAAGCAAATCTTCTTCTCTGAGCTCTCCAATGGAACGAGGAATGTTGGGGCCCCAAAGAGACGTTACAAAGACACTCTCAAGCAATCACTGAAGGCCTTTGCCATTGATGTGAGTGAGTGGGAAAAGCTCTCGCTTGATCGTGCAAATTGGAGGGCGGCCCTTACCAGAGGCAGCAAAGCATGGGAAGCTGACAGAGTCCAGCAGGCTATCAAAAAAAGAGAACGGCGCAAGAAAAGGCCCAGTGGTACTGAACCAACGGAGCACTCTTGTCATTTATGCGGAAGGGTCTTCAGGGCAAAAATAGGACTTATCAGTCACATGAGAAGCCATAAGTCATGAAAGAACAGTCTTTCCATTCTGTCCTCTGTGTCCTTTAGTTCTCTTTATTGTCCATGTGTTGAAATTCTCAAAAATTTCTGTTCTTTATTCCTCTGGTGTTGTTAAGGTCATCATCATACCTGATGGACGAACTATTATTATTATTTATATTAATGTTGTCCATTTGTGGAATATCTGGAATGATCTGTATTGTAAATTCTTAGAAAAGGGAAGTAATAAAATGAAAAGAAATTTGCTGCTGTTTGTGACTTGAATGTTGTGAAATGTAAAACGACAAAAATGCCACAACTGAGTGGAACAGAAAATGATCAAATGACAGTCTGAGAGAAGAAATGGAAAAAAATATTATGGATAAACTAAGTGTAAACAGCAAATAACTTGAGTGAGATCAGCTCAGTGACCTTAATCGTTATCCACATACATACCTACATGTAATGTAAATGAGGTTGCAAAATTTACTCTAAGAACTCCGAGACAACTTCACATCTAGAAATGTTCAGTTTTCCTCTAAATTCATTTTTAAAATTATAGTTTGCAATAGATGATTGAAATCACGGGTACATATATAATTTGGTATCATGCTCTCAGCAAGGACATATCAACAAAGGAGATATACAAAGCAGTAAAAATAAAGTTTTTATTCATTGGATTTCTTGAATTCCAACACACAGTTGAGCATTCAGGACATGAATCTTGATAGCTGCAATCAATAAATGCATAGCTTGGAAGTCCAAATGATATACAGAGACAGTGGGTAAATCTGCATTCAGGCATGAGAAAAATGCAAGGCAAAATCTACATGAGATAATCATTAATTTGCTCATCTTAGCAAAATTTTAACCTGTGCAATGATGATCGAATCTTATATGACCTAATGGCAAGTTCAAACCTTTGTGATTCTGCTAAAAGTTGTTTCTCATACAACCACAAGTTCAAACTGCTGTAAATTTCTAATTCTGCCAAGTAAAAGTTGCATCCCCTATAGCAGCAAGTTTAAACTGCTGAAATATTGCTAAAAGTTGCTCCTCTTACTCTAAATTTCATGTTTTTTCCTAATATTCATTTTACTCGACCTACAAAAAAATTACCGGACTGGGCATTCACCATCAAGTTCTGACCACTAACCCCACCAGTGATGACCAGACTGCTCAAGATCCAATCAATCACTAAAAATGCCACTGCCTCTTGTGGTTAGGTCTTATATGACCAGATCACCAGAGCATTCCACTCAACACTCAAGTCTTTCATCACCCCGTGGTGTAGTCATACAGCCTACAAAATCCAAACTTCCTTGCTCTGATTGACACTGATTATTGCAAAACTTTCACACAGAAAAGCTCCTCATGGCCACAACATTAATATAACAAAACGGCAGAGAAAATTAGCATTTTTTACATTTGGAGAGCAACATGAGTATATCATTTTGTCACCAGAGACAACTGTACATTGCATGTGTCATAAACAGTAAAGAACACAATTTGTTTTCAAGTGTGATTTACACCAGCTCATTCCATGACGTCATACTCTCAGACATGTTGGACAATATCTCCTTCAGTTAGGGGCTAGAGTGGCTTGGCTCCCCTCACTGAATTATTATAGCATCACAGTCATAACATTATTGCCTAAGTCATTTTTCGGTGTTTTGAAATGAAAATGCTCACCTTAATCAAACAGTCCCGGTGCATTGTTCAACAGTCACATTGTTTTGTTTCATTGACTTGTTGATTTTTAAACGAAAACCCACATCCACCTACAGCTCCTACTACATAATATTTGAAGTAAAGTTTTCTTTGATTTTCAAAAAACACTAAAACATGAAATAGGCAGCTATCTTATGAGTGTGATCGATATGCTCTTAAAGAAATTGCTTTACCTGGAGATTCATTTTGCACTTGAGCAAAACAATGGCAGAACTCCACTTTTGCAGGAAACTGAGATGAGCTGTGCAAAGGACCTTCAAATCTTACAGTGGAATAAAGGTCTAACTCCCCTGAGATGAAATACATGGGAATGCTGTTTAAACCAAAAAAGAAATATTCAACTCAATTTTCTCAACATTAAATTTTAAATGGAGTTCAGTCTTGCATTCAATAACACAACTGACAATATGAGAGGTTGAAGGTGCAAAATGTTTGTTTTTTCAAGTTCGTTGTGGGTTGAATGGAAGCCAGTGAAAGTTGTGCTTGGATCAACAACAAATAATAGCTTTTTCATAAATAACATTGAATGGCAACCACGGACAGGAAAAAGAATATGAGGGTGACCAGGAAGAAGATGGCAGGATGATATTAAAAAGAGTGGGAGACAACATGGATGAGGAAGACATCAGACAGAATAAATGGAAGTCACTGTCAGAGGGTTCCATCCTGCAGCGGATGGACAATGCCATGGTGAAAGGTGAACACTCTTTTGAGCTTTTTGAGTTGAAAACAATACAACTATAAATAACCATAGTTGGAATGTGCCTTGCCGTCGTTTTTCATACTCACAATGAAAATGTGGCAAAAAGCAACGCAAAAGTTGTTTGCTGCAAAGCCCCGTCTAGAAACAAACAAACAAAAGAACTATACAATAAATTCCAAAAAGAATAACAAATGGAAGACAAAAAAACAAGCTTTCCAAAGATAGATCACTCTTCAGGTAAAAAAGAATTATCGTCTGTCAAAAAAATCTATAAAAATTAATAAAGAAATAGAAGACCATTACTTAACATTTGAACTTTGTTCTAAGCCCGGCTGCAACCACAGAATAGTGATATCGTCAAGTCAGCTGTTGGAACCTCGTTAAACCTAGCCTTTGACACTGCTGTTAGGGAACCACAACACATGTATTTTACATTACTTGTTGTTCATAAGTCGGACTTGACTAAGACCATCTGGTCATCAGATGGGGGTGTAACTGGGAGTGCACAGGTGGCTGATGAGTCCAAACTGCACACGAAAGCCAAGACCTCTAACAACAATGAGGGCAGGGAATGGTGGCTGCCAGATGAGGGTCCATGGCCCTGGATTCCCTTGCCTGCCATCACTGTTCTTGAGCTGCAGTCCTGTATTTTACAAGGACAGCTCTAGCTGAGCAGGGAACACAACTCAGTATTTTCTCTACTTGGCTTTACAATTACACTTGAAGGCTAGTTTTAACAAGGCTCCAACGGCCCACCAACAATATTAGTATAACTATCCTGTGGCTGCAGTCCACATATTTCCTGGGTTGTTTTTTTCTTTTTAATATGGAGTGTTTCCTGTCATGTGAAAACATCACAACTGACTGAAACAATAGTAAAAGTGCAATGTTGTTCTCATTAACATAAATAAATCAGGTTTTAAGAAACACAAGGGACAAAACCTGACTGGACCATAGATAGTAAAATAATAATGAAGATCATTTATATAGTGCCCAGTCCATACAACTTGCTCTAGGCACTTTACAGAAAGTCTTGTTCTCTCCATCTGCAACTCACTCTCTCTCTCTCTCTCATACACAATCTATTGCATACACACACTCTTATGCTAGACGTACATACATACACACATATCATAGGCACATAAGGCAGAAATTAAACAATAAAACAGCAAAAATAAAATGAGAAAATAAATGGACTGGGAATAACAATTCATAAGTGAAAGATGAAACTCAACTCCAGAAAATTCTTGAAAACATTTTAAAAATCTGACAATTAAAATTTATCATTCATCAGTTTTAGTTTGCTACACTTGTCACATTTCCTAAGAAGTTAACAAGAACAAAATGACAGTGTGACAATATAAATGTAAAACCCACCTGACCATGTCAGCTTTCAAAATCACAAGTGTTCTATGTTGCTATTCCATATGACAGCCAGGCCTGGCTCTTTTCAATTACAAAAAGGAAGTGTATATCCGTACAACATGTTGTATGGATATGGACAGTGCATATCCATACAACATGTTTACCAAAAAGCGCGACTGGTGAAGGTTTTGCTGAAACAAAACTTGGTATGGTGTTCACGAATTTAAAGTGACAACACATGGAATAATCAGATGGACCTAGGGTCGTGAAGGTCTAGTCAGTTTGTATCAATGGGCGGTAGTCAGATTGTCTAATCAGGCGAAAAGGGGTTGGGGTAGCCATTGGTGATCGACATGCACTCAAGTATAATTATTATTAGCGCAGATCACGCAATCTCCTAGCAGAAATCGGATTGTTTTGCTACTAAGCCAATTCATATTTTTAAAAACTATGCAAATTAACAAGGTCAGTAATATAGTATTCCGGTGTGTGTTCTACGTCATCGAATTGTGTGCGTTGTACGGATATGCACTGTCCATATCCGTACAACATGTTGTAGGGATATGCGCTCCCTTACAAAAATGCTGTTCATTCAAAAGTTCTCAAGAGCTGAACTCTTCAAATAACATACATTCTGTTTATAGACACAGAGCTCCACTACCGCATCTCAGCATTACAATGGCAAGTTTCTTGTGCACACTGATGTGACATTATTCTGATCTCACTTCAACCTCTGGCAGGAGACTGAAATATGACTATGGCACATAAATAAATAAACATTTTTCAAATCACATAAAAACACAAGCCATGATATGATCATTCTGCATACCACGACCTTAGTTCTCATTTGTTTCAACTCCACTTATTGCACAACTGAGAAATTCAACATTAAACATTTGCGGCTTTAGTATTATGATATGGCATTAGAATAAATCGGAACTGTGAAACAGCTTCTAAGTGCCACAACCCATATGAAACAAGTGTCAGAGTGTGCATTTGTTATACCTCTTCCAGTTCTACCTACTAAAAGATCTCCACTTTTTCATACAATGGAAATAGAAGAAACGAGAGCTAAGGTCACAACATCTTTGGTATTTCTACCATCTCTGACAATGTTTATGCCAACAAACATATATTGTACAGTAAAAATGTGTCCTCCCTAATTTATAAAAATCACTCTCATTCAAAAGTTTGCACACATGCATAATTAGGAATGCTACAACTAATTCATCAACTCTTCAATGACAAAATATTTTCTGGTCAACGCAATGGAATTCTAAGATTGTCACATGGCATGGGCATTGTGTCTGCTTCTAATTTTAATTATGCTTTGTTATTGTTTCTTAAATTAATAATTTAAAATGTGGCCAAAAAAGAAAAAGAAAAAGTTGCATGTTACACAGCCCTGTATCAGAAGCAAACAATAAAGGAACAATTCCAATACAATAAATCCTAAAATAATCAGAAACAGAAGAAAAAAACACATTTTTGGACAGTTAAGTCCTTCTTCAGATTAAAAAAAAATGCTAACAGGTAAAAATAATTTACCAAAATGAATTACAAAACAGCTACTTAACTGTCATTGCTGCCACCCCTAGTCCACTATAATCATATATATACTGACTGTGCTTTCTAAAATACTGTTCATTGTGATTGAGGCCACTTTCTAACAATTTATTCATTCCACATTGCAGAATCCCCAGTAACATAATAATATTTCCTTAAAAATGAATTTAAAAAATACAGAATGGCTATTTATCTGTCTATGCTTATCTGTCCCACAGATTTCTTGTGGTTCTTTTCAAATATTTTGTTAATTTTCTAACAGCCATGTGCTGGTGACAAGCTGTTAATTGTCAACTCATGAAATTTGTTTGAAAATTTACAAATGTTCAAAGAACAAGTTCAAGATGTGGTGAGACACTTTGCAAAATTTTATATGAAATCAAATATGGCCCTAATTGATCCTGATGAATGAAAACATTAACGAACAAAATAAAACAAGTTGTGAAAGATCATGTAAAATTTGATCAAAACATTGGTGGAACAGTTTGCATAGTGCTTCACTTTGCACACAACATTTCTTGATGCACCATCTCATGACAAACCTGGTGACTTGCTAGGTGGATGCTAATTGTACTTCCATATAAAAGCTTGCATACTCTATCACACTTGACCTAATGGAAACACTTTCGCTGTGATCTGCTGAAGGAATCTGGATGGAATCCTACGTCACCAAAGTCACACTGTGGATGACTAAAACCCCGTAACGCCGGCAGACAACCAGGGACGCCCTCCAGGTTTATCACGATGAAATGCTTTAATACAGTCTGTTGTCCCGATTAGTTTTCTTGTCCCTATGGTTAGGATTAGGGTTACAGTTAAGTGGGTTGGGGTACTGTTGTCTAGACTGATGCCTTGAAATACCTTGTTTTGGGACAGGTCCTTCTGTCGGGGCAACCGTCAGGCTTTCCATGCGCCAACCTAGGCAATCCTGCCCCAAACCTGGTCCTAAGCCTAATCTGTAGCGACAACTACACCTACTGAAAACCAATAACGTTAAAGTTTCCCCATTGGAAAACTTCCTTATATTAAACCTTGAATCTTTGTAGAACTTCTCAGTTCCTGCAATCGTCCACATCTTTACTGCAAGCACGGGGCACTTTGAATGCTGAGAGACTAGAGAATAAATCTACAGTGTCTGTAACTCCCCTCATTTTTGTTTCTCTGTGATGAAAATCATGCATGCGATACATTCTCATCTATTGGACTAAGAGCCCAACCCCCATGACCGTCCAGTCGTAGCTCCATCTGATGGTAGGTCCGCACGGTTGACCTGTGACCTATACTGAGCACTGCGACCTCCAGCTCCGCACACTTCTGGTACAGCAATTCTTCCATCTCTTGACTGACTTGACTTGTAGCCTCATCTAAAACTGTTTGAGCGAAATACAAACTTTTGGTAATCACTCACAAACTCAGTCACTAACTATTCTGATTCATGTATTCGTAAATACAAACAAAAATGTCAAGCTGCAAATGACTGTTTGTCATTTTCAGATTTCTCATGGATCTAGAATTGAGGAGCGTTTTTTCCAAAACTGACCAGATAAAGACAGGACATAGCAAGTTTTAACTGAACACTTACCCCGCGTCTTACATTAATTTTGAATGTCAATCTAAAAGGGGCCATAACTCATGCAAAATCTGACTTATCCAGTTTTGGAAAAACGCTCTTCAATTATTTAGTGTCACATTTGCTCCTTGAGCTGGTGCCAGTAACCTGGATCTTCGGAGAAACCTCCTGACAAAAGCCTGACACTTTTCAGGAATTGGAAGAAGGTGAACAATGATGATGGAGAGAAGGAATGAAATCTGAAGTTTTCAAACCTCCAGCAAAAATACTTCGTTATCATTCATTCGTTGGTTTTCAAATGCTTTAATGTATTTTTTTAATTGTCAAATAAAAATCAGAGGGGAAAACTAATCATGATCAGAAAAGTTTGACATTACAAAAACCAATATGTTTAAAGTTTAAAAGTCTCAAACTTCTCTCTTTCAATTGAAAAGGCGATTTTCTAATATTTTGTGATTACAATTCTTTTCTCAAATGTTGTTTATGCAGAGATAAGGCTGATGAAGCAAATTTGTTCAGAGGGCGAATAAAGGTGAAAATCAGTTTCTGGGATTGTGTTTGTTTTTCTCCTGTCATCTTCAAATTTACGAGAGCATGAGATAAAACTGAAGTGCAAGAATGACAAGCTGTGGCGTACAATGAAAAAAAAAGACTTACAGGCGAATGGCGGCTGGTGGAAGAAGAGTCGGATAAATGACAAACGTTGCATTTCTCCTGGAGACATCTCATCATACCTGAAACACAAACATCACAGTTCAGTCTCTGACCAGAGCCTGGGTTTTGAGTTTGGAGAAAGAACGACGACCCGACAACGGTCACATTTGCTAAGAAAAGCAGGGCAATAGACAGAATATAACAGAATGATCAGACAGCAGGAGACCCTAACAGAAATGTCCATAAACTACTCACAACTGAGGCCTGAAGCTCATGAACAACTTGAAACTATCTCACATTTAATAAAAGACACAATTCAGGAACTTAGGCCTACACACACACTCACTGACTTTGACCAGCCCAGTAGTTGGAGTGTCACATCACAACACTGAATTTCAAACTGGTGCGTGGGATCTCACTCAAACTAAATGTCCTGACATCAGCATCCAACTAGTCAGCTGATCAAAATCAGCGAGTGTGCGCAGAGGCCGACCAATCAAAATCTTTGACACGAGAACAGAAAAAAATCAAACTGGAGAGTAAGATTAAAATATATAAAAAGATCCTTTCAAGATTCTGAACAACCAACATCTGCATGATGAAAATGGCACAATGAGTTTGTTTTAGGAAAATGTAAGTAAAATATTATACAATCAAATCAAATGAGGTACCCTGCTTTACTAAGAATAAATCTGTACTTCTCTCTCTTGTTACTAGTAATCTACATTCTTGCTTCAGATCTCATATGTGCCACGGCACTATGCACTCATTTCCAGGCAGAGAAATTGCACAAAAACTGAATGCATGTCAAAAACGGTCTCCCGTGCCCTGGGCTTATCACAGGGGGGATAAAAAAAAAGATTGTTCTGAAACTTGAATGAACACAGCAAGATGATGCAAGAGAGACTGGATCAGATTAGCTCACACTTGAGGAAATTAATTTCATTATTTCTGAAACTGTAATGTTCAGGCTGCAGCATTGAGCAAAAAAAAAAAAAAAAAGGGGGGGGGGGTGAAAATTGCACAATAATGCAGTACTCCCACCACAGTTTTTTCTTTATAATCTTATAACATTTTGAACACAGCCTGGTCTTGTACTCCGTACCATCTAAACCAAAAAACAACATTCATTAAGAGAGAGAAAATAATTTAATTCATCCCACTAAACATTTACTGCTGACTCACCAGTTCCAATCTGTTTGCACATCCAGTCCACCTAATCTGTCCAGTATACCTGTCAAGCCCACCAGCTCAAGATACTGATGTATTTTTACATCATCTGTATGAAGGACAACCAGTAAAACAACTAACAACAATGTAACATGATACAATTTGTCTCATGGTTTTCCAAACAGGAATTTCACCAAAATGACTTTGCCAACATGCTGGTGACAAATGATAGAAGTCACGTACATGCAGTTCACATAATAGCTGTCCTCCCTTCGTCTAATAGCCATAATAGGATGACTACATTCAATTTACATAATACTAATAGATGTCCTCTCTCCATCTTACAGCGAAAGTGGCAAGACTACATTTAGTTACATAATAGATGTCCTCTCTCCATCTAATAGTCAAAATGGCTAGACTACATTTAATTTACATAACACTAATAGATGTCCTCTCTCCATCTTACAGCCAAAATGGCAAGACTACATTAAGTTTACAAAATGTCCCCTCTTCATCATTATAGCCATGACTACATTCAGAAATGTAATTCATTTCTATAACAGACAAGGCAAACATCTGTAGCTGGAAACTGACAGCACATATATATATAAGCCTTGCTGTGACCCCACAGTTTTTCTGTTGCACAGACCACAACTCCAGCATTAGACCTGTCAAAGCTAGTACAAGAATATGTTTGTCCTGACACAATTTTATGGAAGACAATATGCCAGAAAGTTATGAAAAACAATTTGACATTTCGAGGGTAAAACATTGGACAATCTCTTACCTGGCATCACATCAGTTTCCCTTAAAGGATATATGACCTGAAACAGCAGAGAATGGAGAGAAAAAAAATTGAAGAAAAAAAAAACAGAAATGGTCTGGTAAACTGGCTGATCAATTTAACTGTCTCAGCAAAGACAATTGACTGGAGTGAAAATCTCGCCCAGTTCAAAACTTTCACTGATATCTTAATTAATGACTGATCTTTTTTGGACATACACATTCTCATATCGTCAGTCGGCCCTTTGTAGCTCATTAAAACTAAACTCAAAGGTTGTTGTTGGGACAGCATAGTATTCTACATAGAAAGATATAGCTGAGCAGTGAACATAACTCTGTATTTTCTATACTTGGCTTTGTCATTGGACTGCGCTCCCCTAGCAGCAGCCTTTGATATTAGTTTTCACACGGTTCCAACAGCCCACAGACAATGTTTTAGCAACTGGTTCGCCACATCAAGATGCCTCCCCCCCCCCCCCCCCAATTCTCCCCTAAAGTTCAACTAGCCGCTTCCACAATAAATTTAAAACCCAAATCCTACAGTGTACTCAAAAGAATCCACAATTTTTTTTATACACCCAAGTTTTATTGCTATTGTTTTACCTTTTTGCAAAACTTTGTCACAACCAAGAAAGTACAATGTTAATAAAACATACAGACCTTTGCGAACTTCATTTCAGCCCCATGCACACAGCCAGTTCTAGCACAGAAGAGGCATTAGTAATGACATGCAAGAATTGATACCATGATAAATAATCCTGAAGTGAAATAAACTTTAATTATCCTCCATTTCATACCTGCTCCCGCAGAGTTCCATCTGTGAAGTACGGTTTCTGAGGCAGATAAAACATGCCAGTTGGGCCCAAATGTACATTTTTGTTGATGTCACCTGGCAAAATAAAAGTCAAAATTTCAATCCATGTATAAATTTTAAACTGTTTTAACTTCCCCAATAAACTGCTCTCCTAAATTAACTCACAATTTCTACAGCCACAGCAATGCCATGGAAAGACATCTAGTTACATCCTAGAAACAGTTCATATTTCTGGTCAAAATATTGCTGTTTATGGCTTTTTGTTCAATGTCAAAGACTTACTTAACAAAAAAAATGTAATGTTTAGGGTATCCCTTAATTTATCAGTATCATAACGAGTACAAATCACAGGTATCACTGTATTACAGGTTAAATGTTGAATACTTTCTGATATTTTGGTCCAAATTTTCAGGTTGATTGGAGACAATGGCAAAACAACATTCCTATCTCCATCTTATTTAGATATGGAAAACATGCGTCGGTAGCCCTCACATTTACCTTTAGAAATCTCTAACCTGAATAAGTCAAGGGAAGTGACAATAAACATCCATGTCTAACCTGAGACGGACTTCCATAATCCACTAAGAACTCGCAGTAATGATGTCTTCCCACACCCACTGTCACCTGTAATTAGCACGTTGACCCCAGAATTCAGCTGGAAG
This sequence comes from Onchidella celtica, assembly GCA_963931925.1. Classification (NCBI taxonomy): domain Eukaryota; kingdom Metazoa; phylum Mollusca; class Gastropoda; order Systellommatophora; family Onchidiidae; genus Onchidella; species Onchidella celtica. The sequence continues at coordinate 70,985,690 of OZ007569.1, forward strand.
GTCAGATCTGTAGAGAAATACCAGATATATTTATAAAAGTATATTCAGAATTGTTTCTGATACAAAGAATACATAGCAAAGTATTCCAGGCAAAGGAGGTGTATGCGTACAAAACAAGGGTGTACATTAAACAACATCTTAACTCTTTCCCTACCACGAGCCGCATTTTGCGGCTCAAGCGAAATCCCGATTCCTACCTACCGCGAGCCGCAAAATGCGGCTCATGAAAATCATGTTCAATTCCAATCCAGTGTTTACGAAACACAATTTTTTGTGAATACAATTCACTGTAGTACATTCAAACCTTAATATTTTGAATCTACATTCATTTTCACACAATTTCATATTTTTTGGTTGTCTACTGAGGGAACAAAATGGTGGCTCAAATACAGCTTAGTCCAACCATGGAATACTGCCCAGAATGTGTGGTAGGGAAAGAGTTAAGCAGGTTCCACTGAATTTCTGACAGCTCTTCTTCTTTCAAGATAAATTCAAAATGGAGCTAAAATCAGTCCTGTGTCAGAAATGTGTACAGACTGACTGATAGTATCTCCTTTAACCCATGTGTATTTTGTACAACATGACAGAGATAGAGAGACAGGAAGAGACAGAGATAGAGAGACAGGGAGATAGAGCTATTACTATTTCATTGTAAAATGCTCTGGGTCTACTCTGTGGAGATAAGATCATAAGTGCTATATAAATGTACTCCATAGAAAACAGGGACTTTCAAAAAAAAAACGACCGGGCCAGAATACATCAGTCCAAAATCTGTCCAAATATTTCCAGCTCACAATGCCCATGATGACATATGCCGACAGAGAGATGACGACAATAAAAAAAGGAGGGTATCTGTCAACAACAAATGCCGATGTCGTCGAATCACTTACTTTTACACAAGATTTTGGAAGATTTGGGAAGACCATAGGTCAGTTCATGGAGGCTGAATGCTGTAGTCCCTTGGTTTTCCAGTGGGTTGATGTCATTTTGAATATTTCTAAATCTGATAGAGAAACAGTAAATTCATGTCAGGCAATCATCTTCTATGAAGGTCGCAAAGATTTGTGACAGACTTATGCCTATACAACGATAAGACCAAATGCTTAATTCTTTTTTTTCAGACTTGATCATATCAACTTGCAAGTAAGTTCATTCTTATTTCCACTTACTCAACCTCTGCACAAATAATGTTACCATTCACTTAACATGAGACAGAAATACGTGATAGTTATCTTCAGTTCATTCTACACATAAATAACAAATTACAGGTAGAAAATTAGACACATGAATCAGTATAATATTCACACGAGCTTTCTGTTTCAATGGATTCTGCCAGGTAATTATCAGTTTCATTTCAAGAAGATGAAAGATGCCAATTTTGTCCAGAGTGGAAGATGAATGAAAAAAGAGCAAAGAAATTACCTGTCCACTGGTGCAAAGAGAAAACTATAATCTTCACTCTGTTCATCTTTCAGCCGTCCAAGTTCCTCAAACAGCTGACCAATTCTGTGGAGGGGATGAAATCACCAGAAACATTATCTTCACAGTAATACAGGAGCTGTAATATATACAGTCAAATCCGCCAGAAGTCAACTTGCTTAAAGTAAATTCTCCCTTAAAGTCAACCTCTTTCGGCGGTCCCGTTTTTTCCCCTCTTTATTCTATTGATTTTGTTTCTGATAATGTCAACGGCTTCAGTGGTGTTTTCGTTTAAAGTCAACGCCATAAGACCGACTGACAGCCATGTATTGTGACTAAGCTCTCTTCGAGACATCAGGGACATAACCTAAATAAGATTTGATATACCACAGGATTGGTTAATGTCAACCTTGCTTGGAGTCAACAATTTTTTTCAGTCCCGATGTGTTGACATTAAACGGATTCGATTGTAAATAATTCACGAAATCTTCACCTTTGAACGCAAAAGGCTACAGTAACCAAAGTTTGCATGTAGGTTTCAAAAAACGTGGAGGGTGCATGAAACTTCGGATTTTTTTTTACTGATTTTGTTTTTCAATTTTTGTTGAGTCTGCTTTGTGTCCATGATTGCTCTCCTCCGATCCCTTTTTTTCCACACGTACATGACCTGTCATGTCAGCACCTCTTGCCAGCTGATTTAACCCTTTGAATACTGACGCCGTGAAAGCTGGATTTTCCCAAGTCCAGTTTATATTAAGATTCACGTATTTCAGTTATTTTCAATGGTAATATGAATCTTAATCAGGCCATTGATCTATATTTAAAAGCCAGTAATGGAGGAACAAAACCTGTAATTGATGCAACAGTAAAGATTTAGCAGCAATGCTGTTTCAGTACTGAAAGCGTTAAACTATTCAACGTGCTCGCGGTTAAAATTGGAACACAGGAATACCCTGCTTGCTTTGGGAATTATTTCGGTTTACCAAGACATGTAGTCAGGGTAGAAAGAGATGGGGGGGGGGGCGCAGTGGTTGGTGGATCCCCACTAAGCGTGGATTTTAAGCTGGTTAAATACAAATGATTCATCTTGAAGGACCAAACAGTATGTCCTCCATATCACCATCCCATAGACTTGCATGCAACCTGAACACTCATTAAGACAGTAAGACAAGGGAGGAGAAACTGACAAACACAGTCATCATGTACTCTATGTATAGTAGTACAATGTGCACACTGTCATCGTCTTACACCTTACTGGATTGGTCTTTATCTTCAACTCTAGCTTAATTTCTTCTTCACGAAATATATTTCTTATACCCCTCCAATACCCTGAATCAGGATAGTCCTGCAAAATAAGAGATATATCTGGTAGATCTAGACTATGCTCACCTATGGGCTGCACCAATGACATCTGTCATCTGTATTGACTGGTCAATGAGTTTTGTGAAACAGTTGATTAGATAGATGGAGTAGAAGCCATTCTGCAGACAAAGAAAATCAATGAACTCATTACTAGAAATCGAATTTCCAGGTGGAACAATCAACAACCTCATCGATGTTCTCAAACCCAACCCTGAAACTTTGCAATTTGTTACTTTTTTGGGGGGAAATGAAAAAGGAACTAATTCTACATCATACGTGCAAATATCTTCCCACAGAATAACGTAATAGAGATACATTGTGGTCTAATCAGTTATCTATAAAACTGACCTTTCTAGACTTGGTGGTTTGGGCCTGAGACCATTGAGATGGTGTCTCAGAACTATTAATTATCTAGCAACAAAGAAATGAAGCCTGTTCATCATGTTTTGAAGGAAAGTCAACAAATATTCTTGTGACAAATCAGTGACAGTTCGGACATAACACTGGCAACTGATGAGGAGAAGACCTGACGGGTGGGTGAATTCAAGTCTCATATCAGGTGGTTTTTAAGGACTAGGCAATGTGATTTTTATGAGATGGCTCATCAAACTGGCAAACTGTGCCCCACTTACCTGGCTAATGAGAGCTGTCAAGTCGCCAGGTGTCAGGTTGTCATACTTGCCAGCAAAGATTGGGAAAGCAATGGCAATGTAACTGATGATGCTGCCCAGGTAATCAGCCGTGTTGATGCAACCTGTATCAACAAACGACAACAGAATTTGTTCAAATAGCAGAGGAAAGACTGCACTCTAGTTACCCATATTACTAAGTACAAAGGCATTGAAAAACAAAAAACAAAAAATTGTTTTTAATGAAGTTTTGCCAATCTGTTTTAACAACTGTTTACAGATTACCACTGTCTTCCACCCAATATAAATTCATTTTTTTTCAAACACAGTTTTCATACAGAAAGAACAGACATTCCACACACAAAAAGAACACTCCAAACACACAAATAGAAAGAACAATCTACAAACAAGAAAAGAACACAGTGCCCTCACACAAAAACAACATGTCAAATATAAACACAGATGTGGAAAGAACAAGACCATTTACGTTTAAGAAGAACAAATAATCCTGCAGAGAAAGAAACGTAATCCTTATACCGAAAGAATAATCCAATAACATACTACCTTCATATTATAATACTATGTCCTGTTGGAAAACTCGTGAACTGTATTTATTACATGGACAAACGTAACTATTTAAACCAAAGTTAGTTTTCTTGTTTTTCCTAAATCCTTTCAAATTCATTAAAGGATAATTCAAACTCAGCCGCCCATCGGCACATTTGACTCACAGTTGAGAGCATATTCCCAGCGTACCAGTTTGCTTTGTGTTGACAATAAACTCTGTAATTTCTGGTCCACTTTCTCGTTCTCAACTTTGCCGGATCGGTAAAATGCAGCGGATTCTGCATTAAGTCTGATCTGCATGTGGCGGAATCTGCAACAGAAAATAAGTCATTGGTGAAACATATTCCTAAGTCAATCATACTCTCTGATATCTTTGGTAAAATAATAATTTATTATAAAGAAACACAGAAAATCTGCGAGATCGCAGCAAGGCCTGAAGCAAAGTCAAGATGTGGCAAAAAGAAAAAGTTGTATGTACCAAAGCCTAGCATAAGAAATAATATAGAACAATAAACAATACAATAGTTTCTGTATTATTTCTTGCACGAGGCTTTGCTACATACAACTTTTTCTTTTTGCCTCTGGTATTTTTGACCAGACAAGAGAATATTTTGGTTATCAGCCATTTGTAGTGTAGCCTGTTACAGTAAAAAAAAAAAGTGACCCTGTTACATCAAGCAAAATGTATTACAAAGAGACAAAGTCGAGCTTCAAACTGTTCTATAAACTGAAGAATATATTGTACACTTCTTTAATCCCAGCTGTGAAATTTGCCTTAGTGTCACTGCAGCCCAGTTACAACTGGAGCAGGCACGCCATCGCCACAGTGCAGCACTGGTCGGCGTTTTTGTTGTTTTTTTTTTAGGAGGAGGAGGGAGGGAGATGATAGAATATGTAGTTGCTAAGAATAACTCGTTCTTGCAAGCCAAAGGATATACTGTTATCTCAAATCATTGCATGTAATTTCTCTGCAGCATTTGTGGTATACACTGTTACTGAATCCAATTAGACTTAAAAATAAGGATTACCATTTTAGTTCTGTTTGAATAAATTTCTCATATGAACATGTGAAGCGAACAGACAGGTTATTAAAGTTAAAACTGCATGAAGAGACACACAAAACCGACTTTCCATGTTATGCACTATAAAATCTATTCAGATTTACATTTTTCTTGGATAATAAAATCAAATTTATACTCTCAGGTGGAGTGTAAAGTCTTGATATTCCACATGTTTTGTAAAATAAAAGAAACAATGATAACACAGTGGAATTTGAAATGCAAGTTTAGGAACATTTATCAACCTGTTACACATCACAATTTTTTGTACAAAAAAAAATTCTTACATACCATGTCAGTATAACATTAACCCAATAAAACACTGAAAATGCTATCAGCTGACACAACATCATCAATAAACATAAAAAAACAGATGCTAAAGTAACACTGTTAAAGACCATGCAGGAAACAATTAATAATGTGAGAACACAACATCTGGAACAAACAAAAACACAAATGTCCAACAATCAAAATCAAATGCACAAAGCTAAAAAATAATAAAATGTTTATAGCTGTTGTTTTTTTCACTTCAAAAACCCCAGGAGTCACTGAAGTACTGAAGCTTCATTTTCATTGCAGAAAGTTCAAATGTCATGAAATCTCTGTAGCTTTGAGGAACCTTTTTGATGCGTTCTATGCAAAAAAAAACAAAAAAAACTGTAATTTGGTGTGACAAAGACAGAAATGCAAGTACTGCTAAATGACACTGCGACAACACTGCAGATTTACAGTAATTAAAAGCAAATATTACAGTTTCATAAAAAGATCCACATTATCGCTTACTTGGATCTTCTCACTGACTGGGAAATGGACAACCTTATGTGCAACAATAAAACACTGTACAGTTAATAAATTGTAATACTCAGGGGTGCCACTCCTTTCTCCTTCAATCCATTGGTTTCGTTTTTGTGAAATTTACAAAGTTTTACTTTATAGTAAAAAGCAAGAGGTCAAACTGTACTAATATATCAAGTAATAAGGACCTACACGGACCTATCTAGAACTTCACAAAGTGATAAAGCTGAAAAGTAATGCCACTGATGTCTATCAATAAGAAGGTAGATTTGTTTCTTAAAAGCACAGAGCCAGAAGGCAGGTTTTTATTTTTGAGCTCAAGCACCAAAGTACACAAAGCATCAATCTACACAAAGCTAACTTATCTTTCCAGTTCATCCCTGACATAATACATGTAACAGCTGTAACTCCCAGTGTTGTTCGTGATAAATCTACTTCTGCCTTCCCCGATTTTGTCTTCCCTTTCTCCACCCCACCCCTTCTCCCAGTTTTTCTCTCTCAGATAGATTCTATAAAGCCAGATTTGCGCATATTTTCTGAGCACAAATGATGGAAGTGATAAATTAAGAAGAAGTGTTCAGTATTTGTGCACCTCAGTGCCTGGATTATTCATCACTTTGGATAAGTCCATCTCTGAGTCCTCAGGAATTCAAATCTACCAAAAATTTGTCTAGGCTGTTTTGCCATTTATGAAAACTATTTCCTCACTGTCTGTTTCAGAATGTCAATGTCTGCTTGCTGATAATGTTAGTTTGATCCACTACAGGGTACATGAAAATAGACTTGACATTCACCAAAACCTACAACAGCAAGCGATAGCAATGTAAAACTAGCAGTTTAAAAAATACCGTGTCTTACAGGTTTAATAACTGATACAAGGGGATGACTAGGCACACAGATTATATCGATGGTGTTGTGCTCTAACCGTGTAACTGGTTTTGGGATTGTTCTCCAGGAGATGAAAAAAACATCTTTTTGCGAGTTTTTTTATACAGGACTATATTCTTTTGGTTGTATTAATCAAACAAAATGTTTCTTTCTGTCATAATAAATATTTTTTTTTAAAATGCAGGTCTTTAAGCCGGTTAATCCAGTTACACGGTTGTTACAGATTGGGGTATGCCCTCAAATGTTACGGGGGGGTATCTTATGGAATTTAAGTGTTCGACTGCATTTAATAACTATCGAGAGGTTTTACAAATTACTCTGCCATCCCATGCCACATACACTAATAACAATTTCGTGTAAGTTATATCAAGGACCTTGTAGGGCCACAAATTTATTACTTAAAATTCCTAACAATTTCGTCTATCTTACATATTAAAAGGACCACATCAGCAGCATCAAATGAAAATACTATAATACATAACTAGAAGTCTCCTCTAGATTCTCAAAAGATTAGAAAATCCATATCATTCTGACTCATTCACAGTTTACTTAGTAATTATTTATCTTCAGGAATATAATCTGCCTACTACCTCACAAATAATATTCTTATGTCTCAGACGACAATATTCACTCAGTAAATTACTTATAAAGGATCAAACCGTCAAGACACACTGACGTAGTTAAGATAGATCTAGATCTGCTCTAGGATGGGCTGGCAATCCCCAGCCTCATCCAGACACATCAATTACAATTTACAAATGTGTATACCAGTCACTCATTCTAGATCTTAATTGCAAGTAAACACATTATAGTCTTGCATCCTTTGGTAGCACTTCTACTGGAGAAGTAAGGTCAGATTCACGTTCATCGTCGAAACAGGAGGTAGGACTTACGATTAGCCCCTGATACGAGATCAGGGGAGCAGTGGACAATAGCAGTAGTTGATTTCATAATAGCTTATGGTCTCACTCCGATGTCTATCAATGGCATAGACTTGGCTTCAACAGTCTTCTGGTTCTCTCTGGCAGAACCTAGCCGACACCCTCGCAGGATGAATTACGCTGCATGGAGTGCTCAAACATAGTAATGGCTCTGGTTATATACCGGACGGCCATCTGCATTTCCCCAGCCAACTGCCCAAATTTGATTGGTGCATCCATTTCGAGCTCAGCTCGTAGTCTATTAATAGTAACAGACAAAGTTAATCTAACATATCAAAACCCTTCCTAAAGTCACCAGACCCTCTACGTTTTATGTACGAATTTATTCACTCCTTATTCGCCCCGTCTTCCCTTGCTAAAGTACACCCAAACCACGGGGTCGAAAACTGCACCGTCACTGTTAATTTATCCATTCGTTCTATCTTGCCCCACTTTCTTTCCATCTCTAAGAAAAGCGCTACAAAAACAAACTGTCCACGGGAACAGTTCAAGGACATCTGTACTGGCTAAAATCAATGATGCCATGAAATAAACAAACCCGTGACCCAGCACGGCACTTCTAATCCTAACCCTGACATATCCCCCACCCCAGTGAAAATTTTAAATAAAATTTACACGATAGGATCTAAGAAATCCCAAAGTTATTGTGGTAGGGGCTTAAGTAGTACTGTAGAAAAATGAGTCTTAAGCTTGAGAAGAAAAATCTAACTAAGAACGTGCATATTGGATGGACAAAAAGCATACAATTATTGATGCCACGTTCTATAGACTTTATTCTATTTAAACATTCTTACTGCACACAATCAAAATTCTCAGAAACATCTATAATAATAATGAGTATATCACTGTATACTGCTGGATTAAAGTATAACTATTATCAAATAATGAAGCATTACTGAAGAAATAGGCTTATACTTATATAGTCAACACACATAATTGCTGCTTATATAAACATTCACACACAATATATTGTTAATTAAAATACTGTGGTATCCAATGGCAGCAGTAGCTCTGGTAGCTTGGTTTGCCATGTCTCTATCTCATTGACCCGCTGACAAGGGCGTCAGGTTTGCCAGAAGTTCAGGTCACAGTCCGGAATGACGCTGGTGGAAAGAGGATATTCACAAAAAAAGGATGTAAACATTGTTCATAAAGTAGTGAACAACATAATGTGAATCCATCCACCGTCTAGAATTGAGGGGGACAAGCACTATCCAACCTCAATACAAGACAGACTCTTTAACAGAGTAATGAAAATTTTGGTCTGTCTTACTTTTTACAACAAATTTCCGTATAATGAAGCCGAAACAACCAAAACGACGAAAAGTTAATTAGCTTAACGTTTACATTCCAAATTCGCGTGGTGCTGGCTTAAATGCAACAATAGTATAGAACTTTCTCAATTCTACAACTAAATGATTTAATTTATTTAATCTCCGTATCGAATCCGGTATAGATGAGATGGCACGAGGCGATAGCTAGTGAATTTACTGCGCTTTACGCAAGCTATGCACACTTCAAGTGTCACAGTCATCTCGGTATATAGTCATATCTGGTATTACGTTAGCTGGTCCACGGAACGCGGACAGCCTAAGACATAATCGGTATAAAAAAAACCCACTCTTCTCCACAACTACTTAAAACGCGACCACGCAGTGTCCTCTGTTACCACTGCAAAATCTCTCAAAAACGCGAAATAGCAGTGTCATCAATCTGTTACACCCACTGCAATAAATCTCTCTCTCTCAATACGAAATAGCAGTGTCATCAATCTGTTACACCCACTGCAATAAATCTCTCTCTCTCAACGCGAAATAGCAGTGTCATCAATCTGTTACACCCACTGCAATAAATCTCCTCTCAATATACGACGTGTCTATTATAATGATATTACCTCAATACTGATACGAACAAGTCCCATGAGACAAACTCTTTGCTCCTCGGGCGGCCGCACAGCCGAAAATAACATCAATATTCACCACATATCCCTACTCAAAAAAAGTCACCTCCCTAAGCAGCATAGTACTGCCCTCTCGGGGGCTCGTCAATGTTAAAACGAGATCGGTTATATCACACTAACCCAGAACTGGCAGTATCAACTGCACGGGTTCTAACAATTCACTTAATGTCAATAATCCAGATTAAAATACCTCAGGCCTATATTGTAAACATATCAATGTTAGTATAGTAGTTTAAAGTTTATAATAAAGAAAAAGAAATACAATAAACAGGACGCTATACTGACAAGTAAAACGAACGATAACAGACCCTACAAGTCCTAACTTATTTACAGGATAGTTTAAGAAAAGCACAAGAGAGACATCTTCCTAAAGAAAGGGAGGAAGTAAAAGAAACGCCACAATCTATACGAATAATGGATCCCTAAAAGAACTATTCACAGTGAAGCAAATCCCCCCGAGTTATAAATACCACCAAGGCACTCCAATATCCTTCGTAATGGCAAAGAAGATATGCTCAACTATGATCCCAACCAACCTCCCGCACTTAAACTAAACATATAGTAAATAGTAAAATGGCCTGGAAACACACACAGAGCGGAAAGTACGTCGCCCTCCTCAAGACTGTTAGATAGATGATTCACTTAACTTTGTTTTTGAGGAATTCAGATGGTAATTATCCTTAATCCATAGCTCCAAGCCCAAAAACTGTATTTCCGTCTGAGGTAGATCTGTACGGTGAAAGGGTTCCCTCGCCGGTGTCCACGGGTCAATGGGATGTTGAGTTCACCATATGAAATTGAAATACAAAATATTAAATTAATACAAATTGCCTAAAATCGATAATAAAAAGACCTGAAAACACAATATTACAGGAGTGCAATATTAAATGATGGAATAAAAAAATACAATAGGTTTTAAATAATTTACTTAAATGGCATGGTGTTATTAAAGTTCTTTTAAGGGTCCCTCTCCAGTGTTACAGATTGGGGTATGCCCTCAAATGTTACGGGGGGGTATCTTATGGAATTTAAGTGTTCGACTGCATTTAATAACTATCGAGAGGTTTTACAAATTACTCTGCCATCCCATGCCACATACACTAATAACAATTTCGTGTAAGTTATATCAAGGACCTTGTAGGGCCACAAATTTATTACTTAAAATTCCTAACAATTTCGTCTATCTTACATATTAAAAGGACCACATCAGCAGCATCAAATGAAAATACTATAATACATAACTAGAAGTCTCCTCTAGATTCTCAAAAGATTAGAAAATCCATATCATTCTGACTCATTCACAGTTTACTTAGTAATTATTTATCTTCAGGAATATAATCTGCCTACTACCTCACAAATAATATTCTTATGTCTCAGACGACAATATTCACTCAGTAAATTACTTATAAAGGATCAAACCGTCAAGACACACTGACGTAGTTAAGATAGATCTAGATCTGCTCTAGGATGGGCTGGCAATCCCCAGCCTCATCCAGACACATCAATTACAATTTACAAATGTGTATACCAGTCACTCATTCTAGATCTTAATTGCAAGTAAACACATTATAGTCTTGCATCCTTTGGTAGCACTTCTACTGGAGAAGTAAGGTCAGATTCACGTTCATCGTCGAAACAGGAGGTAGGACTTACGATTAGCCCCTGATACGAGATCAGGGGAGCAGTGGACAATAGCAGTAGTTGATTTCATAATAGCTTATGGTCTCACTCCGATGTCTATCAATGGCATAGACTTGGCTTCAACAGTCTTCTGGTTCTCTCTGGCAGAACCTAGCCGACACCCTCGCAGGATGAATTACGCTGCATGGAGTGCTCAAACATAGTAATGGCTCTGGTTATATACCGGACGGCCATCTGCATTTCCCCAGCCAACTGCCCAAATTTGATTGGTGCATCCATTTCGAGCTCAGCTCGTAGTCTATTAATAGTAACAGACAAAGTTAATCTAACATATCAAAACCCTTCCTAAAGTCACCAGACCCTCTACGTTTTATGTACGAATTTATTCACTCCTTATTCGCCCCGTCTTCCCTTGCTAAAGTACACCCAAACCACGGGGTCGAAAACTGCACCGTCACTGTTAATTTATCCATTCGTTCTATCTTGCCCCACTTTCTTTCCATCTCTAAGAAAAGCGCTACAAAAACAAACTGTCCACGGGAACAGTTCAAGGACGTCTGTACTGGCTAAAATCAATGATGCCATGAAATAAACAAACCCGTGACCCAGCACGGCACTTCTAATCCTAACCCTGACAACGGTTATCACACAAAGTATTGTCGGGCACATACGCATGACTAGAGCACGACAAAATTCCGCCACAGAAATCAGTTACATGATTAGAACAGCCACATACATGGTTAGAATTGTAACTATTGAAGGCTTCGAAGCCAGTTGTGTGCTCAATTTTGCCATTTATAGTGCTTGTAGACTTCGTATTTGAATAGGGAACCCATGGAAAGCCGTGGTGACAATTTTTAGCTAAAAAAATGAGTTGGTCAATTTTTTTCAGTTACACGGTTACAGCACAACACCATCGATATGCTGAACTGCAGTTGTCGGCAGTGAAACAAGGCAAGTCTATGCTAAATAAGAAAAAAGATAAAAAACACTTTCCACCAGCTTTTCTTAAGAAAGATCCTAAAAGTATCATAAAGAATCCACATCACAAATGATGACGTGTTGAAAAGGTCCAATCAAAAAAATGACAGAGATTATACAAAAGAGAAAGCTTAGGTGGCTTGGGCCATGTACTGAGACTGGGATATATATGATTTTCCATAAAATGGACACCAACAGGCAAGAGGAAAAAGGGAAAAAACTAAAAATCACCCAGAGAAACACAATAGAAAAAGATTTACAACATGTGGGCACGAACTGGCCAGAAGATGAGAAGCTAGTGGAGGAACGTGGAGATAGGAGAAAGTAGACGGCCTGACATGCCAGGCCACTGGAACCACTAAGTGACTTAAGTTTCGATGTAATAAAGAGTGGGACTCAGACCCCTCCTCCTCCCCCCCCCCCTCCAAGTAAATCCAGCTTCTTTCAAAACCAGGATAATGCAGGGGGAAAAAAATGGCATTCCTATGCAACAGAAGTGTGAAGAATACTGTCACATATATTATCAAACAAGCTATATTATAATGCAGGTAAAATGAAACATTCAAACTTGTCAAAAATAATGTATTTAAATGGTCACTACCTTTCCTCTGCAAGAGACCTCTGAAAATAAAAACTATTATTACACAATGGACCCATGGATTCCCTTTATAGGGTTCCGGTGCCTCTTTGAGAATGTTTTTTCCAGGACTTAAATGTGAAATTCCAGGAATACTAAAATACAAGAAAATAAGAGAAAAACAAAAACTTTTTTCCCTCTTTTTAAATCTGTTTGTTTTAAACTCATTCACTATGGTAACTTTTGTGGGTGTGGACAGAACTCGCAACACTAGCCAGTTTGAAATTTAGGAGTAGTTCAAAGATGTTTTTTCTTTCACTCAGTATGAACATAAGATATAACATGTTAGACATTTAAATAAAGGAAAATCAATGATGAACCAGGGCAGGATTCGATACTTTGGCTTAGATATCAATGTTGGAGGATCATTGTCCACAGCAAAGCAAAAACCCACATAGCCAAGCAAAATTCCAGAAGCTCAATATTCGGCTTACTGCAGTGAATGAGTTCAAGCCCATGGAAAATTCTAGGATGATCACAGCATAATCCATTATTTCCAGGGCTTTTCCTCATTTTTTTTTAAATTAACGAGTTTTTCCAGGGATCCTTGAAATTCAAGAGCTGCGCAGGAACCCTATCTTAAAGACTTCAGAAACAAATACAGAAAATGACACAGAATAAACCAAATAACAAGAAACATGCATTCCTGACATGCCTCTAAATCAATGAACAATTCAACCATCACATAAAACTGGAGCTAAAACAACAAAGATAACAAGTTTGCAGTTTCACTGCCCCCTCAAATGAAATTCAATCATTCAAAATGAATGAAAACCACTTTTTGTGTAAAGTGGCCACATCATGCCACAGATGTGTACATAACACCATACCACATGCATTATCAGATTTCTAAATTTATATGTTCCATCACACCTGCTACAATCTTCAGCTAATATAACAAAATTGTAAGTTCCCACAATGTCTCTTAAATCACTCGGTGAATGATCATTTTCTTTTCATGGCCCATAGACTTGGTCTTCGCTGCCTTAATACTTAAGAAATTTACAAAATACTCAAATTTTCAACATGAAATACTCGCACCGCTATGTTTTAGTATGTCCTTGTATTTGTGAATTGATTGTGAGTCATAGAGTGACTGTGAGTTGCTTACAGCTTGTATTACAGGATGAAGCGCTAAGCAAATGTTATATATAATTATTATTAAAATTTGATGTCCAGATGTGTCTTACTGTCACTCAACTGACAATATGTTGGTGGCTGTTTGCAGGAGTATACATGCATCAGTGATAGTGTGATTCATCTATTGGCTGCATGCTAGTTCATTCAGGGTATGAAGGCTGGAAAATTCAATATTTCCTATCCAAAACATTTGCTGTATATCATCAGATGGTAAGTCTCAGATTCCAAAATATTTTGAAAATGGAATATCTGAAGAGACTGAATATTTAATCTGCCATTGTCCAATCTTGGCGTTTAAGTCAATCATCCTGTTGAAACATCCAGACAGACAGACAAATGGATGGCAGGCTAATTTATATTTTTTTCAACAATTTAGGTCATGAAATAATATGCCATAGTTCACAAAACTACCCAATGACCAATTACTCAATCGCAAACACCATAAACTTAACCAATAAATTCATATAAATTTTCAAATACCCCTTTCATGTCTTTGGATAAGAAAATATTGAGCATGCCATAAGTCTTAAGCTGAAAAAAAGGAAGAGAGAGAGAAAAAGAGGGGAGAGAAGAACATAGAGAGAGAAGGTGAGAGAAAAAAAAGAGAGAGAGAAAGTCTAATAAAAAATGGCTAGACCTACCTGAAATCTCCCTCCTTCTTCTCCTGTATATAAAAATACTTGACTACAGGAGACATCAGAAGTTTGTTCAGGATTGTGAAGAATATAAAAAAGCATGTTGAGCTGACTGGACCCAGATAACTCGTACTGTGGGATGGAGGATAAGGGGAATTATTCACTTGCAGAATGGTCTGGTCAACCTAATGTCTGTATATTCTGTACAGTCCAGACTTGCCAACCCTTCAGCTTTTGGTGAAATCAGAATTGTTTACCCGTTTCCACCACTCTGAGTCCGTAAAAAAGTAAAAAGATCTTCGCGTATTTTTCGTCAAGGCAACTGTTAAATACAATTATGAATGGAAGAAATAGAGGTTTTACAAACTGTAACAATTCTGCTTTACAGCAGAAGGGTTGGCATGTCTGATGGTCTTTTCTTTCAGCCAATACACGTAACGGGGGAACTATGCTGAGAAAAGTCACAGCATAAGATTGGGTTTCAATCAAACTTTTGTCCACACAGCACAAATTTTGCCTGCTTTAAAGTAAGTTATCATGATCATGATTTTCCAAGGATTTACCTTGGGAACGATGGCTGGTTCCCTGTTGCATAATATCAAGCAAAAACATTTCCAACAACAGGTAATATGCCACAACATTTTCTGTAGTACTGGCCCAGCCAGCATCCCTATGCCAATCCAACTTAAGGTTTGTACAGGATTTTGGTAAGACTGTTAGGACTACCAAAGAAGCGGATTCCCTACAATTTCATTCCTATGTGCAACTTGACTTTAATTCTATGTTGGATTTCCATAGGTTGCTTGCTGGGGAACTTTAGGACCACCAGATTTGTCATACCAGAAGAATTTACTCTGTAAATTTAACCTATTGTTTCCTCTTTAATGTTTCCAAACATTTAATAGACCCGACATAGTGTTTAAATACTAGAATTTCTTCTTGTACCACAACAGTCTGTCAAAGCCACCTTTCTGATGCAACAGTACATTTTTTAACCTATCTTCAGACAACTTGATCTGGCTTTTTTATCAGTTTAAAATGTGTGTTCCTGACTGCTGAACATTACTGTCGCAACATCTGTGCTACAGTCAGACATGTCGGCCTTGCCACTGACTTCATCTGCGACCACCGCAGCAATGTCCAGGAAATATGTGCACAAAAACAAAAAGGTTGTATTTGTACAACATTGAAGATGGTAACAAATTATCAAAACATGCAAATAGATTTTACAAGTTAATGATCATTAGGACAATCTCCGGCTAAAAACAGTGACACAAACTTTAAAAAAAAAAAAAAATTAATGGAGCTGTTCTTAGTTGTGAAGTTCCACATAGAATAAGAAAAATTAGGAAATTGAAAAACACTCACACAGTCCAGCATTTGTACAGATAGTAGCCTGTTGTGAATGGTGTGATGATCAGTGGTATCATAACTTGGCTGAAGGTATTACACATACGGTCAACATCCTGGGTCATCCGCTGGTCACTGTAGACAAAGCACACGGAAGTAAGAAAATGTCTACATACTGATGCCAGCAACACTGAGGATTTAATGGTAATGGCAGAAAGCAAACTCAAAATAAATGAAGGGGTTAACAATACATATAGTGGTCTTGTATAAAGAAAGAACTCAAAAATAACAAGATGAATGGCAACATAATAAACTCTGGGTTAAACCAGCCAAAGAATTAGTTTGGGAAGACAAAAGCAATATTGATCTTTACATTATTCTCGTCTCCTTACTTTTTCTTTCCTAGACATAAGTCTAACAACGGAGCATGCAAACAGCCTACAGTCTACTGGGTGTATTCTGACAAACAATTCTGAAACCCAGTGTTTTCCTTCTTCACTTGTTAGTATCATTTACCTTTTCTTCACACTAAATGTCAAGTTTCTACCACTCAAAACATGATTTAAAAAATAAATTCGAAGAAAAGAATTCAGATACCTTGAAACTGGTCATCTATAGTTGCCAGTGACCAATGCGATGTTTGAAATTAATCAAATGTAGCCCAGACTATCTCTTTTCAAGAAACTCAATTTACAGTTATATTTGTGACATCAAACTTTCAATAAGAGGAAGTTGCCTTCCTGAAGATATGTCAAATGATGCATTTAGAGACTGTCATCTGGAATGTCAGTAGCCCTCTCGGTAAAAAGTAGGAAAATCCCAAACGGAAACTGGCAGTACACAAGACAGCCGCATAACAAGGCTCCAATGAACCAGATCAACATATAGGCCCATTGCTTTTCTTATACCAGGGCCAAAAAATCTGAAAACACACAAAAATTGGCTTTCTTCCCTGTGTCATGACACTTACGGATTGTCAACAGTTTTATCCACCACATTCAGTTTGTAGTAGAGGATATCTGTGAAATATTGTTGATGGAGGGCGGAGCAGACACTTCCTCTCCAGGTGATGTACAGGATGGAGGCAACATACTGTTTGGTACTCAATAACTGCCAAAGAATGCAGATACGCTTCATTAATAATGATAAACGGTGTCAGACTCACCATGCTTCTCCCTTCTGTGCTGGTATCTATCAAACAATGACAGATCCAGAAACATTCTCTCCAAAAAGAGAACTAATCACTTTCTTGATCTGTACTAAAAAGTCTATAAACGTTCCCATACTTTCCACTTTAAAAATAATGAATATATTCCCCAGGAATGTGCAACAGTTGAGTAGCTCTAGCATTTTTTTAAAAATGTTTTTTACTAGATGAGATACCCGGCATTGCCCAGAATAAACCTGTGCTCCTACCCATCTCCCTCCCTCTCTTTAATAAGCCAGTCTCGCTTCAAATCTCATTCTTGCCAAGACACTATGCATCAAACTGAACACGTGTCAAATGTAGTCTCCCACAAGGTGGACTTATCATTGCACTACAATGAAATACTCGCACCGCTATTTTTTTTCATACAGATCTCAAAATTTCTTTTTCACAACTTGCAATTTAAGAGAAATCTAGAAGCTGATTATAATTTCGTGGATGGGAAATGTGTGTTTGGGGAAGGGAAGGAAAAGAGTCTCAAATGTATTATATGTTCGTGATGTGGGAACTACCAGTTTTAGGTTACAGAAACAGAAAATATACACATCATGAAACAGTGCCACAAAGTGAGCCTATAGACATAGGCAGGACAAAATATTATTGTTTAATACATACTAATTTCCATAAGGTTACATAGACAAAATAAACATGAACTAATGGATGCATGGATGGATGGATGGATGAGTGCTTGGATGAATGGATAGATGAGTGCTTGGATGAATGGATGGGTGCACGGATGGATGGATGGATAGATGGGGTTCAGATGGACAGACAAAGGAACTGTTAACGCTCACACTGCCCGCTACCCGTAAAGCCCGCTCCCCGATCAGTGACCTTACTCATGGAGAATCTTATCTGGGGTTACTGACCCGTGCTGCTATACGATGACCACATACGCTGTCCACGTGGTTCGGTTTTTATTGATCGGTATAAAAATATTCGCTGCTATGCCTTATCACGCTTGATAATGAATTAATCAGCAAAACCTTAGTCTGTCAGTCTCTAACCAATGATCTGACTTATGATTCCAAACTGACAGCTGTAGTTTTCGTGAGAACGGAGCATGATAACTAGCCACGCCCTCCCAAGCCCTACACAAATGGTTTCATCCTGATTAACACGTACTAATAAACCAATGTGGGCATTTGGGGCAAAGATTATTTCAGAGCTTGTTTCTGATTGGTTCTTAGATACAGACAACTCCAGATGGTGGTCAGCTTGTGAGAAAATGAGATAATATTGCAAATTTGTTGAGCAACAGTTCGCATGTCGATATTACATCTTTTGAAAGTGTGGGGAGAGCCTTTGAAAGCTTAGTCTTTGTGATTCCGACCAGTGGTTCACTGGTTAACATGTCCATGTCACAATGTCTTTGATTTAGAAGAGATACAGTGAACAATAACACGGTGGTTATGTCTCAAAAAGGTCAGTGACCTGATGCGTAAAAATACGGCTTGCACACGGCGCGGTCAGCTTCACCTTGCCGACTTTTGCCGCCCGTGCGGCATGAGCGCTTGCAAAACATGGGCAGCATTCTGCGCAGGGTGAGGGTTAAGAATACTTACAAAAGCTTCCACTAAAATCAAACAAACGGAATAGATGACATGAGAGGCAAATTCTGATCGGTTCTTGTCTGTGAAAATCTTGTAAAACTCACTGGGCACCAAACCAATATAGTATATCACAAATTGCTCTGTGGACGGACAAGAAAAATAGAACAAAAATTCAATCCAGTTCCAAAGATTCAGGGACAACTTTCACATTATTTGTTAAAACATTTTACTGATCAATGTTGGGCTGCACAGATGCTGGGTCGTGCAGTGTGAAAAGCTCCATCCCTTTTCCAAAATCATGACAAAATAACAACTGGACTTTGAAATATCAAGCATCCCGCCTCTCACATCCCGACTCTTCACAAAATTAAGTTTGCACTATGCATGAATCGTTCCAAATCTGTGAATATACAAAAACAGACATAAGACCATAGTGAAGTTTCACTTATCAGGAATGACCTTTTCACTCTGTACCGCTTAAGTTATTATTCCCCCTGTCCCTGATGATGAGTCGTACACCAATTAGCCTCCCCCGTCTTCTTTACAACATTATTTGAAAATAATATTGTCTACCATGATCAAAGTTGGAGTGAAAATTGAACGAAAAGACCCAGATCACACTGGCAGAGTGATCATAGGGTAAATACCATTGCTGTGAAAGGACTCGTAGCTCTGAGTGAAAGGGTTAAAAAGGAAACAAAATGGTTAACCAGTTTGGCGTTGACACTAAAATATTCGGAATGTATGAGTTTTGACTAAACTTTGAATACGCACTGTGTTAATAAAAACAACCAAATAATGATTACAGCACGGTATCAAATACCATTAACCTTTTTAAATCACCCACACCTGTTGGGTGTGGGCTGTTTTACAACCCATCGATACACCAATCGCCTGTGAGCTGCGGCCACCCACACACCCATTCATGGCACCCCGCACCACCTGGGATAACACACGGTTTCATAGCACATACTGTTTTGTCTGTTTGTAAACATATGATTGTCATTATTATGCTCTGAATAAGCTTTCCAATGATACCAAATATAATCTAGCTTTATCAGAAGATTTTACTGTATATGAATTTTCAAAAGTACCCCCAAAACAGTGACAACACAGGCAATAGCCACTGTAGAGAAGGAAAGTACTGTGGGCATGCGAGAGCCGTGACCCCCACGAAGTGAAAAGGTTTAAAAAAATGTTTCTAAAAGAAAGAGCTAAAATGTCAGTAGCAAAGACATTGAAAGCATGAGAGAATTCAGGCTGACTTAAAATGGTACAATCTGTGACTGACCACAAAACAAAGATAAATCTCCATATCTCTACCACAGCTGTTATTAGTTTTCAAGTCAACAGCACCTGCTGACATTTTACAACACTTCAACATAAAAACATCACAATTGTGTCAGTAAATATAGGTGAACCTGAAGTGAATGAGCCTTCCCATTGACCAACTGATAATATGTCATAACTAAAATTTGTCACCGTCCAGCTGAAGTGAACATACTGATAACTTCTGGCCTTCAAACTACCAAAGACATCATGGGCATGGAACACACCTCTATACTTAGGATCAGTGTTACTTCCAAATTGTTTATATTCAATGTTAGAAAAGTGTTTTTTAATCTATTGATGGGTAATTTGATATTTTGTAGAATCTAAAGCTCAGCGGCTAAAAAACCTTTCATGATTACATTGGAGGCCTTACTTCCTTTATAATAATTGTGATTAATTTTCTCCCTCCCTTGTAAAAGTGAGAATTGAAATTTTCACTAAGGAAAGTTGCTACAAATATAAGAATTTGAATGAAAGTGGAGGTCAATCTGAAACTCTCATTTACATTCACTTATTATGCTGTCCTTTAAAATAGCATCTACTTCATACATCCTAACTGACTCCCAGGTCTATGTGTACACCAGCTGTTCCTTCAACCACTTTTTTTTGTAATTTATTCTCAGGGCACTTCATAATCAGTCATGGCAAATTAATTACCCTGGGTGTACTGTAAAACCCTACATCTCCATTATGATAATTAAGTGTTCACCCTCCCCTCTCCCCCTGCTTATGTATGAATTTTAAGTGGCAACATTGGCAGATGTTTTAACATAATGTTTGACAAATCAGCAGCAGCAGCAGCAGTTGTGGGTGTGTGAATATGAATAATCTATTTCACAACATGTAGTGGTCTGCTACAGATAAATATCATAAAAACTCCAGAAAACTTATCTCCACAGATGTAGCACAGTATTTGCGCATGGGATAAGCATGTAATGACCCCACAGCAATGACATATCTTATCAAACCAAAGTCCACTTGTTTAGTTGTTTATAATTTAGAATAAGATTTTGTTTTCTTTCTCCTGAGTAAAGCAATATGTTTTAAAAAAGAAAGATAGCAGTTTCAGTCAGTTGTATTTTTAGAAAATGGAGTGTGATTGCTTCTGATTCCAAACAAATGTACATTTTTTAAATTAGGGGGCGATTTCTCTGACTCATTGAGATAAAGTGGATACTTTTTTCTTAAGTATCATATATGATAAAAAAAATTTTTTAAAAGAAAAAAAAAAGGAATTGAACGATTAAACACTCCTGCTCTGCCATGCAGGAATTTGTTAATACAAACTTAAGGTAGAATTAGTGGCACAATTATGATAAAAAATGAAAGAATAGTCACATTCCAAAAATTGCATGGGACTAAGTATGTACATTCCTCTAACTAATCTTGCTAATAGTTTAAGAAGAAGAGCTTAAATTTACTAGTAATCAAGCATTTTCTACACCCACCCGATTCTGAAAATGCCTGGCAACCAATGTGTTTATGCATGGTTACCATACTATATTTTCGTCAAAACATAATTTAAAAACTATACTGTGTGTTCATAGAAAATATTAAGTTTCAATTCCTGAATAAGGATAAGGAGATAATCATGGTATATTGTCACATGTTACTGCTAGTTAAAATTCAGAGGGAGGAATTGCAGCTCAGAACAGAATTAGAGGATCAGAAAATATAAAGACCTCACTATTGCCATAAAAGAGAAATTAAACTCCTATGGAATCATTCTGTCACTCCTACGAAACTTTTGAAAACAGAAATCTTTAATTTACTCGGCACAGGATGTCATCGACTGTGTAAATCTTTGCTAACTTAACAAAGGGTCAAAAGTGTTTCTAGCCCTGATGGACAGTGTCTGGACCCCATTAGCACTAAACCCTGGAAATGAGACAGTGAGATCTGTCACTGTACTATCTGTGACCGAGAATTGCAATATGCTGACGACATCAGATTTCAAGGGAAATGACTGTAACGCAATAATCTTGAGATCTGAATGTTAACGGGATGGCGCAGCGATGGAAGTTCTTACAGAAACAAGCCTAGCATTTCTACTTATTTCTTCCACAACTCCTTGATTTTAAATTTTTTACATGGCAAGGCTCTTGCATGTCATCTGCCCCTTAAACACTCTTATTTCATTTCATTGTAATTATTCCCTTTGGTCGCGAGCTTTTTGGGGTAAGTTTGAAAATCCACAGAGAAACTACAACATGGCAAGTAATAAGAGTAGGTTTATAAGACAGGAAGATTCAAAACTTCACAAACTCAGGATTTGAAACTTGCGATGTAAAAAATTGAGTGCAAAGTCTCTCTCGGATCTATCGTGCACTGAATCAATCAGTTGTAAAGTGTAGTGCTCAGGATTAGCCCATGGTTATGGGAAAAAGTTAATCTATTCACCCCTTCTGTTTAAAGAGAAAAGATTCTTGGACACATTATAAATGATCATTTAAAAATCATGACCTCAGAATGATCTCGATCCTTCATGTTTTATGTTGGTTAGCAAATTATCACCCTCTAATTTAAGTCTAAACGAAAGTATGTTTGAAAAAAAAAAAAGACTGTAGTGTACAAAAGAATGAATGTTACACAAAGAATGGTGACCACCACACCAAATCTCAACATGTCCCATCTCTTACCAAGCAAACATAACAGCAGTAACATAAAGGTCAGCCAGACCGCCGGGCTGAGCCAGGAAGGAAACAGCAAACTACAGATTTTCCAAAACCTCTTGAAAAATTTGAAATCAAAACTGGCCCTGAAAATACAAGAATAATGTGACAGCCAAAACTACAATGTCTAAAAATGAGTACTGTCTGTGAAGGAGTGTACTACTACTAGTCAAAATATGGGAAAAAAGAAAAAGTTGTACGTAACAAATCCTCCTGTAAGAAATAATACAGAGCCGATAATAAATTAATAATGGTTTAGCACACAGAAAAGGCTTCTGAATGCATTTCATGCCAGCACTGCCAGATTGCATCTTTTAATGGACTCAGCAGTTAATCGCCTAGTCATACAGTTAACTATAAATATGCATCCCTATAGAGGTCTAACTCGACAACGAGGCTCCACCTTCCTGAGACACCCTCCCCTCCCAATTTAGAGGTTTATGATTCTAGGCTACTATTCTGTCCCAATGATCACCATGCACTCAAAAGCCTAAAACAAGTACATTCACTATCTGCTGTGGCAGTAAACTAGATCGATGAACCTCTTGTTTTTTTACAATTTCTTCTTCTTTTGTGAAACCTTCATAGATGTTAAGACCATTTAAAAATATATTAGTTGTGTAAAATCTTTTGTATATAACTCTGGTATAAATATCTCTTGGTTTCCAGATTGTGCACAGAAATACAACCCGCACTTTAGTTACAATGGTAGCTGCAACGGATAATTATGTTCTTTAATTCATTGTCGAAAGTCGTTGCAGACGGTAGTGTTTGGACTTCTGCCGGGAGGTTGTTCCACATCCTGATGACACTAGGGTAAAAAGAATAAAGATGGCTGTTAACCCGTGAGCTTGGGATGTTATATTTTATATTATTCCTTCTGTTGCCTCTGGTATTAATGGTGAGGTGGTTCAGTGGGATATGGATATTTCCTTCCCTGCCCTTATAAAATATTTTTACTTTGTTTTTTGCTCTCCTCTCTTCTAATGGTGTCCACTCAAGGTCTCTCATCATTTTATTTACACTACTACTTCTAGTATAGTCATTCGTCACAAAGCAGGCAGCTCTCCTCTGGACCCTTTCCAGTTGGTCTATGTTTATTCGACAGTGTGGGTCCCAGACACTGCAGCCATACTCTAGGGAGGGCCCCACAAAGGTGTTATAGCATTTCTCTTTTACTTTCCTATCACAGTTAGAGATGTTCTTTTTCAGAAATGCTAATATACTGTTTGCTTTGTTACATGTGATATTAATATGTTGGCTCCATTTAAGTTTTCTGTCCAATGTTACACCCAAATATTTAGCCTCATATGTTTCGCTCAATTTTTCGTCGTGTATAAAGTAGTCTCCAATGTACATTTCAAACAGGATTACGCAGAAGAGTGTTTAAAACTGAGCGATAACTCAATCCACCATTTGTGTCAAATTCCATGAGCATTTGCTAAGTACATGTTTAAATCTTAAATTGTTTATTTCACACTCAGCACAGTTAGACTTAGTGTCAATGCTAGGGAGGTCTTCCCCCCGTCCGCGCCACTTACCAAAAAGTTAACAAACATAATATGATTAAGATACAAGCTTAAACAACCTGCATTGGAATGGTCAGATGGACCTGGGGGCGTGAGGGTCTGTCTAGTCAGTTTGTATCAATGGGCGGTAGTCAGATTGACTAATCAGGCGAAAAGGGGCTGGGGTGGTTGTGTTTTCTTGACTGGCGCGGACGGGCGGAAGACCTTCCCAATGCTATTATTAAATTAATGTTAAATTAATAATTAAATATAATATACACTGTAGGCCTACAGTGTTTCTTTTACAATTAGAAGAATGAAAATCGGAGGGGGGGGGGGCGGCAGAACGCATCATGGCCACTAATAACATCAGTGATGAATGTGCCATTTTATTTATTGATCCATAAGAAACGGCAACCTCACACCGAGTAATTATCTATATTATATAAACTACACAGCCTACCCTTAAAAATAATAATAAATCTATGCAGAAATATAAAATTGACAATGATGCAATATAATTATGAAAACAGCATTAGACTAGTTGTAAAACTAAAGTGAATGCAAAGGTACAATCCTCTCATCCACATGCACTTGCATAATTGTAGAGACGACACACACAACTCACTCGTCCGACGAGGGTCGCAGCAACGTGCGCCCTCTCCTGCAATCCATGCTCTTCGGCGTCCGCTGAATGAAACAAGGTGCGATAACGGAACAGAAACTTTTGTATCTTTCACCGGAAAATCAAAAACGTAAATCGGAATGTACTTAAGAATTAACACAAAAAGATATAAAGTTTATACATTTGTCAATATTACATTAATCAATTATATCAGCTAAGATATATAATATTTTTCTTATTATTAGTTTTATATTTTATTAACACAGGTCTTTGTGTGGCTAACAATGATCACTCCTCACCATAGCATTCCTGAGCGTCAAGATGGACGACGACGATCTTGGATTCGGCACTTCGCAGAAGCGAGTAAGTTTATTAAGTATTTGAAACAAAAATGGGCAATAAAAGGTGCATATTTAACATGTCATGAAATACTTTCCATAGAGATTGAAAGCAACAACGCATTAGAATTAGCAGTGTGACAAATGGGTTTAGAATTAGATCTAGATCTAGATTAACCAATTAGCCTATATTTACCTTCATTCAGACCCAAACCAGATCCGAAGTGTTTATCCGCCGATGCTGGCGAATAAAATTTCCCCCAGGATTGTTTATAATTTACCAGCATAGGTTTCATATTGCCCATGATCGGCCTTGATTCAAACCCTTCTGCGTCTTCCTCCCTTATCCCGTTCACCCCGATCAATATTCGTATGCTGCTGCGCACATGTTGAAAACAATGGCATGATTTGAAATCAGAGAGACTTTTGTGAATAGAATTGGAATTTCATTGATTAAATGGGTACGAAGTGTATATTTTGCAGACATCTGTGAATGAAAGCTTCTGGTCTTATCCTTAGGTATAGGTTTCTTGGTTTAATGATGTTTATTATGGAAGAATTCCTTTACAATTCAACAGAGTCCTTAGCAGCGTAGTGATTAGCATAATTTGTCTGTCAATCGGGAGACTACAGTTCAATTCATAGCTGGGCAGGGTTGTTGTTGTTTTTTTTCTTAAATCTTACAAGTCTTTATATTTGGAATCAATCTATTAAATTTTGTTTTTTTTTACCTCAACAACAATAATATTAATAGGGAATAAATCCAAATTTCAAAAAAAATTTTTTTTGTAATTAGTCAACACCAAATTACATTATCCTACCCATGAGTCATTAAGGGGTGGGTAGATATTTACTGTAAAATATTCAGAGAAATTTCTTTTTGCATTATCATCAAACTTGTCCAATAAATGCATTGTGGTGACTTCCAATGTCATCTGTTTCATAGTTACCTGGAGGCAAATCTGACAAGAGCAAATTAGTATGAAAGAGTTACACAATTCTGAGGACAGCTCATATCATAATCAGTTCTTTCTTCAGAAATAGAAACAGTGATGATAATGATATTAACATTCAAAGCAGAGTGTTTGTTTTCTGCTTCTTAACCCTCCAAGTGTCGCCGGCCGATTAAAACAGCCGTAGGTTCCGTTCTGTGGTGCTGATCGGCCGATTTATAAATAGCCGATAAAGACAATAAGACCTCTTTATTTCTTTTTGCGATGCTGGTGGGGAGGGGTAAGAGAGGGGATGTGCGGACACAAAGGATGACCCTTAGCTTCAGTAACGGGAGTGTGGAGTGCCTTGCATAGGCGTACGGCAGTAAAAGTACAGAGTACTACAGACTAAGTAATTTTTTCCCCCACAAAACATTTGTGCGCTGTTGACCTAGATCTCTCAGTTAACTGCCATACTGTGTGAATATCGGTATCATCGCTTCTTCTGAAGAAACAGTCAGCTCGAGGATAAAAAAAAAAAAGGAAAGCACTGTGCATTTGATAGCTACAGCATTTCTCCGATGTCGGTAAATCTTTGCCACACAACAATGATATTGGAGGAACGGGTGACAGTATGCCGATAATTGGAAGGAAAAGGGACATAATTACGTTAATTTATTGGACACTTTTCCCAAAATAATGGTAGACCTGATGAAGGTGAGGTAGATAAGTTTGGCTGGGCAGCTGTTTATGATGAAGGCACTAGAACCAGACATGATATAATTTTCATCCAGAGTGTACAAAACTATACATTTTCTGGCAGGAAATTGAATTGACTGTTTTTAGCAGCAGTGAAACAATTAGAGCAGCACAAGTGTCCTTCATTGTTACTAAAAGTGAGTACTACTGGTATGTCAAAATGATAAAGGTCGTTTCACTTTCAGGCAAGGTCAAGGTCATTACACTTTATGATGTTATAAAAAAAATGTTTTTTCCTTTAGTCCTTTCATTTTCCTGCCAGAAAATGTATAGTTTTATAGCATTTGATTGAATATTGTGTACAATATAATCTATTTTCAAACCTTATATTAAAACCTTAAATATCCTCTGACACCACATAAGAATATGCCTGACACTTGGAGGGTTAAAATCTTATACTGCATTACCTTAATATTATCTAGAGAGAATAATATTCCATAATGTGACAAAGTGAGGAATTGATGATTTTTCACAGGAGGTGATATCAGGAATCTGTTTTTGGGTTTTTGAAAGTTGGCAGCTAATGAGCTATGCTTAAGCTGGATTTTATCTAAACCTCAGTAATGCTCTTGTTAATCAGTTAAAAATATCTGTTCTTGCTAGGGTCCTAAAACAGGCAGGAGAGCTGCGCCAGTTACTGCAACACCAGCCCCTACACTTGATGAGGAAGAGCTTGCCTCAGTACCTGCACCCAAAAAAGATGCTTCTGCAAGTTGTTTATCGTAAACTGTCGTGTGTATTGTTCCTAATTTTATGGTTAATTGATGACAGATGTATGAATTGCTTGTAGAAATTGTGGAAATAGTTCACTAAACCTCACAGTTTGTTTTGATTTTTATGTAACTCTGAATCAAAATATTTTTGCAAAGTTTAGAAGTTAAGAAAGGAAATGTGCAGATATAATAAATTTAAAAGTGCTCTTTGATTATATTTGCTAGTGGTTTCTTGTTAAACATCTGTTTTTGTTTTTTCGTGTTATATCTATCATTTAACATTTCAGGGTTTTTGTCTATCCATAACACATGATTAATTCCATAGCAACTGTATAAAGAAAATGTGTGTATGTTTTACTCAGGACGGTCCACCAGGGCGTCCAAATAAGGCTGTCTCTGGATGGGATGAGGAAGCTCCAGCTCGCAAACCTCGGTGAGTGCAGTGCTCTGCAGATGTTTCTGTCCCTGCATGGCTTTGATTATTGTCAGTTTATGATTAAAGGATAATTTGAAGAGGCCTATCTGCATTCAATTGATATTAATTTAAAAATATGTTTATAAAAATTCGCAGTTCAGAGGTCATTGAAGGGCCATTCTTATTTGTTATGACATTTGTAATAAATAAATACACTGTAGTGCACAGCCTTATTTTGTTTTGCTTCTGAAAGGATATGTTCCCCCAAACATTTTTGCTTCATTGGTAACTTGTCTGCTCATTTGTAATGTTAAACCCGTATTGTCTGTAAATGGATTGGTTATATATTCTTTTTCTTACTTCTCTGCATTTTATTGAGTGGAATAATGAAGTGACATTTGTGGTGACCAACATTCACTGTTTGTCCTTTAAGACTACTGTCCTGTGAACTTTAGTGTTATCTACTGTAATCTTGATCAACAATACTGTAATTTGATATCTAAGAGGTGGCAAAGCTAAAGCTGAAATTGAGTAAGTATGCATGATACCTAGTCACGAGACTATAAAAGTTGTGTTTTGTTTTTTTTGCAATCTTCAGTCCAACCTGGCAAAAACAGATGATGACAGGCGTAATGCTTACGACTTATGTGCATGTATCTTACAGTATATGGAAAATTGTTGAATGAAGGAATTCATGTAAAGATCTGCATAGCTTTCAAATCTATAACTGCCTTTGATGAGTTGTGTGAGTGAAAAATGCAGATTTGTTAATAGTTATTGACTGCAGATGACTGCATCTCATTAATAGATGGAGGGGGGGGGGGGGAGGTAAATTAACCAAATGGAGCAGTGAGTTAATAGAAGTATTCAGAGTTTTTTTCTATTAAATTTATAGTGTACTTTACACAGGTTGGGCTGTATGGTTGTTAAACCCAAAGTTAATCACCAAGCATATGTGATTCACTGACTTAACTGAATGTTCTTTTAGCTGTTGGGTGTTTATAACATATCACATTATAATTATGATAACATAATGACACAGATATATCTGTATGCGTAGAGATATAAAAATGGAAATATAGGTTAGTGCCAGATTATGGCAGGTTCACAGTTTTGCATGCTAAGAAAACCAGTAGATTACTGACTGAAGTATAATTGTATTGTCCCATTAGTATTGTTTTTTAAGTCAGCAAAATACTGAAAATCAGAAATATTTTTGTTGTTTTGATAGGTTTTGTCACAATTTCTCAGCATGTGCTATGGAATTTGTTAGTTTTACTTTCATCCAGCATGTCTCTTTGTTATAGTGTGTAGAACACAATACTCAGTACCACACATAGTATGTTCATTGCACATTCAGTAGCAAAACACAGTAGCTGCGTACAGGGTTAAATATTCATGCAAAGTTAAGACTTAATAAGACAACAACAACTTGTGTGAAAACAAACTATCTGTGTTCAAGAAAATATTCAGTGGTGAAATAAGGTGTGTGTAAGCAGCTCAACATTAATTTATTGACGAAACAAAGTATCTGACTTACATGTGTATCTGATTCATGTCAACTCACTAAAACTTGCAACAATGTCTTGGGGTATACTCTTTCTCACAGTTTAAAATTGTAAAACCAAAGAAAGCATGCTTCAACTTCTGTTTCACCATAGTTTTGCATTCCAGCCAGCATCCCCATGTCAATCCAACCTGTGTCTGTGCAGGACTCCTGTAGGGCAGGTAGGGGGATTTTGTATGGCAAACTGATGGCAGCGCAACATCATGACCAGCAGATCTACGTAGGAACAAGGTCATTCCCATGAGCAAACATAGCATGGGGTCAGTCGTATACTTCGAATTGAATTAGGGTTGTTGGCTGGAATGTTTAGCTTTGTTTGTCAAAGAACAACGGATTTCTTGTGGAGCTAAATATTGTTATTGCTGTAACATACCATATTATATTTGTATTCCAATGTTCCCTGGAGTGTATGTTCACTTGCATGTTGTTTCAGAACTCGGCAGCTTGGGGAGGGATTTGAATCTCTCGACGAGTAAGTCTGAGTGACCTTTGCCTAACAAAATGTTGCGCATATTTTTTTTAGCAAGCTAGCATTTTTTTTCTGTTTCCACATTAACTCAGACTATCTTCAGGCTGAAATGCGTTTATTTTACCATTACAAGTTTATGATTGTTTATAAAACTCTTTTACTTGCTGCTAGTTTTATTAACTCTGATGACATCAGTTGTGCTCTGTATTCAAACTGAAATTTGTTTGTTTTACCTCTATGAATTAATCTTTTTTTTTTCTTTTAAATCTTTTACTTGCTGGTAATTTTATCTTGCCTTATTGCTGACATGCCAGAAATGAAATGAAAAAAAAACAAAAACAATAAAAGCAAACAATCTGTATTGAATTTGAATAGAAGTGAGCACAGCAGCCTTTTTTAATTTCATATTGTGGACAGGGCAAAAATGTCCTTTTTACCTACAGCCGTATAATTGTTACTGCTTTTGAAAAATGTATTGTATTCTGTATGTTTGAAAAGAAAAGCAAATAAAAAAAAGTTGAAAAAGAAGAGCAAAACAGGAACAAATAAACAAAAAAATCAGAATGCTCATGTCTCTTAAGGTCTGTTGTCAAACTGAAGGCAAATTTCCTTTTCTCAATTTTAATTTCTGAATTGAATTACAATGTATTTGTTTCCTGAGGGATCTCAGGTCTGAGCTGTTGTCCCGTAATTTTTAATTTTTCCTCTGTAGCTCTGCATTAAATATTGCTGAAGTTTGGATAATTTCCTAGACTGTCATTCAGTTGTTAATCTAAGCACACATGTGAACCAGATAGTTCTCTTAATAATCATTTTGTCTTCCACAAATGATTAACCTTCTATTTTTTTTTCATTAATGCATAAATTGCTGCATTCTAACCATATAAATGGTTACTCTCATTTTTCATTTCTCTCTCCTTTTCATTCTCTCTCTATCATGATTGTTATCTATTAATTTCATTTTTTATTTATTTGGGCCAACTATCCTACCATAAATTAGTGTGCCATTACTGTAAATATCAGTTTCTTGTAAGTTCATATTTATACATCCATACATTTGGAATACAAATGAAAATAATCTCTACATTTATTCATCTACATATCTGTGTTTATCTGTCTGTCTGCCTTACTTTTAATTGTCTGTGTCTATTTATCAGACCTTCTATCTTTCTTTGCCTGTGTTTCTGTCCTATTATTCCCATTGACTACATTCAGTACTGCCTCTGGGCTCACACCAACATTCCACAACAACAAATCAGACCTAGTTTGACTAAAACCCCATCAATGTCAACCCTCACCAGCGACAGTTTATTTAGCGCACGAAAACCAGAGGGCCCAAGGCCTCGAGAAATTTGGCAACACAACTTTTTTGGTGATGAAGATGATGATATGGAGGGCAGCTTGTTTCGGTAACACCAGAACTTCTAGCAGTGCACAGAATTTAGAGCAAGTTTTGTAGGGAAGAGGACAAAATACCAGACCTTTCCTGTTTGCTGTGATCTAACAATATTCTATTAACACAAGATAGTGGATTATTGCAGGTATCAGAGCCGTGGGAAAATGGACATTTCCATTTTTCTTTAATGTTTTTGTCAAATATTTATGGCCGTGTGAGCATCATGAGTTCAACAGAAGGTCTGTCTGTAAGTGTAATTAAAGGAATCACTATTGGTCAGTTGCACTGGCAGACACAGGAAACTTAATGAATCTCAGTTAGCACAGAGCTGAAAATAGTTTAATGCCATTAACATTACCTGCTTGTATGTTTTTATTAGAGTAAGAGCTTACAGACAGCTTTTTACTGTTGCAATCAACTCCAAAAATATGGAGAAACCTTATTAAGTAGATCCACATGCAGCAGACAGCCCTTTCCATAGTCTTGTTTACAAAGCTGGGCTAGTTTTGCAGTTTGACAGAAGTGATCTTTCTCGATTTCTGTCTTACTACTCTTAGGTATGTACCGTCGCACTCTCATGCAGTATTGCTTCATATTGCCCAAAGATGTAAAAAGTAAGCCATCCTTCGTTGACAACACCAAGCTGTCAACTGGTCGTAACTTGGTGCTAATTTGATGCACACATTCCATATAGAGTCAGCACATTTCTCTTTGAAGACATTCAGTATTGAACAAGTCACAGCCAGATCAGAATTAGTCATGTTGCAAGACATTTCGTCATGAACTATATACAAGTGAAATAAAACATTGTTAATAAGCTGGATGATCTACCAGAAAAAAGTCGACCAGGCACACTACCTAGGTTTGTCATATTAATCTGCATACAGGAACACAGGCATTTGTACTGGTGTGTATCTTTACAACCTTCAGACTCTCTCACTTTGTCAGATTGAATGTTTTTTTTACCCCTGTTGAATAGTCACAAATGTTTTTACACTTGAAATTCCATGAGTAACACATCAATCGTGTGGAAGAAACAGGAGGATAGAATGAAATTTCAAATTAGATTCAGTAATTTCAGAATGACAAAGGAAAGAAAAGCAAAATATTACCAGAAATATAGCATTCTATACACGGAGATTGTGCAGAAAAGTCTCTCTAGCAGTCTTAAAACTATGTCTGTTGTGTGCTGTAGTTGATTATGCAGGACAACAAACTTGAGAGGAATTGATGTGAGTACCATGATAGTAATATCTGGTCAGAGTAGTAGAGCTTGTGATGAAACATTTAATTTCCTGCAGTCTGATCTGGGGGGAATACGTAATCAGAGGATGGGTACGCAATGTACAGAGCTATACAATAGACAAGAGAGGGCACCCTGCTGCATCGCCTCTCTTTCTTCCACTAAAAGATGGCAGCAATTGACGTGGCCACCTAGTGCTGCGAAATTTGCCGAAAAAAGGAGGGCAAGCGACTATTACTTACTTACAGCAATTACTAAAAACAACAACGTGCACGATTTTCAAACTATTTTGTAGACACCTTGCCCTCCTTTTGTCTCACCTCGAGGCACCATAGGGTGCACAGTGAGTTGACCTACTTCCCCCACTCTAGTCTATCTATAGAGCTCTGATATAATATGAGGGATCACTCCTGGTCAACTGCCTTGATTGACACCATGATTAGGATACAACTAAAAGTAGGTCAGGGCAGTAAACAATGTCCATTTGTACGTTTTCATAGGGAGGAAAAGCTTTCTGGTAGTCTTTTACAGTTTCAATCAATCCAAAAATATGAAGAAACCACTGTCAGTACATATGCGCTCCTTTTTAGGAGCTGAATTAGAAGGCCATTCCCAACTCTTTGTTTAGCGCACTGATGTAGTTTTGTGATCTGGCTAAAATGATGTATCCATCTTTGTTTATATCTTTTATGCTACATATACTTAAATATAGCATGTCCTTTAAAGTCCATGTGCAACTTAATTTAAGTAATGTGCTAGAATGTCAGTGCAGTTGTAAAGTATACAAAAACAGTTTATGACAGGTCAAATTTTTCCATAGAGGGTCACATCAGCATCAGTGCTGTGTAAACTGGGCCACAATTAAAACTAACATTTAAAGCTCAACATTTCTTCAGTAAAGGAAATATAGAATTTCAGTGACATAATCACATAGATCTACTGTATTTTACATTGTTTATTAAGGCGCAATATAGAATGACTGTCAACAGTATCATGATATGTTTTGGGGCACAAAGTTTTTTTTGTCAGACTATCATGAGCTGCATGAATCCCTCACAAGTGGCCCAGAGGTTCTTGTTTCCCCATCCCTTGTTTATGAAATGCTAGCAAAGATTTAGTGTTTTCTTTCTTGTAGTTTTTTCATTTTTTAAATACAAATTCATTTATTCTAATAATTGTACCAGGATGTCTGATATGACTGATTCCATCACAAAAGTATTACCTGGAAATGAGTAAGGGGAAATCCCAATCATATTACGCCATGAATTCACGTTAATGATGGATGTATTGAAACTTAGCAATTATAAGATTACAGAAGCTAAAACTTTAATGAATTACCGCTCTTAAAATTCAATCACACTCACCAGTCATAGATTACTTTTGTAATTCATATGATGTGAAAGTGTGTCCGAAAGTGAAATTGCATAAGAACTGGAAAGACACCTGTGTGCTCTACAATCAGATCCTCTGACACCTATTTTCTGAACTGACTATAAAAAGTTATTGATGTCTGTTAGCCTTGTTATTGATTTTGACTTGCCGGTTCATTTGATGCAGTATGTGACCGTAGATATTTCTCTTGATGAATGACAATACTTTTTCCAGTGTTCTCATCTACTGTCTGTTTTTTTGTCTTTTTTTGGTTTAGCCCCACATGTTTTAGCCTTTAGCAGACTTAGGCTCAGTTTGTGAATGATCAGACATATATGATCACTAATATAGTGTATGTTTTTCTCGCATACTTAAACTCTCCATTTACAACAGCCTCACTCACTTCTTTAGTGGAGTATTGAATACGGTTTTCTATGTGAGACCTTCATTCTATTTATTTATCTCTTTTACACCCCCCCCCCTCCCCCAACCCCCACTATGCCCTGTCTAGATTTTGTATAATCATGTTACACTGTGGTACCCATAACAGCTCAAATATTGTAGATACTATCAAAAATTACTTTTTAACAAAAGAAAAAAAAAAGGATCAGAGCTATTTTGGTTGTAAATGTCAGTAATAGAATGAATAAGACTTTTGAATTCAATGTTGACAAAGACAATGGGGAAAAAAAATTAAAATGGCATTTTCCCAGTCCTACTGTGTTTATTATGACCTTCGTTAGGGAGGTTTTGTTGTTTTTTTCTTTTTAATGTTTTTCCCACAAATGTCATAGCTTCACAAAAGTGTATATGTTTGTGAGGAAGGAGAATTTGCAAACCTCCAAAGTATTTAATGTTTTAACTTGCTGACTTACATCCCATGCTGCCACTAGTGTGAGAGAGAATGATGATATGTCCTGCTTTTACACTGTCTACTGTGTTTGTCACATTTAGCAGTCTGCTTGTAACACGTATTTATACAGAGCAGTTCATAGTCACTCTTATATTTCTTGCAGTTGTCTTTAAACTTTATCATACCCACAAATTATTACTAAACTTTATCATACCCACAAATTATGACTAAACTTTATTATACCCACAAATTATGACTAAACTTTATCATACCCACAAATTATGACTAAACTTTATTACACCCACAAATTATGACTAAACTTTATCGTACCCACAAATTATGGCTAAACTTTATCATACCCACAAATTATTACTAAACTTTATTATGCCCACAAATTATGACTAAACTTTATCATACCCACAAATTATGACTAAACTTTATCATACTCACAAATTATGAGATCCCATTTTGTACCACTTTGTTCTGGCCACAAGTTATGGCAACTCATTTTGTACCACTTTGTTCTGGCCACAAGTTATGGCAACTCATTTTGTACCCTGATGTCATGACCACATTTTGTACCACTTTGTCATGGCCAAAAGTGAAGGCAATCTTATTTTGTACCACCTTGTCTTCGACACAAGTTATGGCAGCCCAATTTATAATGGTTTACAAAATTCACATTGCAGATAACTATTTGAGGATCACTTTTAATCTGTGAAAGATTGCCCTTTATTACACCTATATTTACACAATAATTTCAGCACTAGTAACTTTGTCAAGGTCTGGAAATTGATGTATCAGAAAATGCATTCCATTTCAGCACAAGCTTGACCACTTTGTTTACCAAATATAGTAGAGAGGGGATAAATTGGTAAATAGGGTTTTACAGAGATAAATTGGTAACTGGGGTTTGTAGTGATAAATTTATGAATAGGGTTTGTAGTGATACATTGGTAAATAAGGGTTTGTAGGGATAAATTGGTAAATAGGGGCTGTAGGGATAAATTGGTAAATAGGGTTTTACAGAGATAAATTGGTAACTGGGGTTTGTAGTGATAAATTTATGAATAGGGTTTGTAGTGATACATTGGTAAATAAGGGTTTGTAGGGATAAATTGGTAAATAGGGGCTGTAGGGATAAATTGGTAAATAGGGGTTGTAGTGATACATTGGTTAATAGGGGTTGTAGGGATAAATTGGTAAATAGGGGCTGTGGGGATAAATTGGTAAATAAGGGTTGTAGGGATAAATTGATAAAAAGAGTTCGTCGTGATGAACTGGTAAATAGGGGTTGTAGAGATAAATTGGTAACGAGTGTTTTTAGGGATACATCGGTAAATAGGGTTTATAGACATAAATTGATAAATAGACTTTGTAGTGATAAAATGGTAAATAGGGTTGGTAGGAATAAACTGATAACTGGTGTGTATGGGATAAATTAGTACATAAGGTTTGTCGAGATAAATGGTAAATATACAATCTGTGGGGATAAATTGGCAAATTAGATTTGTAGGGATGAATTATATATGTGTTGGGGTGTGACTGTAATACATGTAGTAATTTCATGTATTGTTAACTCCAGCGGATAGCAGATTTTTCTGTCCTTACTGCCGCAGATGGTGAGGGGTCAATTGATCTGTACCATAAGTTATCAACTCCTTAAGGATGATTTGCGTGTATGCAAGTGTGTGTGTTTGTGAAATGTGTGTGTGGGGGGGGGAGCTATCTCTTAAAATTAATATTATAATTATTGTGCTTGAAGTCCAAGAGAGGCAAATCATTAGTCGCCATTTCTGTTGTAAATGTAGATGTTGTCTACACTCGTCATTTTTTAATTTTTGTTTTCAAATCAAAGGTGAGGAAATGCACAGCTGGATTGTCAATGGACATAAAATACTTTGATGAAGACAAGAGAGGATTTTAAATAAGAAATTAAAAAAGAAAGCAGCAACAAGAGGACTAAAATACTGACTTTTGTATTCAACTGACTTGTGGTTGCTGATGTTTGTTTTTCAGTGAGAGGCTGAAGCAGAGGAGTCCTGATAAAGATGACGATTCTGATGATGGTGAGTGTGTCAGTATATGAATGAGTGACAAATGAGTGAGTGAGCGATTGAGTGAGTAAGTGGAGTGAGCGCGTCAATGGTGAGTGAGTGAGTAGGTGGGTGAGTGAGTGAGTGAATGAATTAGTGAGTGAGAGAGTGAAAAATGGTGTACCTTGAAAAATGCTTTGCAGTTACTTCTGAAGGATATTAGAAGAGTTTCTGCCAAAGGCCACTTCCATATGGGAAGGAGGGACTATTTGTTAGATAGCCAGAGTTCCTTAATTGATCTGGTCAAAATTGTACATGTACATAAGTTGGTGACAAGATCTAAACTGATCTTGTAGTTTCTGATGGTAATTACAGATGTTGATTGTTTAGTTTTCTTGCCGACAGCAAAATATTGAGAGAACACAAAAAACACAGTAAATGTCTGACTGGTCTTCCATCTTTTATAATGTTGATTTTATTTTGATGTCATTGTAACTGTTGTATTATGTAGATCAGGAGGCTATTCATAAAGGACGTGTGCGGGACTTTGGCAATTTTTTAACCTCCCTCCCCAGTGTACACTTTTAATTCACTGGGCTGCAACCCACCCCCCTCTCCTTTGCATGAGCTTATGGTCATTAGAATGCTGAATGTTCATGACAAGCGTTGGTGTTTTAATCCTTCAAGAACTGAAACAGCATTGCTGTGAATTACTTACTGCTCCATCAATTACAGCTTTGGATTCTCTATTATTAACTTTTAAATATAGATCAATGCCTTGATATAGATTCATATATTTAGCATTTAAAGTACTTGAAATAAACAGGTCTTAATATGAAGAGAATTGAGGAAATCTGGCTTTCGCAGCGTCAGTAGTAAAAACGTTAAAGTTCTGGTGGACTTACATTTGATGCACAGCCTACATTCATTTTTATATACTTCTGTAACTTTTTTGTTGAATAAAAAAATGGAAATAAAATGAAACTTTTCTAATTTATAACTGTAATTGAAAAGTGTATTTATGCTCCCCAGATACCTCCTCCTCCTCCCCGCCTCCCTTTCTATGTACAGTTTTCTTGTCCTGGGGACAATCCCCATCCTTCCTCTGAGCACACATACTGTATGGATAGCCCCTCAGTGTGATATTGATTTGTATGAATGAGTTTGTCTTGAGCTGTCCTCCTGTAATGCGTGTATTTTTGTACTGAATGTCTTTGCCACCTGTAGGATCAGGTCATGGTGAGTTACTCCATTCTGTCAGTAGCTTGAACTATCAACTGTGGCGTGTGCTGTCTGTAAAGGCTGTACTTGGTTTTTTGGAAGTTCCCCATAAGGACCGTTTCCGAGAGAAGCCAAACAGGGAAATGTGGCTGAACAATGCTAGTGAACACAGCTCAGTATTTTCTCTTTAGTGCTTCACTTTGAAACTGTTCCTTGCCAAGCATTTTTGTCTATTTGGCTTTGTTTGGAAACTGTCCTACCAGAGCTCTTCTTTACTTTTTTTGGGGGGAAGGTCATAAACTTGAGGGGGGGGGGGGGTCTCCAACTTTTTGTGTCATCATTGGCTAAGCAATCATAAAACAAAATTACTCTGATGGGTCATTACTGAGCTGAACTATGACTTAGCTTAGGCGTACGTTAGCGGATTTTGATTGGCCAGCTGGTTGGATGGTGACGTCATACCGTCATGGCACGAGTTTTGGTGAGATCCAATTAGTCAGCTGGCACACGAGGTTTTACTGTAACTCACTGTTACGACATCACCATCCAACTGGTCAGGCAAGAAATATCAGCTGGTGTGGGCCTAGGCTTAGACTTGGATTTAGCCATGCATTGAAAATGTCATGAAGTCAGGACATCGTGATATTTTTTTCATGCAGGCTGTTACAAACACTGGGAAATCTTCAGTTGTTGTGACAAATGGAAATAGAAAATGTTTGGTTTGACTTTTAGGATTACAAGCAAGATCTGAAACATTGGTTATTTCTTCCTTTGTTACTTTTTTTTTTTTACATTTTGCTTTTTCCCCTTCTGTGAACATTGTGAGGGGTCAGATCTTCTAAATTGTTTTGTTTGTTCCACAAGAGCAGCAACAGAAGAATAGCTTGTTTTTGTTTTGATTTTGTCTGCCTCACATTTCAGAGCAACTTTTTATTTCTCTCTCTTCTTACACCCAGTGTATGTGATGCCCAATCAGTTCAGTGTTGTCAAGTAGAGAAATAAAACTTTGTACTTGTTTTGTTTTGTTGCTTCAGTTGTTTCAGGGCAGTACAATGGTATTTCCTTTTCAT
The DNA here is from genome assembly GCA_963931925.1 of Onchidella celtica. Lineage (NCBI taxonomy): Eukaryota > Metazoa > Mollusca > Gastropoda > Systellommatophora > Onchidiidae > Onchidella > Onchidella celtica. The sequence continues at coordinate 71,024,973 of OZ007569.1, forward strand.
AGCACACATCCTTTTGATTAATATTTGTTCCGTTTCTCATCAACATTTGAATGCCTTTAGCCTAGTCATGCACTGCACAAGCCAATTTTCATTGGTCGCCTAGTTGGATGTGACGTCACGGCATTTAGTTTCAGTGGCACCCCGCTCACCAGTTGGCTAGTTCGAGCTCATTGAAACTCATTGTTGTAACGACAACATCCGGCTGATCAAAATCAGCTACTGCACACCTAGGCTAAGTCTGCATTCAATTCAAAGTGACTATTTTGGCAGTTTCTCCACCCAAGCTTGTGATGTGTAACTCTTTACCGCATATCCTTTTCAGAAGGAGTATTGAGCTTATTTTCTCATGCAGTAAACAACTACTTTTATGCCAAAAACCACTGAAATTTTCATGGAGTCACAGCTGGGCTTGGAATAGAGTTGAAATATGGCCCAAGAAAAAAAAAAGAAGAGAGAAAGTTGTATGTTGCAAAATGTAATTCTTTCAGCATTTATCACATAATTTGCACGCTCTTCTCAGCACTGCGAGAAACGTATTGGCCCCAACCCACCGACCTGAACATCAAACTCTATGGTGCTCTGCCAGAACTGCAGAAAACTAGATTTTCTTAAAAGAACAAATCTGCAGATTTAGATTGGTGGACGAAAGAAGAAGAAGAATCACATAATTTCTTTATCATTTGTTTCTAAGGTGTGATGTTGCAACATATGGCTTTTCAAAAAAAAATTTCCCTTGCCATGTTTTATCTTTTATCCTACATTTTGAGCTGGGCATAGCTGTTGTCATATTAATTTATGGAGAAGCTCAACAAGTTTACTTTTTGGATAAGTGTAAACTGATCTATATTTGCATCTTCTTTACAAGTCATTTATGCCTTCTTCTGACTGTTTATCCCAGTTTATGTCCAGAATGAGCATTGTTAAATTCTGTGTGTACAAAGTATTTCAAAAACAAGAACTACTTTTATCTTAAAAACCACAGGAAATTTGTGAGGTCACAGCAGGGCTTGAAAAAAATGTTAAAATATAGACTAGAAAAAAAAAAAGTATGTTGCCAAGCCCTGCATTAGAAAGAAACTGAAAAAAAAAAAAATAATAATTAGAAATAGAAGAAAAAAAAGCTTACAAACCTCAAGTCCTTCAGGTAAAGAAAATGTTTACAGGTAAAACAATTTATGGAAAGAATTACAGAATGGCTACTGAACTGTCACTGCCACCGTTTCCCTGTCTGGCAAATCGTTGTCATTGTTAACATTGTTTATGTGCGTATGTGTATTTGTTTCAGACATTCCTGTGATCCCCGAGCTGGAAGAACAACAAGAGGATGATTTGACCACAAAAGTTGCCGCAGCTCCAAAGTAAGAGTGCTAGAGAAAAGATAGACTACTAAATTACTGGAACAAAGATTATTTTTTACTTTTTACCAAGTCTAGCTCAGCCAATCTCAGAAGGGAGGCATTTGGATCCCAGGAGAAGGATTTCAAATCTGAGGAGGGAATTTTAGCCACGGGAGGGATTGAGGAGGAATTTCAGTCAGAGGCACTTCCAGAATGGGAAAGAATGCACCCTGTGTACTGTGTATGTGTATCAATTTAAATCCCATATGCAGGACAATATCACGAATGCACATCACAAAAGATTATTTCAGTAATTACCACTTTTCAGATAAAATGGTGAAAAAATTGTCAGATGATAATTCAAAATGGAGGAGGGATTGAGGAAACAAGAGGTAGCAAGGGGCCTGAAGCCGTGAAATCCACTTGACAAGCTGTATACATACATTTTGGGGGGGGGAGGGGGGGATTCAAATATTTTGCTGGATAATTTTCTACTTGAAAGTTCTGTGCCAAAGTGACTCACAAACATGAAAGTGCTGATTGTGGCTCTCTCTCTTTCTCTCGGATAGTGTTGCTGTCAACAGAGTGGCCACTTACAGAGAGTTGGACAATGACCTACTTAAACAAGCAGCTTTTCTGACCCTGGTGAGTAGACGCAACTAATTGTTGTATAGTTTGATACTTTAACATTAAAACTGAATTTTCAGCAATGTCTGAACATACCAAATGCAAACCAATAGGTGATGAGTCACAATGAGGCTAGACATAAGATTTGCACTTGCAGCATACTTGCAATACACTTGAGTATTAATGTTCCATCAGGATAATTACTGATCTCTGAGAGACAAAGTGAGGAATATGCCACAAACCTGTCGCCCCTTACATTTGATCGACCTAATCATCAGCAGCACACCAAAGTGGTGTGGAAACACACAAGGTGTACATGGTGCCAAAGGGAAACAACTGCACAAAGTTTTCTCCTTTCTTCCCCCTCTTTCCGCCTTTCCCTCTGAGGAACTTCCATCTGTCATAGATTTAGACTTACTGCTGGGCTGTCTGTTGGATTCATTTGCCATTTGAACAGATCCATAACTGTCCCCATACTTTATCCCCAGGATAATGACATTGATCTCAAGTTATTGACCAAGGCTTTATTTCCATTGGAGGATATTATTGAGGTAAGAAGTGAGCAAATTTACAGTGTTTCTCTAGTACATTAAGGATGGTGAGACAAATTACAGCAAATGCATTCAGGGAACACAGAATCAACCCAACATCAGAACTTTTCAAAATTTGTTAAATGTCGTCAGGTATTTACCATGTTGTTTGTGCATTTTTGTCTTTTCGAGCAAATGACGATTGAACTTTGGTTGGCAAAAGGGCTAAAACGCAAAACATGTTATGCCACAAAGATATTTCTCAAAAAGCGTTTAACCAATTGGAATGACACTTATACAATTGAAATTAGGAGTGAGAGAACCACTTTCATGACAAAATCTCAAATTCAACAAAATTTCACACAAAACAATATGGCAGACACCTCTTTATATGATCATTACTATAATTTGGAGGAGATCACTGGCCACCCGCAATTTAGATTAAGGGATGCATGCAAGAGAGATAGGAAGGCTGTTGATATCAATGCCGGAGTCTTGCCAATGACCACGTTAAGTGGAGAAGCACACTGCATCAACAACTGAAGACTGGGAAAAAGAAACTTATGAATGCAGTGGTAGACAAGCAGGCCCACAGAAAGAGTGTTACAACCCCAACAGATCTGAGACCAAGACCACTGCTGTAGAGACTCACTCCAACAAGCGGCACTGCTGCAGCAGAACAAACAGTCAAAGCAGTTAGGATGCAGAATGTCATGGTCATCCCTGACCAACGGAGGTCATTACTATAAGTTTTGATTTGTTCATGTTTGCTTGGAGAAGTTGGTTTTTTTTGTTGTTTTTTTCGGTGGTTTAGTATTTTCTTTCTCTTTTTTTTTTGTATGGTTTTCATCTCTGTTTAATGATTTCAAACGATGGATTTAAGAGAAATTTGCTGAATTTCTTTTGCAGGATGACAAACCATGGGACTGGGATCGGTTGTTTACCGAAGTGTCCTCGGATCTGCGAGCGGAGTTGGAGAAACAGGAAACTGATGCTGATGAAGATAAATCTTTAGAAGCAGAGCAGTGAGGCTGATTATGGCGTTCCATCTTGTTAATTTTGTTGTGGACTGACCTGTTCTTATGGCATACCATTTGGTTAGGTTTGTGTATCCTGAGTGATAGTTATTATGAATGGGCAAATTGCTCTTGTTGTTTGTCAGTGTATGGATTGCAGGTGGGTATGATTTTACATGTGGCAAAAACATGAAGCTGGTGAGATTTATTCAGGCTCATTTATGGCAGCTTATTTGAGACAAATTTTTTTTTTCCAATCCCCATGGAGTTAAATAATGTGAAACCAGATTACGTGAGCAGAGCCAGTGACTTGAGAACGGCTGAAGACAACTTTTAAAAATGAAACTAGGCAATTGATAAAATGTTAAAATGACTCAAAAGATTATTTTCTCCTTCAGCCTTGTCCTATATCCATGCGTTTCACAAAGGCATTTCTGCTTTTCCAGCTCTTCAACTTTGACCTGAAGTTAACTCATTTCGGGCTCCTGGAAGCATATATTTTTTAATTTCCAGGCACCTAATTTTCTTTTGTCATTGAGATATGAATTTTCTTCTCTGTGAATCTGGTCACATGGATATCTTTTTCATTCTTAAGAGACAAAACATAGAGACTGAAAGCTCAGTTTTGAAAAGATTGGGAATGGTCCTTATTCTAGCTTTAATCTGCGATAGTGAAATCCTAATTATATATATTATATCATGTCCAGACCAGTTGATAGATTCATCTTGATACTGATTACATAATATAAATCTCTACTTGTCAAACACTTCTTGTGTCATCTTTGCTGTTGTTTTGTCACACACAGGATAGGGATGAGTGTATCTTTTTTGTGGATGAATACTTTTTCACGGTCGAATAGTTTGTGTTGGGTGGAGGTTTTGTCTTGGATGAATATTTTGTCTTGGTTGAATATTTGGTTATGAATGAGTATTTTGTCTTGGTTGAAATATTTTGTCTTGGATGAATATTTTGTCTTGGGTGAATGTTTTATCGTGGATGAAAATTTGTCTTGGATGAATATTTTGTCTTGGTTGAATGTTTTATCATGGAGGAACACTTTGTCTTGGATGAATATTTTGTCTTGGTTGAATGTTTTATCGTGGATGAATATTTTGTTTTGTTTGAATTTGTTCTTTCATATTTCCTTTTGCTCTAGTTTTCATTCCTATACAGACTTATCTGAGATACATGTATTGTAAATAAACTATGAACTGGAATAATATTCTGTTGTGCCTTTGTGTTTGAGTTTTAGGATGCATTGTGATGATTGTTACACTCTGACATACAAGGTCAGACATGGGCAACTTATGGCCTGACAGCAGGATCCAGCCCACCAAGCAATTTTGGCTGCCCTCGGAAGTTGATCGAAAATTACATTACACACCAGTCAAAGAGCTGTAGAAAAATAAATACATGTATAACACAGCATTTTCTTTTCTGTCTAATTACTTTACAGAGCAAGTTATCCACAAACTGTGATCCTGTCAAAACCTCATTCATTCCATCACTTTTCATCTCTGAAAATTTCATGACTGTACATTTCTGTCATTTTTTTCAAAAAGTGTTACCAAATTGTAACACATGTAGTAGATTTATCATTCTGAACAAGTGAAAGTTATTTTTAGAAAATTAATGTTTCATTACTTTAGATTAACATCGACAACTCGCATAAGATTTGCAGTAATTATTTCTAAAAATAAGGAGAATACGAGAATATTAACTTTCCTGCCATGGTAAGTAAGGTGTTATAAGCAATCTATTGAGGTGTGCTGCGGTTTCTTGCTTAGATACCTTTGATACTTTCCAGAATATTGCATCCATGTGAGATTCATTCTATATTATCAGTTTATGGCACTACAGTTGTTTTGCAAACAATGTTCAAAATAAAAAGTATTATGTGCTGAGCAATACACAACCAACCAGAAAAGAACAAAGGTCATGTTCAATCTGTATTGACCGTTTTACTCCCATGCCAGAATCCTAGCAGTGGACTTTACCACAAGGTAGGAATTCTACACTTGTCTTAATGCCAGAATCCTAGCAGTGGACTTTTCCACAAGATAGGAATGTCTACACTTGTCTTAATGCCAGAATCCTAGCAGTGGACTTTTCCACAAGATAGGAATGTCTACACTTGTTTTAATGCCAGAATCCTAGCAGTGGACTATACCACAAGATAGGAATGTCTACACTTGTCTTAATGCCAGAATCCTAGCAGTGGACTTTACCACAAGATAGGAATGTCTACACTTGTCTTAATGCCAGAATCCTAGCAGTGGACTTTACCACAAGATAGGAATGTCTACACTTGTCTTAATGCCAGAATCCCAGCAGTGGACATCCATAACATCTGTATAATCCCACCATAATATGACTGCGCCCACTGATCAAATACCTGAATATTGCAGGATTAATAAGTAACCAAACAAACAAAATAAGCTTTCCAATGCACATGCTAACTGACCAGATTTTTATTTAAGTTTGTGAAAGTATATACAGACTTTTTCACATGTATGCTTGTGATACACAGACTTTTTCGCATGTATGCTTGTGATACACAGACTTTTTCACATGTATGCTTGTAAAAAAAATAATAAAAGCAACACAGAATTCTGTGATGTCAGCTTCCTATGTACACAGCATCAGATTATACTAATGACAATGATCAAATATATTAAAGCACTTTGTTGTGACTGTCTGACTCAAGCCATTGAAAATTTCAATTTCAACAACTTGGTAATGTTTGAGTATTCTATATTCCAACAATGGACAATATAAACAGCAGCAGTGAAGCATTTGAATTCACAGCTGGGAGTTTCTTGCCCTCAAGTCATTGTGATGACAGACAGGTGAAAAGTCTCCTACAATAAACAAAATAAAATAATACAGAGTGACTAATTAGGCCAGGTGGCCAGATTTGGCCTTGCTTGCACAGTGACCTTTGGGGAAAGTGCAAGAGTAAAGGTGAGAAGTAGGTTTGGCTCATAGACCTCCAGAACTTTACTGAATGTTTCTCTTCACCGAAGCAGGTTTTTAGAACAAAAATCGTTCGCCTATAAATAGATATGACAGCACCACAGCTATGCTATATTTTAAACAATATTACACCACATTTGAAATGTTGCACTTTCAATCACTTAATCCATTTCCTGGAATTCAAATATTTCCGAGTCACCCTCCCACAACAAGTGAGATAAAGTCACACAGCCACGAGTGACACAATGTCACACAGCCACAGGCAACACATTATCATACAACCACAAGCAATGCGATGTCACAATACAATTGAAGTGTTGCATTTTCAATCACTTAATCCACTTCATGGAATTTAAATATTTGCGACCCAATCTTCCACAACAAGTGATACAATGTCACTTAGCCACAAGGTAGGCCTACATGATGTTACATAGCCACAAGTGACACATCAACACATAGCCTCAAGAAAGAACTCCATTTGGACACCAGTGCCTTCAGTCACAATAATGATTATGTCACAAACTTCCCGGACATGGTTGTTCATGTTAGTTTGACCATTATCATAATCATGTCATGTTGTTATAAGAGTTGGTGATGGTTGTGGTGTTAAAGATGAAGTTGTTGTTGTTTTGGTTGTGTTGATGATACTACCATGGTACAGAAGTAACAACTGAGACCAAAGAAAACGAAAAAAGAAAATCAAATTAAACAAAAATGGAGACAAAACTGCTATCACTCTTTTCCATCTCATCTCTCTCTCTAACAAATAGGACACACATCTGGATGTCAATCACATCTGAGCCTGTACAATATGACATATTTTACTTATAACTGGCCAGCATTTCATATAATGATGTAGTTAGCGTGGTAACATAGTTACCCTGAAAATGTCATGATAACCTAAGATCTGACATTGATCATTATCTGGGGTCACTAGATATTAACAAGGCCTCTGAAGATCTCCAAAAGAGTTCATGACATGTAAAGGAAGAAATCCAGGCAGAAAAAAAAAAAAAAAAATCTGTCACTTATGCAGTCATTTTCTCAAAACAGGGGAGAGTACTTTTCAGATCTAAAAAAATGTTTGTGAAAGAGTTATCTCACCATTGCACTGCCCTGTCAATAATTACCAACAGTGTCACCATAACATGAGATAATCTATTGTTTCAAGCGTCCCATGACAAATTCCCATATTATTACTCTTGCTTGTTTGTGTGAAGAATGTTTGGCTAGCAACAAAATAGTTATGACCACGGGCTAGGAGGTGCTTGAGCATGCATGTCACACTTGGCCTTGAGAATACGTGTCGTTGAGCTTGTCAAAAATGGGAATTGGTGGTACCAGAGACTTGAAGTTCTGTTGGGAAAAAAAAAAAAAACAACTGTACATAAACCCAGTATGAAAAATTTCAGGTCATTTTGAGCAAATTTAACGCTCTGTCTGTCTCTCTCTCTTTCTCTCTCTCTGTGTCTCTTTCTCTCTCTCTCTTTCTCTCTCTGTCTGTCTCTCTGTGTCTATTTCTTTCTCTCTCTCTCTTTTTCTTTCTCTCTCTCTCTTTCTCTCTCTCTCCCTCTCTCTCCTCTTTCTCTCTCTCACTCCGGTTATCAGGCCTTGCCCTAGTTTTTTCATTAAATAAACAGCAATTTGCTATTTGAAATTTCTAATTAAATCCACTGAAACATAAAGGAAATCTGCATTTATTTTTCAACAAATCTCCCTATAACGATCAAATTTTCAATGTAAATGAACTGAGATAAGAAGAATCCATGAAAAAACTGCAATCTGAAACTGCTTTCCCCAAACACAATCAGTGTAAAACACAATCTGATCCTACTCTTATTTAGGAACAAAGGGGGAATAATTTCACTAATGGCTGGTCATTTTTCCTACTAGTATCACAATAAAACACCACAAGGCATATTCATCAGTTGGCAAATACTCACCCATGAACATACATGGTTGTCCAGAGTTTCTTCCCTGAAGTATTTGGTTCCATACGGCAAATGTCCAAATTTGGATGTTGTGTGTAGCAGGGGCTCATAAGGAACAAAACGGTGCGTAAAAGGCTGCAAACTGCAGAATGACAGATGACAAACTGGTTATTTAGATATAATTATAAACATGAAGTAAACAAGTAGAACTAATGCTTAGACATCCATATGAAATAAAACATTTCTCTTGCCAGTGAAAGTAATACTTGCACATACATATTAAGTAAAAAAAAATTCTCAATCCAGTAAAACTAATACTTGGACTTATACATGAAGTGAAACAAAATTACAGAGTCCGTGTGTTGGAGTCTATTGTACACAAAAATTAGCAGAAACTTTTCTGTTCTTTTTCATTGGTCATTGGTGTTTCCAATTAACATTAACAATTCTCCCTGAAATTTGTCATCTCAAAATCCAGTCAGATCCTCCTACATCTGCCACCTCTAGATGGATGTTTTTATAGTAAACACACATCTTTGTGAATAACACTCAGTACATAAAACGGATGCCCTACTAAAGCTCTGTATCCCATGGTACTAGTACCCCACGGCTGTTCTCCGGCGTGCTTTTAGTTTCTTGCCCGGCGGCCAGGTCAAAAGCGGTCAAAAGGTCAGTCACGCCCCAGTGCACCCACGCCCGCCGATGCCGTCGGCTTATCACCAATTAGCACTTTTTTAAACAGTCACGGCCAAGACAGAACATAGTGCATGCTTCTAATAAAGTGAACATCATAAAGTCCAATTCGTGAACTTTTCTCTTGTATAATTTTTAAATATTTGACATTGATCTCTAAAGAATAAAAGAAAAGAAAAGAGTGGCGTAAAATCCACTATTTTTACTAAGTGTGTGGATCATTAAATTCTTATTTTCAGCCGTATAAAGCCGGGGATTGTCATGAAACTGATATTTTCTTAAAGGTGATTTATTATCTTTTCTGGTTCTATAAATCTGGATTGACGCACACTTCTCGTTCAGTTACAATTCATTTTCAAAAATCGACGTGGTCAACTTCAGACATACCCGTTGACTCACAAGACACAGACAGAAATATAAATGAGGTCTATTACTTATGCAAACATCCAAGAATTGTGTACGATATCCCAAGTAGTATAGACATGAATAAAACTAAGGCAAGCCCTCCATCAGGGAATGAATAATCTTTATCTGATGAATTACAGTGCATGCCTGAACAAAATTACACCACTGACAACATGAAATAAATGCGTACGATAAGTCTAACATAATAACAGAAAATCAATAATCTTAAGGCCACACCTCTAATTAGTCACATTCCTTGCTCATTTCTATTATTAACACAAATTAGAAGGAAAAAAAGTTGTTCAAGTTGCGTTACGGTATACTGGAAGCGTGTTTGGAGACTAAATGACTGAAATCGAAGTGTTCTGTGTTTTCTGTGCACTCTTCTGTTTTGCTTGAACTAGTGACTGTAAATCTTGAGTTTGAGATGTTTGTAAAAGATTGGATTGCATGAATGTTTGTAACTGTGTGGCTTTTCTGTGTACTGTAACTATTAGGTAATAAGACGGATGCTCTCCGGTTTTGACTTATTTTACAAACTTGTCTTTATTCAGAACGAATTGTTCTTGTACGCACTTTTCACCCTTCGAGTTGAAGATTGGAGGTGTTCCGCAATCAACTAATTGTGGTTTTTGTTTAATTGACGTGGACTGAGCAGTTGGTGGTAGTGTCAAAACTAATTTCCGCTACTGTTGGCTGTGTATTGTCCATGGATGTATCAAAGGTGGATTGTTGGTTCAGTAATGGAAAAGATTGTTATGTCTGATTTATTTGGCGTGGATTGAGCAGTGACTGGCAGAGTGAAGCTAATTTCGGCTGATGTTTACTGTGTATTGTCTGTAAACGGTCTAACTGTATTGTGTACAATTGAATTGGGCGGGTGCTCTGGTAATGTCTGAGTGGTGTTTCAGTGTGTCAGCGTGTGTGTTTTGTGTGTACTATGGACTGACCTGCATGGTGGATCGCTTAACCGTTATACAAGACATGTTGTACACTTTTATTACAAATCAAATAACAATGGATAGCGTGGCCTTAATCACAAATTCTGTCCACATTTTTTTTTTCGATTTCTCCCCGACCTGTCTGGCTGCCTGCAGTGACTGTTCTCATCTTTTTTTTTTTTTAATTGTTCAGTCTTTGGTGACACTTAAAATACAGAAGTGACTTCAAACAAAGAGGAGACGCATTGTAAGTAATAATAAAAACAGTAAAATGTCAGATTTAAAGTCTGCACATAAGAGCTATCGCCCGTTTCTATTTTTCTCTGTTTTGTCAACATTCTTTCACCGCATAATCTGCACAGTTCATTCAAAAACCATGTGTCTTTCCTTACAATGCTCCATACTACGGTAACAATAACGTAAATCTATAGAGGGTATGAAGAAAATCCTCGCATAACTCAGCTACTAAAGGTGTGCGCCATGGGAAACTTTCACACAGTAAATGTAAATGAATACTGCTTCATTTGAATGTAATTTTATTTATTTTATGGGCTTCATTGCCGAGATTTGGGTTAATTAATGTGAACAATGCCTTTACTTTTAAAGAAAATACACATGTTTGTAAAACGTGTTTTCTGAAAGAACTAAGAGGAATAGACCAGAATAATTTGTATCATCAAACACACAAAAAGCAGAACAAACACATAGTGGTCACAACACAATGTTGACTTTAGCACCGATAGTGAAATAATGGGGTGAAAGAATGTGATATCAAAGCTGGACCACCCAGATAGTGCGGAACGCTGATGCGAGCGCATGCTGCCTAGGGGAATACCCTGCACCTGTCAGGCTACCGAGATTTATTACCCCTGGCCACGGCAAACTAAACGCACGCTCTCAGGCCATTTCGAACAGCCGTGACCCCTTCCAATAATTCTCTTCTATTACAATGTAGGCTTGTTCATAATCAGATAGTATTTTATCACTTCAAACAATCAATCTGAATGTCCAGCTATATTGACATCATGAAGACTTTCTATGCAGGGCTTAACTCACTTGATCCTGGGCATTTTGAGATTTTACAAGCGTTAAATCCTGGGCTTTTTGAGGGTATTTCAAAAATTCATAAAAAATCTCATAGTCAACCAATTGCAATGCCCTTTGAAATACATTATTTTCAATACAAGAACAGTAAACATGCCAAGTGAGAAAGTGGTATCTTTTATAGTTTTCTTTTTATGATTTTTTGAAAATGTCATGTAAATCCATTTTCCCGGAAATTTCAATCTAGATCTACCAGGTGGTTCATACTCTGGACCCTGGCCATCACTGAGCTCAAATCCATAGTCTGAATCACTTGATTCCTCAAAAAATTTCAAAGATATTAGTGCTTGATCTGCTACGCTTGGGTGACATGTTTACCAAGAAATCACAACAGTGAAGCGATCAGGATGACTTCCCTTACATTGCTATAACCACACAAGTTTTCACCCCAGCTCAATGAAACTCAAAACAAAACAAAAGAATTGGCTTAGCAATGGTAAGCTCTGGTTCCTGTATACTCAACGGGATGTAAATAGGCAGAAAAAATATTTAAAAGTCTATCCCGTAGGGGGTCCAGGATCCGGAAATTACGACATTCGGCCCATCCCGTGCATGCTACAGGATCCCAATCCAGTGAGTTAAAAGTAAAATGCTATCAAAATTTTTCACACATTTACAATCATTTACTCCATATATAAAGACAACCTTTTAAATCTTTTAACAAAAGGAAATGACTCTGGAATGGGCTGGACTTAAAAAAAAAAAATAATAAAAAAACAGAAAAAAAAACAGAAAATATCCCTCCTCTTTCATTCTTTCTCCCTGAACTACCTCTGACACCCACCACCCTGGACAGACAGAAGGCAAGTGCTCACAGGACAACAGAAACAAGAAGAACAAAATGTCCTCATGAAACAAAGATCTTCACACCCAGAAGAGTTTGCTCCAGTTTCCCATCTACTTACATTGCATCATTGAATCGAGTTGCCCACTCTTCATGTTTCAGTGCCTTCCTGGCTTTCTCCAGTGAGTAAAAGTCTGTGCACACCCGCAGGCTGGGCTGGAATGGTTTGTAACGTTGTTTCTGGACCTCTTCAGGATTTCGGAATGGTCCCTGAAAATGTCATTATGACCTCATAAGTGTTGTAGTTTTATTCCACTAGTTCTAGATGAGGCACCCAGCACTGCCCAGAATAAACCTATGTTCCCACCCTTCGTTGTCCCTCTCTCTCTTTAAAAACCTGCATTCTTGCTTTAGATCCCACACCTATCAGGGCATTATGCACCAAATTATTCAGTCTCCTATGCCCCGAGCTTATCTATGACAGCCAAAAAAACATTTTTTTTAAATACACCCAAAAAATCAGTGTCATATCACAACAATATTTTTAAGATCAAGTCAATGGCCATGAAATTGTCACACAATATGCCCCGGCAGCAATTGGCAAAAAGATGGATGATCTTGGCAGTTTGGCTATGTGAGTGATTGGATCTGATACAAACTGATCACTAAAGCATTTAACTAAATTCATTCACTACCGCACGAGTTACAGGCCATTATGTCTGTGTCTACTGTGTCTATAATTTTATTTCATTTTTATGTCTTTACATGAGGTTACTCTTTACAATGTCTGATTCAAGGCTAAGATGGGATTCTGTTACTTACCTGTGGCTTTGTGACCAGCGGTGGCAAGACCATGGGGACATTAGAGTTGTAGTTCTTACAAACTGGGTCAAATTCTGGCAACGTTTTCCTCTCTTTTTTATGGGAAAGTGGACGAACACTCCGAAGCAGATATTCTCTCTCTGTGGGGTATCTGAGAAATCACAAAATACACTAGGAAATGTACCAGCCTTTCTATTTATTCCTAGTCAAATTAATGGCCTACAACAACAATGAAAGTATTAATATTTCTTGCAAAGATTACCTAAAAAAAATTTTTAAAAAGGAAACAACAGCTAAATTTTCAACTTACTTCCATGCCAAATGTGATAACTTGGCAGTGAGCGACAAACAGCAACAAAAAACAACAATAATGCAAATTTTTTAAAACCTAAATGTGAGAATGATGAAGATGACAATTAGGACAGGAACCAAATCATTTCCTTTTGCTACAGTAAATTATTCTCAACTGAAGCTGATTAGAGTGACTCATAAACAGGGTGGATTATCAGAATTCAGTAACACAGAAGTAGATTCTCGACCATTACTGTACTCACGGTAAGAACGGAGAGTTGTAGATGCCAGGAAGGACTTCAGTGCTAAGCAGGTAATGGTGTTTCCTGGCCTCATGTTCTTGACGTTGCTTCTCATTCTTCTCTTCTTCTCTCTTCCGTGCTGCCATCTGTTGTTCCGTATAATCGGCCAGCTCCGATCTAACAATAATCACAAAACAGCACGAAACTTCATGAATACAACTGTGTTAGCGAGGCAACACAACATTACATGACAAACTCCTTATGACAGTCATTCTTTCATATGCCAGAACTGTTATTATAACTTGCTGGCATTCTGTGTCATGCATGTGCCATTATTTACCACAATCATCTTACCCATGAACCTTAGCCTAAAACTAATTCAGCTGGCAGGGGCCTACAATTTTAAGGGGGCCTACGATTCTGAGGGGGCCTACAATTTGTTGGGGGAGGGGGGAGGGGGATCTTTTTGGGTAAAGAATACTGATATTGTAAAGAAAGTCAATGGGGCCCTTTAGCACAAAATATTAATATTTAAAGAATCGAAGATTCATAAGGGTTAATACAGATAAAATAATAATATAGAATGTGTTTAGCACAAATCACAAAAATACCTGATGAGCAATTTGACATGCAGCCTACATTTCCTATCTGGCCTGTACCTATTACCAGCTTTGTACAGGCCTGGCCTTTGATACGTAAAACACAAACATAACTCACAAAAATATTAATTTGTTGTTCATACAAATATTTTGATTGTATGAACATTCTTATTCAAGACTGTGAAGACCTCAGAAAAACAAGATGAACATCTCTGACACACAAAAAAATTGACACTCTCAACATGAGACAGAAGAGGCAAGAAGGACAACACATACATGCCTGACAGAGATGAATGTAAAACAGGTACATCGAGTGACCCCTTTTCCACTTTAACCTTAAAGATTTATGATTTTATCTCAACAGTGACTCACAAAGCTATAAATAGGCCAAAGTTGAGAAATACAAATGTCAAAGATGTCAACAAATATTAAGCTTAGTTAATGGTTGGGTACACATGCAGCTCATTTTACAATGAAAATGTGAAACGTGAGCAGCACAGAATGTGATTGGACTTTTTTGAAATTTTCGCCAAAATATAACCTTCCCTAGCTTTAAATAACACCACCAACATCAAGAAAAAACAGTCAATTTTTCGACGAAATAAAAATAGCCTTGACATCCCCGCTGTAACCCCCCTACATTAAAAAAAAAACATGTACAATATTTACATTAGAAATATGTCGTCGTAAGCCATAAAACCCCTTATACTTATAGGCCCACAGTATTTTTTACAAACTGAAATACAACACTCGCTACAAAGTAGGGGCGGCCCACAACACTGAGATTAGAAGTGTTCATAACATACTTTGGTCAATATATTGCGAATATAGCACACACATGCCCGTCTCCTGGCCTGCTTGTTATAAATTATGCCGCACGGATTACTGATTTTTGACCAGGACACTTTAACCAAGATCCGCCTGCAGTGCAGGTAATACAGCTTTGGGCTATTCCATAGATGTACTACACTAGTGTTTTTATGGTCTATTCCGATGTACTAGGCCTGGGCAAAGATGCGGTTTGTGAACAGTTGACCAGATATTCAGATGCAACCGATTAACCAAATTTTTGATTCGATTCCATTTTCAACTCGTTTTTCAGATTTGGTTCTATCTATTAATTGTGTAATGCTCATGAAATTGATATCTTTTAAACAAAGCACTAAAACAGGATGTGTGCGCGTAGACTTTGATATTTTGGATACACTGATTTCAAAAATGCAATTATTTTTTCAACCTGATGAACATATTACTTGTTTACTGGCTGACTTTTCCAATCCGCCTAAACAAACTTGAAAGGGGCATGGAGGTACTAATAACATTATTATTGTAGTACATAATGATGGAAAAAAAATTGTTCATTTGTTGGTGCTGGGAGGCTCGCTGTAATTAGATGACTGTTATATTTTGGCGAAAAATTCATTTTGGGTGGGAGGGTTTAGTTTTTTTTTATGGTGCTAGGAGGTTTACAGCAAGGATGTGAAGGCTATATTTCATCAAAAAATTGACTGTTTTCTCTTGGCGGTGTTATTTGAAGCTAGGGAAGGTTATATTTTGGTGAAAATTTAAAAAAAGTCCAATCACGCTCCCTGCTGCTATTTGACATGAACAACTTCCAGGAAAAAAAAAAAGTACTGCCACTGGATCTGGGATTGCTGCCCCTGAATTAATGACACATCATAAATTATGAAAGAAAGACTTAAATCAGGAAAAGCAGAATACTCTGCAAAAACAGTTGTGTTTCTAAACTGATGATTTATCCACATTAAAATACAAACTTACCTGATAATTTCATTCTTCACTTGTAAAGCCTCCAAGTATCTCTTTCTGCTGTAGTAGTTAAATACATATTTCCTGACATAGTAACCCCTCCAGACTTTTTGTACCTGCAATGAAAAATGCTCAAATGTAGCTCAGTCCAGCAATGTATGTCACAGAGACAAGGAGTACTACATGTTACCTGAATGCTGGCACTAAATGCAAACTTAGAGTGGTTTACTTTGCAGTTTTGTTTGTTGTTGTTGTCATTGCTATTTTGATGTTCAGGGAATTATAATTATATCTGTCACTCCCGCTCCCACAACCACAAGTATACTTCCAGTTGTTGCTCTAATCGTTGGTGTCATCATGTCATCTTAACCCAAGAGATAACCAGAGAGAATTTCAGCTTGCTTCTTTTACACTGAAAACAAGATTTTCTGTACAGAATATTCTATATCTATTATTCCACTGAGACAGTTACCAACGGCTGTGCGTGAAACCTTTTTTCACTATAGAAAAAAAAATCATGAGAACATTGCTTCAAGAGCTGCTATATCTGACGCTCAAAGATAATCAACAGAATATCATTCCGGAAGACCTTGACACTGAAGATTTACTCTGGTGTGTGGTCTGAACCTGTTTCATATTAAAGGGCATCCATATAATATGTATGCTTAATTCTGGTACGGTAAGCTTTTCATATCACCACTTGTTTATTCCATCTGCTTTTTCTGAAAACTGCACATCTTTTAGTATGTAGAAGAGGTATAATAAATACATGTATATATATACTAGCTGAGTACCTGTTCAATGAACAGGTTTGTGTAGGGTTTTTTTTTGGGGGGGGGGGGTAAAACTTAAGACGCCTGTGAACTAAGAAAGGCATTAATGCTGCATAGATAGCTTATAAGAGAGATGCAACAACAAAGGACACCACTTCAGACCGAAAGGAATAAGAACAAAGCCGAGATGCGTAGGGTCATCCCCAAAACTCAGCTATAGGACAGTACACAGTGTGCAGTGGTGCGCATCGAAAATTTTCAGGAAGTGATGATGTCATAAAAACCTACAGCATGTCAATGAGCCTAGTGAAAATTGGGGAAACAATAAATTTCCAATAAAAAAAACTACACTGATTTGAGGCTTCTATTAAAAACTGTGCACATCAGAATGGATGCACCATATAAAATTTGAAGTCTGAGTGTTGAGTGGTTTAGAAGCCTTTTGCAATGAAAAATCTCAAGTCCACAAATATATATAGTATAGATATACACTTTCACACTTGTTCAAAATGTGTTGTGGCACTTATCAAGCTGTTTAACAGTTCTGACTGATTCTAATTCCTTATCCTAGAGTGTAGTCTAATTACAAGAGCGAATATAGAAACTACTGAGTTGTGTTCCCTGCTCATCTATAGCTTACTGTGTAAAATACTATTGTCCCCTAACAAGAGCCATAATACTTAGGCCACGAATGTTTAATGTCGAATTTCTTAATTGTGCAAAAAATAGAGAACTAAGGTTGTGGTATCCTTGGCTTCAACTCTCCCTCCCCTAATGTATGAGCGTACAAAAATTACAATTGCGAATGTCGATGACAAGGTCTTGATATCTTAAAAGTTTAAGTGACATTTTGCATGGACTATCTGGCTTGTTTGAATAGATACATAGGCAATTTCATATAGTTCTACAACTTTCTCATTTAGAAAAAGAAAGGACAAGTAAATAACACAAAATTCCATAATGTATTTTCTTAATTGAAAAGCACACACAGACACACCTTAACTCCCCCACCCCACTCCAAAATCCCATATGTGCTTTTCGTACTTTGGAGCCATCTGCCATCTTTCACCTCCCTCCCCCCTCCCTCCCCCCCCCCCCCAATCCCATAGGTGCTTGCAGTCAGTGAAAGCCACACCGATTGTAGAAAATTAGCCACAGTCTGCATGAGTAAAATCTAGCTAATTCAACACCAAAATCAACACTAAATCTAAGCTGTGTATTACAGACTTAATCAAGTTAATGTAAGTATCATTTTTCACAAGCTCCGACTGGCCGCATCAAAATCACTCATAGCTTGCAGGCTGCATGTTATACAGGCCTACTTCAGTGTTAATATTTATGCTTCTTCTCAACTTACATGGCAGTCAAAATATTCTCGAAAAATCAGAATTACTCACTTTACTTGACATCAGATTGTAGTGATTCAGCTTCATAATGAACAGGGTATTCTGGAAATAAAATGACAAAATAGCTCAGCAACAGCAAAGCCATGAATTCTAGATTATATTAGGATCTGAAAGATGATTCTTTAAATTATGGGGTGTAAAATATGATGATAAGGATGTTAATAATGAGTTGTGAGTAGGTTTGGAAACAATAGAGGTAGGAAGAGGAGGACCACCTTATGGGACTTGTACCAGCACCAGCAACTAAACAAGCTGCAGTTAGAACCACGTACCTTTAAAAAAGACCAAATGTCTATAACTCTCCGTAAATAATAAAATAAGCAGAAATATAAACAATTTTTCCATGCTTTTGTCGCGACTCATTGTTCTCTTATATTTGCTGTTTGGATACCAGTTCAACAACAATCATGCTTTTTCAGTATTGTGCATTAAGAAAATTGCTACCACAAAATTAGATCATTTTCAGGTACCCTTGGGACATACCAAGGGTGCTGAAAGATGATAACTGGCATGTTCATTCTATTAGTATTAGAATGACATAAATGCAAGAATAATGTAAAGTGAAAATTGATGCCTTTGTATACCTTGAGGAGAATCCTATGGAAGCGCCTTGCCAGATAACCGCGCCACGTTTTCTGGACAACTGTAGCACATTTGTTGACATGTCTGAAATAGTACAACCGCAGAATGATTTCTAACTGTTCTTTCTCAACATGTTGAGAACATGCTTTATTATTTCATGAATTTTTGTCATTTAATATTGATCAAAATTTTACAGAGTTCAACATAAATTATATCTTATTAAAAAGGAAAGAAAGAAGGAATGAACAGAATGCTGAGGAAGAAGAATAGAAATATGAAAAAGAAGGAACCAGAGTGAGATGTGTGTGGTAGGATTCAAACAGGTAAGGGATAATCCAATACTGACCAAACCTATTTAAGACAAACAAAAGTGATTGCCCATCTCCACACTGAAAAGTAATCTGTAGATGCAACATGTCATGCACATTCTTTAGCAAAAAAACAGAAAGAGAGAGAAAGAAAGAGAGGGGAGAAGAATTTATAATCGTTTTGGGGGGTTAATTTAAATGAATTAGTCTTACTTCAGGTATGATCTAACTCGTGTAGCCCTAAACCACGCCTGTATTCTCACGGCTGCAGCATACTCCTTCCGACGGACACTTTCAGCTTCACTGAGGACATAAAAGAACACTTGTAAAACAACCATAGAAATTTATTTCCCTAACATTTATCTACAAAACACATTCTCTAGAAACTGAGACAAAATATAATTGCTCCAGTCAAGCGCATATCTAATGACAACCACATGTGGAAATCCTTTTACTGATAACCTCATGTTAGTTAAAAATACATGTACTGTGTGAAATGAATACGCCAAAAGCATCTGCCAATATAGTGACAGAAATGGAAGTGCTTTTAATTTTGAATTTTTTCACTTTTTTATTTCAGATCCTGGAGATGTTAGCTGTTTTTACATCCAATCAGTTGCCTAAAGATGCTCAAATTTATTATCAAGTGGTGGAAGTTCTAGACTGCTATAAAAAAGAGAAAAAACTAAAGTAAAAAGTGCAGAACATCAGTGATGTCTTCAGTGATTAATTTCCATGATGTCTGTAAGATTTAAAGACCTATGCATAGTTATGAGTTAAACATTCATTTAGTACAGTTGTTATTATAGAATTGGTCTTTCACTGTTGGATCCCTTTCTGAGTTTGTTCTTTAATTCTCTTCTGATTTTTGTGAATGAATATACATGACTTGGTACCAATAACTATGTAATACTTTATCTTAAAAATGAATGTACATCCATATACTCAAATGAAAAAAGAATGTGATGAACAACTCGTGGACTTAAGCAGGCAATTAAGTTAAAGTTTGGCAAATCTTGATTTTGATCTCAGCATTTCCTCTGAAAGTTTAAGTCCACTCTAGCTCGGCTAATGAGTTTAGTCGTGTCAGTGCTATGCAGATATTACTAAGTTATGTGCTTTTCTGCGCTCTAACAAGACCACGTATACAGCTTTATCTGATCTAATTCTAAAGAAAAGTGTACGATCTTTCGAAGTAAGCAATCTAGGCAGTTTCTTTCTTTGTGCACAACTGGGATATAGATCTAGATCTAATGTAGTCATCAATAAACACAGATAAAGACCTATGCACGTTTCCACGTGACTTTTGTGGTTTAAAACACTTCTTACTTCTTCTTTTCGTAGATTTGACCCACTATATTCTCTATTTCGCCAAACAATCGCACCATCGCCGCCATCTTGTTTGTGTGTTTCCAAGGACTTCTCCAAAGGTGACTTCCGGTAGTCTCTTAGCAACTGTTTACAAATGGCGCGTTAAGAGTCTTCAAAGTTGACAAGAAAGTCGAGCCATTTCACATCAGGTCTTGGATTGATTTCTCTCACTGGCTTGACATTGAAAGTCATAAATCAAGCACCATGACGTTGTTCATGCCACCCATACAGCGGAAGAAGAAAGTCGAAGACAAATATAAGTATGTTAAAGCCACCAACCACTCTATAGGCCTAGATCTACTATGTCCATGACCATAGTCGGTGCACTTGATTGTCTACTTAATCATTCATGAAACTCATGTAGCGGAAATCGTTACGTGGGCAGATTCCTGACACGAAACATAAGTACACCAAGCACAGACCAAGGGCACACCATTTTGTTACGCTCTCCTTTTCTTCTCTAGAGGTCATGAATTCAGGCCAAATTACGCGCAGAACTTTTAAAACAAAACAAACTGATTGTCATATTATATTACATATGTACTTGTGTGAAACTGTACCTTTATTTGGTTTTTGCATTGGAAGCACATTTGAGAAGATGTAAAAATGAATGTGAAGAAATACTGAGATGAAGAGCCTAACAGAAACTGTCTGAAAATGTGCTGACTCAAGTTACTTTTAGCCTATTATATATATTGCTGGATGAAGAGTTTTACATGCAAAAGAATGGTACTTAAATATATACATATATATATATATATGTTTATTATTATACATAAGAGTGTATTGTTTACTGTAGCTTCTGTTTTTTTCATAGTATTATATGTACAAAAGAAAAATGTCACATACATACACAGAAGTGCATTCAACATGATCTCAGTCGTAAATCCAGAAATATTTTGTTTGATTGATGAGGACTTTTTTATAGTCTGCTTACAAAATAAATATGAAGAGGTTGTTCATGGTGAATTTTACTTCCTGCTGATATGTTTTCGTATTTTGCCATCTTCAGTCCAGACACATTTCGTGTGATAAGTGATGATGCTTTGTCTGACCATCCCAAGTTTCGACCACAACCATACAGAGCATCATTTGAGCCACGCACACCAACGCCCAAAATCCTAGAGAGAAACAGTTACATAGATGACAGTGAATGTCACAGACGATACATAACAGAGCCACTCCAACCACTCAAGAATACCCGAGTTCTGCCTCAGTTGTTGCCAGACTTCCGTTATCACAACCCACAGTCGCTAGCTTGTGGATTTTTGGACAAAAATGTGCGGTTTTTGAATGAGCCGATTTGCAATGTAAGTTCTGTTTCAATATATTTCCATGTTTAGCTTACCAAACACATACCACTTCTCTCATTATGCACTAAGAAATCATGGTAAGTCTCAAATGTAAGACTTGTCAGTGGGCAAAAGTCACTTTTGGCATGGCAATGAAGCTTAAGTTCACCAATGCATGTCTTATGCAGTTTTTAATTTTACAAAACTGTAGCACTGAATGTTTAAATGATGAAACTGCTTACATTATAATTTGATAAAATATAGCATCAGTTAACTCATGATCTAACTATTGGCAACACTGATATGAGTCTTTGTACATATGTCAGACTCGACCTTTCTCAAATTTGATCAATCATAGGGTCAGTAGCGAGTGCTTCACACAATACGTTGGGAGTTGACATTATGATTACAGTGTGGGCTGAATTGATAGCCATGAATTTGTTATATAGATGAGCTTTATTAGAGATTTTATTACTGTCATGAATTTGGTCATATTTTGACTCGCAGGTATACACAGCACCTGTACAACGTGAGGAGAGACAGTGGTGGCCAGCCAGAGCCAATCCAGGACAATTACTGAAACCTCCATATGCAGAGGAGACTCACTATCGCATTGACTACAACTGGCGAGAAAGCGAGCGACCTCAAGGTTCAGGCAGACACACAGCAAATGTTGACAGAGAGCCTGCTTTAGGAACAGGTAAATATGGCAATTAGCAGTGACTGTCTTAAAAACATTGTAATCTTACTGGCTTGCAACATTCCCTCTAAGTTTTCCAAGCCACTGAGTGGAACTTTTGATGCTTTGAGCAAAGATATTTTATATTCAAAGCTATTGCATGACACTGAAACCTCTGCAACATTTTGATGTGCGTGGCAACATTCTGATGTGCATGGCACCAGTACAGTGATTACGTGGCCGCACATCCATGTAGCTTTGAGGGAAGAGTTTGTGGCTTGATTGAACTGGGGTTGGCAATCATGCAGCAGCTCTTTGAGCATTCATCTGTGGCTCTTTACTTTTCTTAATTGTTGATAAAAACATCTTTAAATGAGAAAAAATACTACTGGTGTATAGACTTTCATGCGCATTGTAGCTCACTTTTAAGATGAGTTCTGTCAAAAATCTCAAATATGGCTCTTCTTCTTTGAAAGGTTGCTGATCCCTGGGCTAGAGCGTCAGTAGGAATTATTATTACAAATGCAAATTAACCCTTATGCTGTGCCCGGTGTATATATAACAGTTTCCAGTTCCCAAATGCTCGCGGTAACCTCTTTGAGAGGTAATTACAGTCTTATTCCTCACTATATCTCTTCTAAATCAAAGACACTATGACAAGAACATGTTAACCAGTGAACCACTGGTTGGAATCTCAAAGACTAAGCTTTCAAAGGCTCTCCCCACACTATCAAAGATGTAATGTCAACATGCGAACTATTGCTCAACAAAATTGCAATATTATCTTAATTCTCACAAGCTGACTATCATCTAGATTTGTCTGTACCTAAGAACCAGTCAGAAAGAAACTCTGAAATGACCTTTGCCCAAATTCCCACTTTGGTTCATTGGTATGTGCCAATCTGGATGAAACCATTTGTTTAGCACTTGGAGGGTGTGGCTGTTTATCATGCTTCATTCTCACGAAAATTACAGCAGTCAGTTTGGTATCTTTAGTCAGATCATTGGTTAGAGACTTAGAGATAAGGTTTCACAGGTTAATTTATTATCAAGCCTGATAAGGCATAGCAGCGAATGTTTTCATTCTGATCAAATATAAACCAAACCATGAGGACAGAGGTAGTGTGGTCATCACATATCGGCAAGGGTCAGTGTGACACAGATAATATTCCATGTGAATAAGGTCACTGACCGGTCAGCGGGCTTGTCCAGTAGCGCGTGGCATGGAGGTTAAAAATAGTTATGATTTGGAAATTTAAGCAATATGTAAATGTTTACTATGTTGCACCATTTAACCAAGTTTACTCAAATTCAATATCCAAATCTCACTTTACCACAGAAGTTCTATTCCTTTTTATTATACCTCGAGTTATATTTAGTCTACTATAATAGCATAAGAAGTTCGTACTTCATTTGCTGTGAATCACCCCAGTGGAGAACCTCCGAAAACAAAGATCTCTACTCTCTGTCTGTGAATCACTAAGAGTGCCTTGAGATGCAGAGCTCTCAAATTAACATCTTAGAACCTTCCATGTGTCATAACCTGAAACAATTTTAATGATGACGAGGTACGGCTGAGAACAAATCAGTTTTCTTAGTGGCTGAGATGATAAGAAGTAGGGCCTATGTGGATTTTCACTGTCTTTAACAGCCAATGTAAATACGACTGGAATTCCCAAAGAAAAAAAATAATGTGAACGGTGATGCAACCTCAACATTAGTATCAGAGAGGGTATGGCACACATGTTGATGCCTTAAAACTGCTTTCTTCTATCACCAAATCTGCACTTGCAAGAAAATCACGAAAAAAGTTTTGTAGTTAAATTTTACACAGTACTAGGTCAACTTTTTAACACTTTAAAATCTACTTCCAGAGATGAAATACCTTCATTGTTGTTTTGGAATGGTAGAATACACCTTTGTTGTGCCATCTTATTATTCTGTAAAAAGTGGACATAGCATGATGCAGTACCAGGGGGAATATCACTTTAGTTTGCTTTGTATTGTTTGGGTTTTATTTCTCACGCGGGGCTTCGCAACATACAACCTTTTCTTTTTGCCCAATTTTGACAGTACCAGGGGAAGGGTGGGAAACAAATGGTTGAAGGCTGGAGGAAGATGAAATTCTGTCAGTCATAATATATGAGGCAATGGCACAGAACCAATAATATGTCCTATAGGTGAGAAACTTAAAGAAAATGATGGTTGAATCTCAGGTCATGGAATTTTTCATTTTTGTCAATTTACATTATCATGTCTGTATTGTTTTTTATGTACAGAATGGAAAATTTTGTTCCAGCCAAGATTTTATTTGATTTTCTTTACATGGGCAGCTGCGACACATGAAGGGTTCTGTGCCACTGCCTCACAATTATGGAAATTTTACGGATGAAGTTTGCTGCTCATAACAAGAGAAACAAGAAAATGATCCAAATCATGTTTTTGCATTTTCTTCCCATCTCAGGCCCTGTGAATTTCTTACGAGAGAAAGACGGATCCCAGAGATTTTACAAAGAAGGGCTATCATATGAGCATATATATAACAGTCGTAGTGACCCCAACTATCCTATCAGGGGCAAGGTCAGTTTCTGTGTTGGTTTTTGTCTGTATGGATGTTTGTACAACAATGCCTAAAACTGAATTAACAAAATGCTTGAGCCTGGTTTTGACATTTCACAGAGCATGGTAACGGAAGAACATGTACACAAGTTTAGTAAAATTTCTGTTGTTTAAAGATTTGGTAACACTGGCGAGAATAAAGTAACACAAAGCCAGTTGTTGTTTTTTTCAGAGATATTATTTTGTATGGTATCCATAATACATACAGTAAGTTGAATGTGATTCATTTGGTCTGTCTGAGGGAAGTGCTTTGGTAAGGACAGTTTCAAAGTGTAGCCAAATAGAGTAAATAGAACAGAACAATGATCAAATCTTCGTATTTTCTCTATTTGGCTTAACTTGGGAACCATCCCTTCCCAAATACTTTCTTGACTGAGAGTCTTTCAACAGAATTAGCATCAGGAGAGTCACAAGTAAACAGACAACAAATAAAACTGGTCAGTTGTACAGCCAGTGAATAGTGGAGATGTCAAAGATGATACCTGCAAGTTCATGACAACTTTGTTTGGTACTTGAGTCACCAGGATTAGGGGGAAATAATTTGTGAATGAAAAGATGAGTAAACTCGTAGAAAACATTCCTGATTTAAAAAAAAAAATTTTTAAGATCTGTAGTTTATCATGACACCGCAGATGTCACTTACCGATTATACTTCATGAATGAATCCATCATACTCTAAGCTTGCTCAACACATGAACATGTTTTAAGGTCATTAACCCTCTTGCTGCCAGAGGGCCAATATATCATATGATACAAAAGACTGTTGCACAGGTTCATGCTAAAACTGCCTTGAGGCCGATTTAATCAGCCGACATTGTTCCGGCATGTTTTGTGCTCCTAATTTTATACTACCTCCTGTTGTCTTTCTACCTAATAATCCATTATTTTAGTAGCCTGAAGGAAGGAAGGATCTTTGGGCCTGGCAGCAAAAGGGTTAATGGTGTGATAAATTAAGTCAAGATGTATCCCTCACTCAGGATTTTGAAATAGCTCTTGAAACCTATTGGTATATTTTTTTGGTGTCCAAAAGAAAAAGAACAAATCATTAAAAGCAAAGTGCTGAACATTTCTGTAAAATATTGTTATAATGAAAGGTGCGGAGGAAAAACTACAAAAGCATGTCAAACTGACATGGTTGATGGCTCTGTCGGTGGAGAAAGACAACCTACATTAGTAGTTTTTTGAGTGTGGTTTTCAGATTAAACTATAGCAATACTCATAACCTGGCAAACATTTTCATCCATATTCTGATAGGCATTGTGCATGTATTATATTTTTGTGTTTTATGGCCGAGGAATGTCGATTCGGGCATTTTTATTTCCCATAAAGTAAACTACATTATGAAGGCAGTTTGGTTACCTTTGGCAAATAGGCGATGTCTGACACAAAATGTCTCCTCAGTCACATTCCCCCTTGGCACACAAGCAGTGAGTGGATACGCCACTTCATACCAAACATACTACAAGATATGATAAGATTGAGACCCTGGTGCATTTTGCATTCATGGGTTTTTTCGTACTGCCACTTGGCAGAGAATGCATCAGAGACAAAAACAATGGCATGTTTTAGAAAGTGGAACAGGAATATACTGAGTTGTGTTCACGTCTCAGCTGTCATTTGATACTTTGCTTGAGGTAGTTTACTTTGTAGTAATAACTTCATTCACTGTAGGAAAACTGGCCTTTTTTTTTTTCTTTGTTTTTTTAATCGTGGTAGCTCCATAACAATATTGTATTAATTTATCATTATATCCAGCACTACTTTCAAGCAATGCGTTATAGGCCATGGCCAGAATCACCATATTATTTTACAGGGGTGAAAAAGACAGTGTCCTGTCTTAACTAGCTCCATTATCACTGTTTCTTGTCCCAAATATCTGTATATTTATACTGTTAGCAAATGCCTGGTTTGTGTTGTAACCAACACATAAATGTAGCCTATATATCTGTTAGTTTTGTTGCCCTACATGTTCTTTGAGTCGATGTTCACAGATATTTACAGTTGTGATATATTTCTAATATCTAATTGTGTGTGGCTAACTAATTGTTTCTTAACTCTGTGATTGCCCTATCAAGGAAAAGTGTGACCTGCCACCTATTGAGAAGGAAGGGAACAATCTTCCACAGGTTGTATGTCAGGAGGATTATAGTGCCCTCCCACCTCTGTCAAAGGAGAAGTGTCCCCTTCCAAACCTGTGTAAACAAGAAAGTTCATTCTCATCAGTTTGTCACGAGGATTTACATTTGTCCAAAGGAGAGAGAGAGAAAGATAGTCAGAGGGAAAGATCTCAGTCATAGCTGCATGTTTGTCTGTCACTTGGAAAGAATACATTCTGACAAATAGAGTAAAACATCTCCTCATTTATAGATGCATGTTCACCTATTACCTGACATGACTAAAATCTGTGAAATGATAAATAGGACCCTCCTGTTTCATCTTCGATATATTATACACAATTGCTGGCTCTGTTCTGCCCAGGCACAGTTCTCTCCTTTCAATTCTGTCCCACAGCATTTTTTTTTTTTGTTATTATTATTCTTTTTCCTTTCTATTCCCTTTGGAGTTGTTTTATCATTTTCTAGTCATGGCTTGAGCACGTTAAGTTTCACAGAATTTTGAGAAAGTTGTCATAATATTTATTTTCTATACCTTTTGCAGAAAATGGAACCCATCTAATTCAGTATTACATGTACCATGTATTTCTTTTTCACAACATGTATTTCATTCAGTTCATATTATGACGTAGTTTTCTTTTACTTTCAGTTAATTCTTGACAATTTATTACTTGTGTCCAGTTTCACATACGTATACTCTTTCCTGGTCACATGCCAGTTGGCAAGTCTTTCACCGTAGGCTACAAACACATATACTTGATAGAGGAAAAATGAAGGACAAGCGTGCTTGTTGTCAGATTTCTTACAGCAAAATACACAATGAACACAAAATCTGAAACAGAAGAAAAGAAGCTGTACAGTAACAGTATCAGTATCAAAAGCGCTTTTGACAGGATGCCAGTATCTACATACTACTACTGTCACCAACTACAATGGAGATGGCATGAAGAAATTGAATTTTATAAAAAGAGAGAGCAAAAGCCACAAAATTTCATTAGAAATGAATCTGTTTTCAACAGAGGTCACTGCATTTCATTACACCAGGCAATTTGCGCTAAGAAATGTGTTGATTCATATATTATATAATATAATACGAGAAAGTTGCTGGATGTTTCGTTGTTGAACCTCCCTGAAATAATGAGCACAGATAAAGTTTTTAATTCATACATTTATGTAATGTAATCTGTCTCTGACCAGGAACAAACCAATTCAATTTTACTTCATGCAGAATTATATTGCATGTTTGTCATCAGTTGTTTTGAAATTATTTAATGTGTTTAGACTAACATCAAGCTACAGGATCATTTTTGCACATTTCCTGCCTTAGATGAAAAGTGTTTGTGATTTCATGTGTTTTGCCAAATCAGTTTTTGTAGAAAATGAACATTTCTCACAGCTGAGCTAGCTGTCACTGAGAAATTCCCATAGTGGCAAAATAATATCTTGGTTGGATGTAAATAGCAAACTTCATTCTCACACCTCACTCTCTACACTTGCATGGGTCTTATATATTCAAAATAATCTGAAACTATCATGCTGCATGAACTCAAGTTTGATCTCTGAATATGGAAGATGTAAAAAAAATGTGTATTTCTTCGCGTGAATTTGTTTATAGTTTGATTAAATTTTTGGCTCAGAAATCCAAAATATTTTGATGTTTTATCTCTATTTTCATGTCCAGTAACTTTCATATTTCAGAGATCATTCCTTTTTTGCATGACAGTTATCTCTTTTTCAATACCACTTTCAAGTCATAAAGTTTATGTTTGCTCATGAATGCAATAATTATACAGTAGTGTAGCTGCATCCTTGCAATTTGATACATGTAATTTACCTTACAAGAGCATACATATAAAATGGAGTGTTTCATTAAAACTAAAGTGGATTGCAGTATTAACATTTATACATGTAGATACTCTGGTTTTCAAGTGATGCAACACTGTAACAGCTGAGGTTGTTCTAGCACGTTATAGTAGGGGGGAGTTAGTTGATCTAACTACAACCCTTTAGAAAACGAAACTATTACAGCTGTAGAATAAATAAACACGAGATCCGACGATAGATTAAATAACACTAAAGTTTAATAACTGAATACTGAACAATAAATACTATGAAGGTACCAACGAACAAGTAAATATCCTACGCCACAGAGAGGAAAAACTCACTTACTCACCGACCAACCACTCACACAGGTCCATATATATAAACATTTCTACAGAAAGTTCCTGAAATAAACGTTACCTTTGCCCTCGCACAAACTAACCAATCACGTATCAATACGTCATCAGGTTACATCACTCAAGGCCAAATCTGGCGTAAACATCCTTATCCACAATGTTATCGAATGTTCGGGAACATACTAATATTTACTGAACGAGTCAAAACACCTGACAACAAGCGGGCGAGGAAAAAACTACTCACTAGGAAAAGAAGGTCAGGTCACGGAGTACAGTACACTCTGGCGGTTGTCAACAATAAAATGAAAACAGAAATGAACACATGCTCACCAGTGTAACAATAAAACGGGGGAGGGCAAGGGATAGCTTGCAGATGCTACAAACACCAACTAATATTACTTCCATTTCCTGATTTTTAAAAAATCAGATCTTTAAGCTTAAGTGCTTTCATTTTTTGTTTTGATAAATTTTTCATTTAATCAGTCGCATGCTGATACAAAAATGTCACCAGGAAGTTTTGGCAGTTACAGACCTTGTCGTGTCTCCATTCGTAACTGAGTTTTCTTTTATTGATTTGTTGCGAAGTACACAGCTAGCACAATGCCCAAACTACATGTATTTCTTGAATGTGTTTTCTGCATCTAAACACTGTAATGCAGTGCAGCTGTGTACTTTCATTAAGAAAATCCTATTTTTCCTAACATGTCTACATTATCAGTATGTATTTCATAGTACAATAACATAGTTATTTCACGTTGAATATGAACGTTTTGCTGCATTTATACATTTTTTAGTAAAATGCGTACAACAACTACACACTACACAGTCATATTTTCTAACATAAGGGGACGAGATCTTTTGGCTTCTGGGGGCCTCAGCCTGAGGATGTTGGCCCCCAATTTTTTTAAACATTTATAAACATCTAAAACTCATCCATATATTTTGTCATTTTTCCAGCGTCACGGAGCCTTTGTGTGGAGTCGTATGGATCCCAAGAGTCAACAGAAATTTATTGAGTATTATTCCAGACTAGAGGAGGAAGAAAGACGAGCTGCACAGACGGGTGAGGATGGTCCACTTTCTGCGTCAGACAGAGGAACAGTTCCAATCATCCGAAGCACAAACCACAAAAGGTCGTCAGCTCCCACGTCACCAAAAAGGAAATCTTCACTTGCATCTTCCATAGGAGGGAAATATCCATCTAAAGATAGCACGAAATTGAATGGGAAGACCCATGTTGATGTCACTCCTGTGGAATCAAACCCTCCACCTGCTGCACCTCCCGCTGCAACAACTAACTCGGACCAGACTGCCCCAGTGGAACAGACCACAGCTGCAGCAGAAAATATCTCCTCAGTAAATGGAGAATCATAGATTTTAGATAGAACTGACAGGTTAGAAGTTGTTGCTTTTCATGATTTGATGTTGAGATAAATCCCTGCCAGTCATTTGTGAAGTAATTCAGATATTAGTGCTGTTTCTTTAATGTGGGATGTTTGATATTTGTAATGTTACCTAAGTAATGGAATTGGTAATTTTTGGTGTTGTTATTTTTGTTTGTAACTATTTCAATAATACATATTTAGAAATGTATGAAATGTATTTTCTGTCATCTCTCAGTATATCTGGGTCAGTTCCGTCTTCCTCAGAACAGGAGAAATAAAAAGAGATAGTTTGTCTTTCAGAACAGATGAAATGTGACCTCTAGAGTGTTTTAATATTCGTATCTGCACTTGAAGTTCATTCTTAGAAGATCAGTAAATCTGACAATTGTTTTGCCATATCTCAGCATTATTGAGACCACCATTTCAACCTGCAACTTGCTTGAATATTTATAAACGATCTCAGGTAATTAGCCAGTTATGGTGCACCATTTAACCAAGTTTACAGAAATCCTGTTCCAAACTTCACTCTGCCACAGTGTTCTATATAATTATATCGAGTTTTATATTGAGTCTGCTATAATTATAGTTGCTTAAGAAGTTTGATTGAGAATAACTTATATCAGGTTTTAAATCACTTGTCTTCTTTGCCATTGCTGTATTGGAAGTCTTGGGTTGAGTCAGTAAATTTTTACTTTGGCGATTGCTGAGAATGAAGGACAAGTTCTATGCCATCCAAACACCAGTGATCACTTAAGGGCAATGTATTTTGTCTGTGCATTACGGCCAGGCTTTATTCAGAGTCACAGGAAATTCTGCCTGTTCCAAATGTTGATGGGAAAGCAGTCAGCATGGTCTTTTTTTCTCATGTGATACACCTGTAAAATATCTACATGTAATTATCTTTCATAGAGACACAAATACAAGTACATGTATAATACGTACAAATTATGGTTGTTTTTTTAACAAGTTTTGAGTTTCATACCTTGAATTCAAGACCTTTGTACATTACAGCTGCAAATTCATGTGTACTGAGGCGGAAATGTCAAAAACCCTTCAAGCAGATCCAGAAAGAATACATACATGTATTTTCATTGGTATGGAAATGCATTTCCATACACATGGAAACACCCTGTTTATACTACTTGATGGATATTTGCCGTTGCCATACACATAAATGAAAACCCCGCTTACAGATTTGTATCCAATCTATGGATGAACCACACTATGATTTGGATACATTTATTCGATGAAGAGTTAACCAAACCCCATTTAATTTGTGAACCAAATATTTATGAACTTGCCTGGTGGCAATTTGGTTCAGAACATGTTTCTATTTGCCAGAAAAGTGTCCACTTTAGGAACTGCGTGGATGATTAATTCTTAGTACATGTATTATGGCGCCCACATACTCCAGCTATTTAGACTGTGTGGTCTGTCTCTTGTACCTGAACAAGCCAATATGGGAGCAACAATCTCTACTGCAATAGTTGCATCATGGGCAGAATAATACATGTAACAGCCTTCCGTCTGTCAGGGACGACCATGAAATTTTGCATCCTTTGACTGTCTACTCTGCCACATTTATAAATATGTTATAGTGTAATGCATTGCCTATCTTTATATCTTCATGCTATGAATGCATGGAAACTAGATGGTCTTCTCTCATTTCAGATGAATGTGATAAAAATTATAAAATTTCTTGTAAGCTTTTGTGTTATGTACAAATGTGATCACAACACAAAATTAATGAATGCCTAGTTTGTGTAAATGTAAATATGTATTTGGTTTCACATTGTTACATTTAACGATGCTAAAAAAGTGGCACATCTGATTCATCAAAAGGTACCAAGCAAATTTCCTGGTGTATTAAGGTTGTTTTAACTTGTAATGTTTTGCAAAACTGAAACCACACCAACTTGGTGTAATGACTTGTTAACAAACATTAACCCTTTGGAGATGGAGGTATTTTGGATGTTACTCATCTAGAAAGACAGGGCTTCACAGGACAAAAATTGATCATGTGTTTACAACAGCAGCATGGGTGCTACAGGCTTAGAGATCTGAATACTGAAAATGGTAGCTGAGTAGAACTGAATACTGAAAGTGATCACAAAGTAAAAAAAAAATACCTTTCTTGCGGCTTGAACAGGCGTACAGGGCTGGCGAAGGAGTGCAGAGCACTCTATTTCTTGAAAAAGTGGGTGATGGACCTGTTGTGTTCCGGCTGTCTTCGTACTTCGTCTTTTTCACTATACTTGTGAATCAGAAAATTATTTTTCGGCGATTTTCTGAATACGGAAAATGTTTTTTAGGGGATCGGCGAATACGGAAATCCGTCATATTACGGAAAAATAGCACCCATGAACAGCAGGAAGATCCACCATTGATATGAATAGATAAGTGGTGAAACAAGCATTATGATTGGCTACAACACCATGACGCTTCTTTTCTCTGTGGGTCGATAATCGGCCTGTTCATCTTTTTCACTATAATACAGCCAGGCCGATGATTGGTCCCATTGTCACTGTAAAATAATTATTGGCTCAATCGTCTTCTAAGGGTTAACATCCAAAACATTTAGGTCACAGTAAAGTACAAGGTGACCAGCTTGAAGAAGAAAAAAAGTCCGTATCTGAGAACAAAATTCATAGAAGAAGACTTAGTACATTTGGTGGAAAAAAAAATTCTTCAAATTGTTGTAGCTAGTGTTTTGTTTCAGCTCACAATCCACTGGCTGAAGCAATCTTGATATAAAATGGAACAGTTGATGACTATATCTATTTAAAGTCTGTATACTGTAAGAATGTTTTGTTTTGTTGCACCATATTACTTTGCATGTTAATTATAGCTCAATGCCACAAAGCCATTCACAATAAAGCATTATAATAAATGACCGTTCCCCATTTCATTCTGGACTGAGTTTTTTGCTTCATTGTAAACAAATAAAATTCCAACAGTAACAAAGATGAATAAGATGATATTTAATTCATGTATTTTGTACAAGAACAAAATATTTTCCATTTTTTGCAAAATTGTCCAAATATTCAATCACATCCAGAAGTTAGCATGTTCACAGATTGCATCCAATCTGCACTCTACATATCAAACCCTGCATATTGTACATGACAGCCCGCGGAAAATAATCTGAGCTTTTTTTTCATAATACACAGAGAAAGATATTTCAGGAATGGGAACCAGTGACAGAAGAATTTAGTGGACTTTTGATTTAACATTATAATGCCAACTGTGACACATGCACATCACAGGCAACACACAAAATATGCTTACAAAAGAAAACAAAAATTTTAAACTTAGGAAATTTCCAGAAGGTTTCCACCTCTGATGTTTCAACTGAGATTGAACTACCAGCACTGGTAAATAAGATGCAGTAAAGAACTGCACAAGGAAATTGTTTCCTATAATATGAGCATTTCATCAATTGTGTGCTATAACATCATACAAATAGAAAACATCATTGGCATCAAGACTCCCATCTCCCAGGATTTCCTATCATTACATCATTACTATAAATAAAACGTTTGGACAGAATTCCCAACAAATAAGTAATCCCATTTAAGACAGCGAGAAACAGAATAGCGAGTATAAAACAACCTGACTCTTGTTCTTCAAACAAACATAAATAATTGTCAAACCATGTAAAAGAATATTTCAATGGTTAGAACTGTCAAATTGGCACGGTATTTTTAAAGCCCACAGAAAATCTGGCAAGTGTCTAGTGACAAAAACCTCACTTTTTGTTTTCTGTTTCCTTCCATTGCTAATTCTTTTGACATTTTTTGTAAAGCTTCTTTCTTGGTTGTAACCTGGGGCAACGCAACACATTTTCTTTTTTCTTTCCTTTTCTGCCATATTTTAACAATTGGCTAAAACATGTCAGTTTCTGATGTAAGTCTGCTGCACTCGGCTATGTGTCGTACATATGTGGGGTTTGAATTGAAAGGGAAAACATGCCTAGTAGACTGGTATGTAGCTGATTCAACATACTTCACTGCACACAAAAACAAACACTACTGCTTTCTCTCACACTATGAACAGAGGAAAACAGACATAGAGAGACGAGGCAGATATAATATGTATAATAATATTATTATTATATATATATACAATATATATTTTTCACTCTATCTCACACAAACCAGTGTTACCCTCTGGCACAAATGGCTATGACAGGACACAGTGAAGGTTGAAAGTCACATACATAGAGCCCATTAATATCATTTCTTGCTATCCTATAACCAGCTGTGCTGCAGAAAAGAATAAAGGCCATCGTTTACTAAAATAGTGAGCACATTTCAGTTCCACCAATACAAAGCATAACCCTGTTCTGGTGGTTGTTTATGGCCACACCCTAAGTAAAGCAGAAAAACCTCCTCTAAATTTTCGCAGTTTCTACACATTCACCAAAATTTCTATCTTTGCTCCATTTATTCCACAGCTATGTCTGCATGACATTGTCTGAATTTTATGCAATTTTCTTCTTCTTTTCTTTTCTTTTTAAATTTGTGAGGCACTGGCACATAGTCCGTGACATTGTAATCAGCCGAGTTTAAAAAATCAAGTATGTGACGTGTTGGGGCTAGAATACATGGGTTTCTAATTTTTGTTCCTTTGCATTATCAGGTCCATTATCATTTCTATCAACAAAATATCATAAAAACCACAGAAAAACTGAGGGACATAAGCAAAATCAAAATTGGGCAAAACGAAAAAGTCGTATGTCGCGAAGCCCTGCGTGAGAAATAAAACCCAAACAATACAAAGCAAACGAAAGAGAAGACAGAAAATACACAAAATTTTCGGCCTTCGCCTTTTTCAAGTGAAAAAAATTGAACAATAAAAGATTTCAACCGATATTATCATTTCTATTAGCAGAGTGATATATTTTTATTCCTGCCATCAGTTTCCGAGATTTTCTTTACTTTTTCGGATGCAACAAAGCTATGTTTCCGATTCTGTGCCTTGTTCTCATATTTAGTTTTCCCTCTAAAGAAACAATACATCCGTATTTACATAAACATCTATGTAATTTGAATGACTGCATCACACCTTCAATAGTTAGCCACTAGATTTTTTTTGCACTTGAACCATACAGGGTACAACAAGGCTACCACAAAGACACACTAAAGGATAAAAAAAAACAACTTTGCCTAAATTTCCCCCGAAACTAATGTTCAACAAAATTATCTGATACTGATAGCATATTAGGTGAGTGTAGATACAGCATGTGTATTCTATAAAATATGTAAGCAGATGCTCAACCAAGTTCATCACATGTTCCTTACATCAAACCTCACAAGAATAATGAAGAATTTTCATAACTACAATAAAAACATAAAATATAAGACAAAGTGATTTTCTTCAGCCACTGACAAAAAAAGGTATACAAACAAAATGATTTGACTGTTTCACTCTGTCCATCAACTGCCATACAATGATCTAGGCACAAACTGGAGTCGCACAGTAACAGTCTGTAATTCTCAATATTAGTTTGAAAAAGAGCGAAACACAGTAAAGGACAAAATCAAAATGTTTCTACATCACCAGGCATGCCCCATCCAGAAATCTGGCTTACTTATCCAAGTACATGCAGGTCCCACCCAGAGTCTGGCTTATTTATCCAAGTACATGCGTGTACGTGTCCCACCCAGAGTCTGGCTCAGTTCATTCAAGTACAGGTATACCAAACTAGACAGTGGATCCAATTCTAAACTATAAAGTTCACAATTCACATGTTTAAAAGGCCACATCTGCAATGGGAGCACAATATTTCCTCTGACTATATCAAAATTACTGCCCTTCTGGGAATAAAACCAATTTTCATTACTGAAATGAAAACAATGAACCAAAGAACCACATAACCATCAAACATTACTGGAAAGCTGAGCACACTTGAGATAAAGAAGACATGGAGAACAATTTGGTTTGTGCCGAAGCCATGGTTCCCCTCCCCTAGCCTTTCAGCAAAAGTTTCATAGAGGAGCTGATCTCTGCTAAGGTGTCTCCCTCTGGTGACAAACTCCAGTAAAACCACACATAAAAATTGGAAACTGTAACTTAGGTAGGAAAATCAGATGTGGCAAACAAGTTATGTTGCATTTTTGTGTTATTTTGAATGAAACACACTTCTTGAATACAAAAAACAAAAACACATCTTCGTATTTCAAAATGGACACTGTCATTTCATTCTGCCTATTACAGCAGGTACTTTGTTTTGCATTCCTTGAACACAGTAAATGCAATCTCAACAGAAATGTTCACCCAGCACAGGAACCAAAATTTCACTTCAGCTGAAATCCTCTAGAAAGCTGACAATTTTCACCTAAGCAAAACTTAATGCTGTCAGGTTTAGTTCTATTCTACCTCAACGGTGCAATGCACAAATATTTCCACACACATATCCATGATGTCTCATTCATTCTTCACACCCACTGCCCTCACATCTCTCCTTGTCGTGGAATGTCTGTTCAGTTCCTGATCATATTAGTTTGGTTTTCTCTGAGAGACAAAATCTCTTGCCCTTCTGTTTTGCCTCACACAAATCTCTCTCTGTTTGTCTCCCTACCATTGCATTCTCTCCACCCCACAATTTCTCCATCCAGAACTAAAATATCTACAGCTGACATCTGTCATGTGATTAATAGGCCACCCATAACTTACATGTACCTATGCTCGATTTTGGCAATTTTTTATCCCTCCTTCCCCCTATTTTCATATGCTTGACCCCCCCCCTTTTTTTTTACGATGAATGTCGCTGATAAGGCATTGATGTTTGAAAATGTTAATAAACGCTTGATTTTTGAAAACTTAAAAAAAAAATTTTCAAATGGCACTTTGCATGAACTATTTGACTGTTTCACTGGAGGCATAATTTTTATCAGAATTTAATAATCTGATTTTCTGTAAAAAAAAAATAAAAATAAATAAATTACACCAAAATTTTTAATTCATGACCAAAATTGAAATGCTTATGTGGGCTCCCCATACCACCCTCCCCCCACGTGCATTTTTCATTCACTGAAGGCAACCCCCCCCCCTCCCCCAAGTATGTGTACTTTAAGGATGGTCCCTAGATGTAACTGATTAACATACGAGAAGCCGAACTTACTTTGGGCTCTTCACCCTCAGAACTAAATTGTATAACTTGACACATATCCGGTTGACCGTAACATTAATCAAGTTGATTTCTGGCAGTACAAAGTTTAAATATGGTTAAAAAAAAAAAGGACAAACAAGAAAGATTTTGTTTTTTCTTCTTTTCATTTCTGATTCATTGTCACGTTTCTTTACTGTCTCTTATCCGGGGCTTTATAACATACAGCCCTTTTTCATTTTTAGCCCTATTTTAACTTTGTTCCAAGTCCCTACAACGACTTGTTTTGTTTTCAAAACTCTGATAGAAGGAAGTTTTACTTCGAAAACACAAGGCAGATAGTTCACTTTCAAATAAAACAAACAAAACAATTAATTTTACACAAACATGACACTTGACAGATTCTAAAGATGCCGATTTCATTCATACAACCTGCTTGGAACATAATGAAAAAAATCATTTATTTTCTTTTATAGCTTTGACATCCTAACTCTCTTCATACTAACTGTCATGAAATAATCATTAATAATAATTTTTTTTTAAAAGAATGACAATAATAAAAGTAAAACCACATTCATCATGTCAGAAAACACATTCATATGATCATCTGATGATGAACAAAATGTCAAAAATATCTTCATCCATCTCATGTATTCGTGTATCAATAATTTTTGCAATTTTGGGCTATGATTCCTACATCATTGCTTATGGTGCAATCTATATTCTTTCAAAGTGATGTTTCAAAATCTTTAATAATTCTGAAATTATTAGCATAAACTTATCAAAATTTTAAAACCTTCTCATATTACCTGTAAAATCAGAAAACTGTCATTACACCAGCACACAAGATAGAAGATGATCGGCAAAAAAATCTAGCTACAGAAGAAAGTGTGCCTGGGTGAAATGAACTGCAAGTAGGATCTGCCACCACCAATTCCTTGCTGAACAAATTCATCAACAAAGTCAGGCAGGACAACAAACTTTACAGCAAAGCGTGTCCAAAAACAAACCAAAAAATCCTTTTCAGTGACCACAGCCATCTCACAATCCTGCGACCAAAACTCAGTCAAAGCCTCCATGTAAACTAGAGTCCTTAATACAACTATAGATGAAACTATGGATACAGGATGAAACTATGGATACAAAATAAAACTATGGATACAAAAAAAAAAAAATCTGCATTTAAACTGAAAAAAAAAAATCCTGCAAAAAAATTAAAATGACAATTTGTTACCTTGCTGCTGTGTATTGTACAGCCTTGGTTTTGTTTCACAGTCTGAAATGAAATTGTCACGCATCTTTGCCCTTAAAGTGTGAGGTTCACGCCATGTCCAAATACTTCTTACTAGGTTGTTTCATTGGGAATGAATCTTTAAAGTGTACTGCCCCTGTGGACAATCTTATGGGGTTTTACTTCTCTGGAGATGACATTTCTCAGGTCTCAACTGTTCTTTCTCCCGTGATAGGCAGTGGGACAAAAATGCTGGCTTGTCTCTAAATGAAGTTTGATTATGAACCCTATGGTGAAATTTAAATATAGTTTGCATGTGTTCCTTATGATCCCTTTGAATAAAAAAGAAAATGTTGTCATTTGTAATTGCGCACATTCCCTGTAAAATACTGGTTTTTTTTGATATTTTACTATATCCAGCGTTCCTGTTTCTTTGTAAGAATTTCAATTCTACTTTCTCTTTCGGCTTTTGCATACAAAAACCATCTTTTTGGTTCTCTGAACGAATCAAACCTTCAGTCCCCTGAACCAGTAACTATCATTTTCTTCTAAAATTTAAACACAATTTACACAAAAATGTGCAACAGTTGAAATGACAACATTTGGCTATTTAATTTGTGATTAAAATCTATCTTAGAACTTGCATGTAATAAAAACGGATCTTCCCTTGGGGTTGCTTAATGGAATGACAAGTTACTGCTTTGGTCCCACCGCCTAAGGACATCACTCACTTGCTTTTCATTCACTTTTTCCATACAACTCACAGAGAACTGTGACCACAACACTTTCTCCATGACAATTACTAAAAACTATGCTCACACATATACACACATACAGACAGACAGACAATCTCATCTGGCCTCATCAATGGATAAAACAGTTTTTCCCAAACAGAGCAGAATTACAGGAAACATCATCAATTTTTGCTTAATTCCCCAAACCTCCAATCGCTATACATATCTACAGCAACTGATCCCGGGCTGATGGGATTGGAAATTTCGACATATAAAACAGCCCACAGTCAAACACTTGAACCTCCTGCCTTCAGACAGGAAGTTGTACTTAGTATTTTGTTGTTCAGACCTGCGGTCTGCACTTCTCTGAAAATGCTTGTCCAAGGGTAAAATGTTAAACTGCCCTTTTATTTAAATAAAGAAAACTTAGAATTGAAATCATGCCTTTGACAACGTAATTTGGCATTTTTTGAATCTGGGGAGAATTCCGGGGCTATCACTATTATTTCCAGGACTTTTCAGATGTTTTTGCTCCTCGGAGTACCAGAGCTGCTCGGGAACCTTGCTTGATTAACTATGGTTCCTGATGAGAGTATATAAGTGATCTCAATGGTTGACATCTCCACCATCATCTGGGCTGACAGTGATGAACTTGAGAATCATGTCCTGGAGTGGAGGCTCCAGCTCTGAAAACATCAAATAGTCCTGAAGTACCAGTGGGATTCTCAAGTTCTCCATAGCTGAGCGACAATAGCGGTTCTCTTTACCCAGTTTGTGAACGACAACTCGGCGACAACGATGGGACAGCAGATTGGTTTTTTCTGGAGAAATACAAACAGCAGATTTTTCATGATGGGTAAAACATGACCTGAGGATAGAACTGTTAAATACGAGATCTTTGCTTACTGGGGACCTTAGCATAATGGCCGATGGCCCCAGAACTGTTAAATAACCATGTAGAAACTGATGAAATGTTCTGCAACTGCCACTGCTTAGTGTGATAGGCTTATAAAAATATTTCTCCTTTCCCTCCATCTGGTTTAAAATATGTAATTGTGCTTGAAATGGACATGGGAACAACTGATAGAAAAATATCCAAAATTTCTAACATACACATCATTGCCAGCCACAACACTGCATGTAACAGACCCATAAATTATATTGGACAACATAGGAAACAGTGCTTATTAATAATAGTAATACTGTCCCTTCTAAATGATTTTGAATCAAGAATTAGAAGAAAAGAGAAAGAAATGCAGAGGAAATTTCTGTCTCAGGGGAAAAAAAAAGTTTAAAATCTGGACATCAGAAAATTTCCGGTGGATTCCAATCCTTTTGAAATGTTTGGTATCCATTCCCCTCACTACCTGTAATAATTAGACTTAATGTTGACGGCCTATACAGTTTTTTTACTGGAAGATTTCTTTACCACTACCACTTGAACAGCAAAATTAAAAGTAACAGGTAGAAACACAAGAGCATGTGATATTGCAACAGACATCATGATAAATCTTATTCCTGTCCATGTCTAGTGACAGTCCCCACTATGCCATCTGAGCTAAATTCAAATGGTGTATTTTATACTGTACTTATACATAAGGAAAAGATGAATGTTGTACACTCCCCGTATGAGAAATGAAAAATAAACCAAACAATAAATTTTACAAAAACTGCTGTGTTGTGTCAATTTCCTAATAAGGTTGCACACCCGTTTGTGTTGCACTGCTCTTATCTGTTTTCCAATTAATTTTTTTTCCCATTTCTAATTATTTTGGAATTTATTCTATGGTTTATCCACTGTTCTTTTCTACACAGAGCTTTGCATCATAGTTTTTCTTTTTTTTTCCTGGCTATATTTAACTTTATTACAAGCCCCGCTGTGACTCCCACAAATTGCTTTTTGCAATATTTTGAGTCTCACCTGAGATAGTTTGAAGCACCTTCCGTTGACTGGCTTCAAAATGGAACAAGATGTGACGAGGGAGGCTGGCATGGTCGCTGATACACATCAACAGAGCCAGCACAGGCACCAGGTTCTCTTTACGATGAAACATGTGGAACATGAGCCCAAACAGATTGGTGATGGCTGGACTGCTTACGTTCTCACCCTTCAAGGGGTCACTAATGTCAAACAGTGAATGTGATTCCGCTCCAGCCAAAAACAGTTGCCAGATAAAGAATATCTGAAAATTTGGCTGGCGAGAGTTGCGTACTATCATGGCTGTCAAGTCCCGTTCTAGATCTTTCTGAAAGGCCAACAGCATGGCCACATTCCCTGTCACATTTTTATGGTAGATATTTGGTGAGGCTTTGCAGCGAAGTAGCAGCTGGAACAAGGGAACATTATTGGTCCACAAGGCCACAAGTAGAGGGGAAAGTTCATCCTCCGTTTCAGAGGCATTGGGAGAGATGCCGTGTTTTAAAAGATACTCTGCTCCATTGACAGGCCAGTCTGAGTCAATAAGACACAAAAAAGAACATTTTGCTGCTGGTACGAGCGCACTGACTAAATGACTCAGTTCCAGTGTCAGATAAGATGGGATGGGAAAGACGCGGTTGATGGTCAAGTATTCATGCAAAAGTTTGAGGATGCCTGTGTCCGGGTGTTTCAAGGCCTGGACCAGAGGATGCATGGCGTCCACTTCTCCGTGCTCAAACACACTCATGTCTGTGTGGGGAATCAACAGCTCCACACAACTGAAACCAGCAAAACAATTGGATGTATTAGCTCAATATGTACAAATTTCTCCAGTTCTAGGATAATTCTGTCCTTCCCCACCCCCCACCCCAAACTACCTAGACAATGGACCTTCCCCCTTTCCCACCCCATCCCCACACACAATTACTCATTGGGCAATTCCCTCACCCCGCCCCTCCTCCCACAACTGCCCCCAGACAATTGCACAGTCATGCCCCCCCCCCCTTCCTCCATATGCACACATACACAAACACACCTACAACACTTCCAACTGGTCCTGGACAAATGCCTCCAATTTCACACAGAGAAATTAAGATAAAACACAGGAGCTGAGGGTTTATCGTCTATGAGCCTCCAGCATCGTGTGGAGAGAAACAAGAATTCAGTTTGTGTGCACCTACCTGAGATGGCCATTACAAACTGCAAATTGCAAAGGGGTGGCGTTATCTCCATCCGCAGCAATGTTGGCATTAGCACCGTAATGAAGAAGAAAAGATACAATGGCATGATGACCCTCCTGGGCTGCAATCAGCAGTGGTGTAGCATTGTCTGAGGCAGCTGCATTAACTATGTGCATGATACCTGGACATGATAATGAGCAAAGTTTTAGATTCAATCACAGATCATAATCACAACAGCAATAGCAACAATGGCAATGATGGTTCAACATACAAATTATTCATCCCGTACATTAAGGAGACTTTCCACTTATAAAATTTTATTTTACAGGAGTCAAAACGAGAACATCCCCTTTGTTTCTACATGAATTAATTCCCAGAAGCATCCACCTTATCTGCGGGTTGTGTCTTCACATGGCAAACAGAAACGGCAAACAGTAAAGAAAGGTAATGACAGTCCATCTAGTAAAGGAATCACAATTCTTCCACATCAAATGCAATTGCACTGTA
This sequence comes from Onchidella celtica, assembly GCA_963931925.1. NCBI lineage: Eukaryota > Metazoa > Mollusca > Gastropoda > Systellommatophora > Onchidiidae > Onchidella > Onchidella celtica. The sequence continues at coordinate 71,068,430 of OZ007569.1, forward strand.
TAACATCCACATGGCTGCTACTCTAGCCCAAAATACTATTTCATGAATTTCGCCATCTTTTGTAACTATTCTAACTTTCCCGATAACAATTTCCACAGCATGTTGAGAGAAGTCCGAAAATTTCTGGAAAAGTGACATTTCTGTATCCATATCCCCTTCAAACAAATCTGTGAATGATGCCAACTGTGATGACGTCATGCTACACTCTAATGAATTAATGACAGACTGACATCCAACGCTAGGCCCTGGCTTCAGATGGTAACCTCCATCTCACATAGAATATACCACAGACAATGTGAAATACTGATGTTGTTTTAAGCTGAGAATGTATTTGTAAATCAAGTCAATTCCATTATGTCCGAATAGATGAAATGCATACCCTTTCATGACAGGAAATCAACAAATTCTGTATTCTCTTTTCCTTCCATTCTGGTATGGCATGAGACCTTATGTCTATCTACTCAAACCTTGTTTTACCAAACTGACCTCTGTCTTTGGCATGCTTGATCATCAGCCTGACGCAGTCAGTGTGACCTTTGTGTGCTGCCAGGAACAGCGGAGACAGATTGTGATCCGCATAGACATCAATGTCTGCACCATGCTGAAATGGAGACAAAGGTATCAACCATCAGGCATTTCAATCTACAAATGAATACTTAATAATTTAAGCAAAAGCAGTGATGCTCAAACCATAAGAAACCTATCATCTTGCTCATCTCCACCAAAAGCCGATTTTCTTTCTACATTTAATATCAATCCAATTTTAAATATTGGTTAATGAGCCTGCTACACATTCTCCAGAACAATTTGTCATCATAGATTAGAGCGTACAAATATCCCAACCCATCTTCAGTTAAAGGAAAACTTGGCCACTTCACATTATAAAACGTCTTTTGGACTCTTTGATTGTGCTTTGGACTCACACCTTATGTTGCAAAAACCATAGTGAGGAGTGTGCATTGTTCAGCATGTAGTAGGGGAAAACATGTAGCAGTGAAGGGCTTACTACCAGCAATTTAATCTCACAGCCCTGAGATGTGGGCTGTTTCCTTGGGATTTCCATCCCCAGATTGTTACAAATGCTTATAAAATATGAAGAATCCATTGCAGATAACAACAAACAAGAACTGACACACACTTACCTGTAGAAGCAGATTTACACAGGGTGTCAAGCCTTTTTCTGCTGCCAGATGCAAGGCCGAATAGCCTGTGTAAATTCTGGCATTGACATCAGCATCTTTCTTGACCAGCGTACGAAAACACTGGAAACTGCCGGAGTTCAAAGCTATTGAAACAACAGAAAAAATATGTTACATACTGGTCCCTGAGCTTTATAAAAAAATATAGAACATCCACACACATTCCCCACCCCACTCCAAATCAGACAAGAAACTTTTCCTTAAATAACATTTCATTTACACATGGGTTTTTAATTTGATATGGGAATATCAGGCCATCTGCATGCTACATTTTTCAGGTCAGGCCGTTTTTGTATAAAAAGTCTGGTCTATATACTATTGCATAATGCAAGGACTACAGCATCTGTTCTTCACCTCAAATTTACAGACCTGATGGAAACTCATGTACGAATGAAAGACTTCCTTGAAAAACTTACCCTCCCAGAGAGGTGTGTACCCTTCATTGGTAGTGAAATCCACATCAGCTCTGGCACTGATCAGGGCCACCACTGCATCATGATGTCCCCGTCTTGCAGCCAGAATGAGAGGAGTTTCTTTGGCATGCGTAACCCAATCAGGATCCACTCCATCTAAATTTAAGGACAAAAATTTAACATGCAATTAGTTATACACTGTTCAACTTCTCCCAATCTCCCAGGTTTTGCCTGTAAATGAGTGAAATTTATTGACTCTGATTCTAAATTTAATATTTCTTGGTTACCAAAAAAGCTGACTAGTTTAATTAGTACCCACTGGAAGGACACACAATATGGGTGTTTCATTTCATTCTCCACCTACTTTAAACATGTACAGGCTTGTCTTGCACATAATCAACATAATTCCCCAACTACAAAAATAATACACTGCAACTATCTCAGATTTTCTCAATTCATCACTTAGATGGCATCAAATTTTACCCACCCCAAAATGTGCTCTTCTATGATGTTTGCAAAATGGCTTTAATGTCATCAGAAATATTTTACCTGGCTCCTGTTAATGGTGACAATTTTATTCACATATTTCACACGTAGTCTACAAATGTGCACAGTTAACAATATCCATTACGATCAAGGTGGTGCAAAATTAATAATAATAATTTCATATTCATAACAATAATAATAATAATAAATGTATTAGCACCCTACCATCCATGGTGGTTACCCAAGGTGCTTCACAAATTTAAACCTTTCATATAAAATCTACATTAAAAAACAGAAACATCAGTCAGTTTTGGGCAACCACTGACATCAATCAAAGCAAGGACAAAATGAACAAATAAGCTCAAATGAAAAATCAGAAGTTCTTTCTTGAGACCAAAAACAAAAGAACAAAAACGTCAAAGCTGTAGAACCAAGTTCATGTGTACATCACGTGTCAGTGTAACCGCTACCTTTTACAACTAAGTTTATGAAATAGGTGACCACTGGTCAAATGACCTACAAACTCTACTAAGACTACTGTTGTTTCCCTCATCTATGTCATGTCTATTGAAATGTATCCTTGTGTTTAAATGATTTGATCTGTAAAAATGTTGTTTTCACAATCAACTGCTTACTTTGCCGCAACAAGAATTCCAAACAGCCTGTATTGCCATGATATGCTGCTTCATGAAGAGGACTCCATCCACGATTGTCAAACACATCAATAGGCCTGCCTGTAGAGAATGGAAGAACAAGAAATAAATGTTGTAACTGTCTTTTTTTTTTAATGCCAAACCTCTCATAGCTAGGGCTATTTTATTTCTATGAAAAATTTCCCTGGGCACCCTCACAGCTCCTAGCCAAGCTGTAAATATCAAAGACTATTCACTTAGAAAAAAGGTTCCCGCAGCCACACTGTGGAGTTAATTTAAATTTGATTAATATTATTCATCTGTTAACCAAATTACTGAAAACAAGACTTGCTAATTCAAAAATCACTTACTGACCAAATATTATTATTCATCTGTTAACCAAATTACTGAAAACAAGACTTGCTAATTCAAAAATCACTTACTGACCAAATATTATTATTAATCTGTTAACCAAATTACTGAAAACAAGACTTGCTAATTCAAAAATCACTTACTGACCAAATATTATTATTAATCTGTTAACCAAATTACTGAAAACAAGACTTGCTAATTCAAAAATCACTTACTGACCAAATATTATTATTAATCTGTTAACCAAATTACTGAAAACAAGACTTGCTAATTCAAAAATCACTTACTGACCAAATATTATTATTAATCTGTTAACCAAATTACTGAAAACAAGACTTGCTAATTCAAAAATCACTTACTGACCAAATATTATTATTCATCTGTTAACCAAATTACTGAAAACAAGACTTGCTAATTCAAAAATCACTTACTGACCAAATATTATTATTCATCTGAAACAGTGTAAGCCTTTATAGCATTCCTTTTTTTCTTTTTCTTGCCACTTTTTAACTTTGATTCAAGCCCTGCTGTGATCTCACAGATTTTCTGTTGTTTTTTCATATTTTGTCAGTCATTTAAGGTATGATCTTTATAGCATCTGTGTTCCATTCAAGATTCCTCTATCAAAGTGTAAGAGAAGGCTGTCTGCTTGTTTTCCTGAAACAGCAATGGCCACAGAAATCACATTTCTTTCTGTCATGAGTTGAAGACAATGCAATGAACCTACCCTGCCACACCATTTCCTGCAGTCCCATCAGATCTCCCAGTCGGGCAGCCACCCCCACTGTGGCATATTTCTGGGGATCTTGTTGCAACTCAGTCTGCATGTGACTTGGCAGCTCAGCATGCAGGAGTCAGGAAGCCACTGTATCACTGAGAAATGTATACCAGGGTAAAGATACGGTGAAATGTACAAAACTGAAATTTAGTTAGCCACTTCACATCACACCAAATAGCCCACTGTACAACCGATGGATACACTGCACGCTACAGTTAGGTGACTAATCACCCAACCCTTCACACTGCAACACTTCAAGCCTGAGTTTGTGAAGCTTTGCATTACTGACTACATGCTGTACAAAATATGTTTAGGTACAAAACATCATTATATTCCTGTCTTCTACTCTTACAAACCTACAGACTGCTACGTCTTGCCTCAATGTAGGTTTACTATGAGTGGAGTATAAGATTTTAGTGGATTTTCAAACTTGCCCCAAAACTGTGTGTCTACAGGGAATAATTACTAACACAGTATTTGGAGGAAAGTGAAGGGTATTTAAGTCGTGAGATGTGAAAAGGCTAAGGCTTATAGTTATAAGTATGCATGCAGAAGTACAAATTCATGAGGGGGGCCATCCTGTAAGACCCTGCTTAATAACACTTTTATTCAGGCTCCCCAGTGGCATGGTAAGTAACTCGCCTGCTGAGTTGATAAGGTGGGTTCGAATCTCAACAAGAGCTGACTTTTGTACTACTTTTTGCCCCACTAATCACGGCTGCTTTGCTCCAGAGTATAAAATTGTGACTAAGAATCTAAGATTTTTTTTTTTTTGTAGATGAATGATTAGCCAATTTTGTCGGGTGTGAAATCACAGAGAAAGTCAAACCATGCAAATAAAAATGAAACTAAACTTCCATGCAAACAAAAAAGTAATAAAACAAAACATGACAAATAGCTGAAGCAGAAGACCCCCAAAATATATTTTTACAAATACAGGGTAGATCTAAGTTACCATAGAGAGGGATGAAATTTTCAGCTCACATGACTAAAGGAATTCATTTATTCTAGGCCATGGGTGCTACAGGCTTAGAGATCTGAATACTGAAAATGGTAGCTGAGTAGAACTGAATACTGAAAGTGGTCACAAAGTAAAAAAAAAATACCTTTCTTGCGGCTTGAACTTAAAAGAAACAAAATGGTTGAAGAAAGTACGAAAAGTATTCGTGTTTCGATACCGAACGATACCTTGAATAGAACGAGGACTGGCTTTAATTTAAACATTTTTTTTCCTCACGCAAATGAGTTCCGGCTGCCTTCGTACTTCGCCTTTTTCACTATACTTGCGGATCAGAAAGTTATTTTTCGGCGATTTTCTGAATACGGAAAATGTTTTTTAGGGGATCGGCGAATACGGAAATCCGTCATATTACGGAAAAATAGCACCCATGTTCTAGGCCTACATGTTTAAAATTTGATTTACATTTTTATTTCTAATTAGCAACTGTCCAGTTCAATGAATATATATAGGCCTAGGCTAAATAAAATGAGCAGGAATAAATTATAAAAGAAGTAATCTGGAACACACTAGTAATGATTAATTTCCCATGGCACCAATTTTGCAAAATCCTTAGGAAAATAAATGATTCCTAATCAAGTAATAATGACAAGGTTTAAAAAAAAAAAAAAAAGGCTCCGGCATGGAGCTGAACCCAAGACGGATTGAACCCATGGCCATAGTCTCTGACTAATAACTGCAGATGTTAGTCACTGCGCCACCACAGACCACGATAGACTGGAGGAACTTTTCCATAGTAGACATCACAAAACCAAGGAATTTTTCCATAGTAGACATCACAAAACCAAGGATCTTGTCCGCAGACGTCTGCGAATAAGCACTTCATTTAGTAAATTAGTAGGCCTAGCCAATATAATATAATCTAGATATCTAGATCTAGATTTCTTGTTGAGGTTATATATAGTAAAAAAATATAGATCTAGATTTCTAGATATCTAGATCTAGATCTAGAATCTAGATCTAGAGTCTAGATCTATATGCAGTCCAAAATAAAATATAAAGAAAAAAGAACTGCTACCGCAACTTCGCACGATCTGCAGTTTCCAATAATGGAAAAAGTACGCAGTGTTCCGCAGATCCTCAAAGAAACTGGGAACGACAATCCCGTATCCTGTGCTAGATCTAGATCTAGATCTAGATCTAGAGTCTAGACTCTAGTAGATCTAGATCTAGATTCTAGTCCAGACACTCGACTGACTTGACACAAGATTAGATCGAGGAAACGTCTTTTGGGAACAAATTATCAAAAACAACTTCAGACTAACCGATTGAAACACCACTATCTTGAGTTTAAAAATTACGCTGGTGTGATCTCCATTTTTTTAGGCCAACTATAGAATGTTTTGCCGACACAAACAGACAAGGTGCTATCCATTTCTGTGCACAGCACCCATTGACACCGGAAGTTTGCTCGAACGGAAACAACGGTGTAGATGAATTTTTCAATTCTTTTTTTTTTTCGCTGCCATTTCGGGGGCGGAGGGGGGGGGGGAGAGAGAGACATAATGAAGAGCCATGCTTGGCCTATCTCGAAAGATGAAAACTTCATCCCTTAAATGTCCATAATTAAAAATGTTTTATCTCAGGGCGATCTTTCCATTGACTCAAAAGGGCGATGTTAACGGAAGCCCCCACCATAACATCTAGCAGATCCAGCTGTATAGAAACTATCTGAGAGAAATGCAGAGAGAGGGGGGAGGACACAAACTGGTTTATCTCGAGCAACGCTTGGTGCCTCAGCCATGGTGGGCAACCGTCCCCCCTCCCCCCGCAAACGGACGGTGAGGGGAGAAAACCGCCATGTCTTTCCAACCGTTTCTCCAGTTTACCCAAAGCATATCACCACCACCTTAAATGTTGTCATTATCACCTCAACCACCACATAACAATATTATTATAATCAACTCCACTGCCTCCACCATCATCATCCGCAACAGCAACAAAAATGATACGAGCATGATGATCATCACTATATTCACAGTCTTTACTGTTACTATCAGAGTCACAAAAATCCCCCCCCCCCAACCCCATCATCACCGTCAGCTTCTTCTTATTGTTATTCTTTCTTCTTCCTCTTCTCTTCACCATCATCTTTATCATCAACACTGAATGCAGGATTTCTTCTTCTTCCGTTAAGACTGCAGCCTCATCATTGAGGACTAGTGCAATCGCGCTTAGTGACTCAGCAGGTCGAGTCTTTGAGGGTAAAAAGTCATACATCTCATATTATTTATAATTTGTCCGTGGAACGATGTACAGAGCACGTGTTTAGCTCATTGAGTGTGAAGACATGCACTATTCTATCGATCTGCGGGCGCGGGTGCAAGGGCGGTCCAACGAAAACCCCTGCCGTACATGTTTCACCCGAGCGTGGATGACACCCACTTTCTGTGCCATGTGAAAAGATTAAATTTAAATCACCAGTGGGCACACGCTGTCGCCGGAGGCCACAGAGGAACAGACCTCAACCAGAGATATCTTACAACAATTAATTAGATATAGTGTAAGATATCTCTGGCCTCAACCGTTACGGGTCCTCGCTTAGTTGCGGGAGTGGGCAATCATCCATATTGTGTTAGCATCCTCCAAGGAGCTTATAATAGATAGTATTATAAGCTCCTCGGCATACTCTTATCATTTCTCTGTACTTGTGTACAAGTGTAACCCACGAGCAAGTTTTTATGACATGGCAAAACTTTAACTGGGCATCATAAAGTCATCAAATCAACAGAATTTCACTGGCTTTAGAAAGCAGAAATAGCGAAAAAGCAATCTCAGGTGGATGATTCTTCAAGATCAATTATTCAGATTATCCAAAATATTGCTGCACCGTATGCTCTTTTGTGTTGTGTGGAAGGAACAACCAGCTCCCCAACAGCAGCGCCATCTAGTGAAATAAAAGTCTTATTAACGTCGCAAGCGAGAAGAGAACATGGCTTCTTTATCCAGGTCTGCATGCGTTATTGGATATTGTTTAGAACATGTAATGGGAGAGATGCGCTCTTTCTCTGCGTATTTATTAGCATGTTTATCTGTTTCTGCCCATGTCGACAATCGTCTTCTCTGGATTGAGGAAACTTGTCCTCACAGCCGTGTCCATATTAGACTGTTTCTTCCCGCATCCCGTCTTCCTTCTCATGAACATAATACTCGAAAAATCGAACAAAATTCTGTGGAAAACAAATTTGGTAACTGTGGCATTCTTAAATATGCCTACGTTTAAATATAGTATTATGGATATTAAATACGTGTGTTTGTTCATTGTCATCAAAGACATAAATTTGTAATGGTGAGCTGCAGTGAGCATTTCAAATTTATAAATCTGATCTTTTGTACTAGACTACTACACTGTCTACAGGCACTAGATATCTAGTCTAGATCTAGATCTAGATCTAGATCTAGAAGAAAGTGAAAGTAGACATACTTTTCGATCAATAACTTGCATCTTTACCCTGTTTTGCCAGCATTTTACCTGCGCCAGTGCAACGATTTGACAGAGATGATGAGGAGAGATCTTTTCGAGCACAAATGGAGGTTGGTAATGGTATTGTCATACATGCTTTAGTCTGCAAGGAACATAACAAATCGTTCAAACGATGATGACCAGACAGAGGAGTTACATTTGAGTTCCAAGAAAGGGGTACTTCATCCGTGGGGTGGGGGGGAGGAGCTAGTCCCCTAGATATAGTAGACGGATGTTTTTATAGTAATTCACTAAATGCGTGGCTCAGCAATTTAACATTAGACTCAGAACATGAAATATGTGCCCAACTGAAGGTATGTAACTCATACTCCTTCCCTAGGCAGGGTGGTAGAAATATTTTCAGCTTTAATATTGACAAGTTTGTTGTATGATTCTTTTACCTTTGAAATAACAATGTGTTGATCCCACAGAGCCATGAGAAGAAGAAGATATAATATGGGGAAAAGTGGAGCTTAGGAGGGCACAGGAAACAACTGACATACAATACTCTGTAAAAACTGTTTTGTTCAAGTAATATTGAAATATTTATAAATAATCAGAGGTTGCACAATTCTGAGACTCTCAGACTCTCAGTGAGAGAGATTAGTTGATAGAAAATAATCTACTATACCCAGCCTTTTGTTATGACAAACTGAACAGGTTTTTCTAAGTTTATATTCGAGAGGAAACTAGTTGTAGTTGCATATTCCTATATTGTACTTGTTTTGCTTCTCTCCTATTATGAACAGCTTGCTCCTATTACCAGTAACCGCACAGCTCCACCTTATGGACACAGAAAAGGATGGGTTCCAAGAACACAGGAGGTATGAAAACCAATGACTGGTTCACTCTGTACAGTTTTAAAGGAGGACCATTTTCCTCAGTTTTTCTTGTACTGAGGGTTGTCAGTTCTGTCTGATTAGAGATTCATAGAGCAAGTCATTTTATTTTTTAAAAACTCTGATTGCATATAATTATTATGTGGATTTAAATATTATAAATCATGGCCAATTTTAAATGTTTAAACTTGTTTGTAACATTGGCATTTTATGAAATTATGGGTTTAAAACAGCTTATGTGCATGTTTTGATGCACACATACATTGCTAAAGGCTGTAAGCCCTCTATTCTTCATGTCTTTCCTCTTGTTGCTGTGTCGGTCTAATTCATGGTGGTGGTAGGTGCCAAAGATAAGATGGAAAGAAGAAAAGAAAGAGGAGAGTTATTGTTTTAAAAATAAAAGAAATTTTTACCTGATTAAAATTGCAGTCAGTGTGAGGCATTCCCTGGGTGCTATTTTGTATTGTTTGGTATATGAAATGTGGAAATCAGTATGAAGAGAGATAGCTACTTTCACATGTTTTGTCATAAAAGGTATGAAAATTGGCCTTTGAGTCAGTTTGAGTGTGATCCTGGGAAATGTGATTTTGGTAAAACGTGCAACATGTTCACCTCAGTTTTCGGGATTTCACAAAGTCCTGGGAATTAGAACATAGATCTGCACCAAGCTCATTCTAAGAATCTAAGGCAATCTTCAAATCACAGTAAGTGATGGTATCATTCAAGATTCCTTAGAAAAGAGAAAATACATGAAGATCATGCTATTAGAACATTTTGGCTTGTCATTTGAAATAAATACCCACGTATGATATTGATATTGTATTTATCATGTAATGAATGAATCTTGCAAAATATAGAGAAATGAATAGAATTTCTATGATGGTTTCAGGATTTTGGAGATGGAGGAGCATATCCAGAAGTGCCAATAGCTCAGTACCCATTGGGAATGGGGAAGAAACAGACCACATCCAATGCTTTAGCAGTGCAGCTGGATGCTGAGGGCAAAATCAAATATGATGCCATCGCAAGGCAAGGACATGGAAAGGACAAAGTAAGTATCTCTCCGTGCCTGCGCGCGTCCCCTCCCCCTGTGTTTTGGTTTGGTTTGGTTGTTTTTTTTTACAGTGTTGTTTTGTTATCATCGTGCAATAAAACAACATGATGCTAAATTTTATCAAATGTCATAGTTGAGATTTAGAGCTGAGTGAAAGATAGTGAAGGAAATAAGACATTGAAATACCATCCAGCCATTGTCTTCATCAGGGCTTGCCTCACAGCTCTATCAAGATTTGTGTTTAATCCCCACGCTGCGTGAGGCATCGAAATACGGCATCGACTTTCCTGGCGTTCATTCTGCACGGGCATATCAATGCGGCAAGGTCAAGCTGATTGCCTAGCGTGCTAGCCATTAGCCATATTTTCATGCATCAGGTCACTGTCCTCTTTTTTGAGACATAATTACTCTCATATTGCTCACTAAAGTGTATCTCTCTTTTAAATCAAAGGCATTGTGACAAGGATGGTGAACCACTGGTCAGATCCAGAAAGGCTAAGCTTTCAAAGGCTCTCCGTACACAATCAAAAGGTGTAATATCGACATGCAAACTGTTGCTCAACAAATTTGCAATATTATCTTTTTCTCACAAGCTGACCATCATCTAGAGATGTCTGTATCTAGAACCAATCAGGAACAAGCTCTGTGCCAATCTGGATGAAACCATTTGTTTAGAGCTTGGCTAGTTATCATGCTTTGTTCTTGCGAAAATTACAGCTGTCAGTTCGGTATCATAAGTCAGATCATTGGTTTAGCGCCTTACGGACAAAAGTTTTACCAGTTCATTCATTGTCAAGCGTAATTAGGCATAGCAGCGAGTGTTTTAATACAGATCAAATACAAACCAAACTTTGTGGACAGCGGTAGTGTTGTCATTGCACATTGGCAAGGGTCATTGCGACCCAGATGAGATTCCACACGAGTAAGGTCACTGACCAGCCAGTGGGCTTTGCGGGTATCTCGCATGTTGTGGGTTAAATTTATTTATCGTAAGAATACTTCTACATGTTCATGTTGAGTGTAGTGTTTGCAGGATTCTGGTTTCTGTTTGATTTAACTTTTATCTGTGGGTGATCCCGTGTAAGTGTATGGTTATGCTTTGTGCAGGTCATTCATTCCCGTCCACAAGATCTGCTCCCCAAACCCATAGAGGACGATGACCCATCACTGCAGAGACCTGACACTGAGGCGATTAGTGACAACACAGAAAAGACCAGACAGGCATTAGAGAAATTGGTATCTGGCAAGATCAGTGCGGCCATGCCAGTCCGACATGCCGAGAAACAGGCACCTGCTCAGTATATTAGGTATGTTCAGTTCCTGTAATTCACTGGTATTCATTTGTGGACGTTGGTAGTTTTAATTTGTCTTCTTTTTCCTCATCGTCATATTGCTACTTTAGTTCTTGTTTGTTCCACTTAATGGTATGTCTGTATTAATTAACAAAGGTGCTTTGATTTTTTAAAAGTACCCTTGAAATGGCTGATCCACAGGGGATGACATGAGGGAAGAGGGTTATATTGATTAGACATGAAATTAAGATAGTGATTTTGCAATGTAATATACAGTATCCCAATCTTGAATGAAATTTTTATTGAGGGAGTCACATTCAGCGCTGAATTTAATCGAACAATTTATGAGAGGCCATAGCAGTCATTATCATTGGTATTGGTGCTTGTTGTAAAATTATCATAGCTGGCTTCCTTTTCATGCTCCCACTCATAACTTTGCAACTTCCTTTGCGATGGGAAATGAATGCACTATCAAAAATATGCGAACAAAAAATTCTGAAATTGGAACCACACTGTCGCAGTAAAAATAATCAGTGGATTAAGTTCTCGTGCAAAGTTTGTTTGCGATGACCATAATACTAATAACCCTCTTCAGATAAATGTATTTTCATGTTTCTTTGATAAGGTCGCCAGCATGCCCAAAATTGGCCCGGAACTCAGACTGTTAGTCCGAAGTTGTTGGAGTAGCCCGTAGTTCCCAACATTTCACTAGCTCAACAAGAAATAACGGCTGCCACTTTGGTCATTCAACTGGATCTAGAATCTAGCCACTGCGTTGATCGCCACTTTCGTGAATTAGCACAAGGCCTAACCGCGATGCGTTACGGGGTGCAGAGACTAAACTAAAAGTAGGTACCGGCAGCCAAAATTTTGAAATCTCTGTACACTGTTAAAATCAACATAGTTTGAAAGACTATCATCCCACAAAGTCACACACAAAATTTCAGCTCAATTGCTTGCAAACTTTTCGAGTTATGGGTCTTTAAGTTTAGTTAGTAATGTCCGTACACGCAAAATTAACACGATCACCTGACTTCATGCACCAATAACTTAAAAACTACTTAACTTAGGGCATCCATATTTACTAATCTTAAAGCCATGCACACATAGATTACTATTATACACCCAAACAATACAAGAATCACTATATTTGTCTGCTGCATGATCCCAAAATTTGAGAAAATGCAATTGCATAACTGTGAAAGCACCCCGAGAGGCATTTTTGGGCATCAGCAATTTCAAATAATATTAACCTATTACCTAAATAAACCCATTAAGTGAAAGACAGATACATAGAGAGCTGGCTCAATTTTTTTAAGACTATCCACATGCTTATTTATGGAATTATAGACCTGCAAAGTAGTGGTCGGGTACATTTTGGATCGTCGAGAAAAGCAACAAATTGCTAAAATATGTGGTTTTTTGACAATATCTCGAAAACTATTCAAGATAGACTTATAAAACTATATATCATTTTCAAGCTCTTTACAATGGGCTTCTGAATATGTCTCTTAAGTTAAGTTATCATTTAGACTTTTTGAAATATTGTGTGAATAAGGTCATATGAGGCAGACCCTCATTTAGTACAGGGCTAATTTTTTTTACTTATTGTTAACTGCTGATATACCTGTGAGCTGAGGTGGTGGATTATGACTGCAGTAATATAACATAATCATACCTGGATATTCTCAAGTAATAGAAAGCTGAATGTAATGAATTTCACCTTAAAACATGCGTTTCTTGTATTCGTCATACAAAACTTCCAGACACTGCTGATGGTGTGCCGGCAGTGTCCAAACTCTACCACTGTTTGAGAAAAGTTCAAATGCAATATGAAGCACAAAGTCTGCAGGAACATCTTCAATGTCTTCTGTAGTAGGCCATCTGAAGCAATTTTTCTTCAGCCCACACTGCTGCAAAAAACTGACAGTGCCAAGGTCAGGGCTCTTGATAGCGGTTACCTGGCCAATGTAGAGTTGCTGGTCATAATAAACAGCCACATATTCTCCCTGAGTGGTGTAGCTGAAAGCTGTCAAGTTAACATGTTCTGTGTCCAGCTCCTGCTCACTTTCTGGGTCCAGCTCCTTTTCCTCGTCATGCTCTTCACTGTCAGAGCTGTTAATTCTCCGGCGTTTCTTCATGGGAGAGGGTATGGGGACTGACGATGTTTCCCCAGAGATGTGCTCACTGAGAGTCTTCTCTAAGGAGATGAAGCTGATACAAAAGCTTGTTATCGACTTGCTGAATTGGTGGAAGTGATGGCCGTCTACCTTTTCCAGTTGCAAGCAGAGTGGCTCGCAATGCTCATCATCTAGAAATTTAGAAAGCTTTGATGAGTATGGAGAAATTTTGATAAAAAATCCTTACCAATTTCTTCCTTCCTTCTGTTCATAATCATAAACATAGTCGTTTGACACACCTCTTACAAAATGATTGCATGCTTGTAGTTGTTGATGTCATTTTTTTTTAACAACAATAAATGCAGGGTCTTAATTTGTACGTTCAGCGAGTGTGATGGGAGAAGGAAAGAAGCAAACCAAAATAATAAACAGTCTAAGATATATAATAAAGTACAGGGTGATAATTTTCAATGAAAGCCAATGGGGGCGAGTCTAAAAGTAATGGGGGTGACAGCAAACTGCCGACTAAATTAATCAGCCAACAAAATGGAAATGCTTGATTACCAACATATTTACTAGCCATGGCCTCCTGAATTCGATATTTGTCTCAATTCTCTATATTATAATGGGCTTCTTGAAAATAAAACATAATGGTTGTCAGTTCCATAGTAGGTTTCCTTTACCGATGGAAAATAGACTCGCCCCATCCCGACTTTCAGCGATCACGCGCCGCCATATTGAATTTCTAATGAGTTTCTCCGCTGAAATTCTCTTCATAAATCTTGCCCACTGAAGCCTTAAAGAATGTAAATTTCACCTCTAAATATAATATTCACACTTACAAACTTGTTTTTGCCTTGTGGAACTGTAGAGTTTCATGATTAGATTATCACAATTAAATAACGAGCCCATCCAACATGAGCAGTTTTCTCCCCGATGACCCCATTTCATTCACTATCGATGTTCCTTAAGTCCAGATATTTAGAAAGCTAATGACAAACAACAAGTAATAAAATCGTCTAAAATACACAAGAAAAGAAATAAACTGAACTTACCGCAAATATCCATCATGAATCCTCATGAGAAAACACACTGTAACTTGTAACGCTAACACGGTTGTCGTACCACTGTGAGTCGGTGAGGCTTCAAACTATCTCGTTCATCTTACGCGCGCTTCACGGCAAACAGAATCGGGGTACCCTCCACCAAAATAGATGGCGCCTCGGTCTGAATCGACCAATCAGAATGAATTTTACATATAATAGGCACGAAAGGACGGGCTTTCTATTGGTACCTCATTTTTGGTTGGATGTTGGGATCTAGGTTGGGAAAATGACGTCTAAAAATAGGTAACTTTTAAACCAATGGATAATATGCAAAAATGCCTTTTATTTTAATAGGGACGATAACCAATGGAAAGCCCAGCCTTTGCTGTTTACTTTGAGCTTGATTTTATGACTGTGGGTCAATTTAGACCGAAGCGCCATCAATTTTTGTGAGGCATGGTCACTTTTTCCTTTACCGGCATCGGGGAAAATGCTATTTTCGTGGTCTTAGCTTAGGTTTTCAATTTTAACGCTACGAAAAGGAAATGGTTATTGTAGGAATTATGTACTGCCCCTCTGAAAGACAAAAGGATGGTGGAAACAATGAAACTATTTTCATTAATTTCCAACCAGAAGAACCTACTCAAAACACAGGTTGAAAACAGCGAAAATTTATGTTTGTGCGACATTCTGCCATGCACCAGCCCAGCTGTGCTGCTGGCTGCCGGTACCTACTAAAAGGTCATAAACTTCTAAGTGCAGTATACCTTTTCAGTGGCTGAAACTCACAAAAAGTGGCTTCCATCATTACAGTGCTTGCTTCATTGCGTCACCGTGACGGCCGATTCCACTGAACAGTCAACCACGTACGTCGTTTGCTCGCCCATTTCCACACCAAGATAGCTATGTTATCGTCATCAGGGTTCAC
Source organism: Onchidella celtica (assembly GCA_963931925.1). Taxonomy (NCBI): domain Eukaryota; kingdom Metazoa; phylum Mollusca; class Gastropoda; order Systellommatophora; family Onchidiidae; genus Onchidella; species Onchidella celtica. The sequence continues at coordinate 71,084,070 of OZ007569.1, forward strand.
ATAGGTCCTTAAAAGTCCTTAAAGTCTTTAATTTTCTTAACAGAAAAGTGCGTAAAAAGTCCTGAAATTCTGAAAATGTCAAAGTCCTTTAAAAGTCCTCAAAATTTGTGTTTCAAGTGAAAAATTGGATATTCAAATTTTGTGATTGCGCGCTCGATAATTGGTACATTGATACACAATGACCAGTAATGCTGAATGCATTTGCATGATAGTAACCAAGCTCAGCAGAAGTAGCAGTCTTCATGAAACTTTTGAAACAGCATCAAGCAATGGGGCTGAATTCCTTACTGTTAATGGACTTTATACTTTTGAGGGAGGACTGAACTGCATGTCATAGTGTTTGTAGTAACAGTAGGCTTCATACGGTACAAGGCCTGAACTGTAATTTATTGTTAATAGCTTTCCTGCAAGGAACTTTGAAGGAGCATTTGTCAGGTGAAATGAACTGCTTTTATAATAGTAATAAACTTGATAGCAAGGAACTTTTGAAGGAGCACCTGTCAGGAGGACTGAACTTCATTTATTGTGTTAATAGACATGATATAAGCTACTTTTACTAGAGCAAGTGTCAGGGAATTGAACCACATAAATTATAATGTATCCGAAATAACTGAACTTTTTTTTAAAAAATGAAATTACTATTCTTGAACACTGGATATAGAAATATCCTGTTTCAGTGAGTTACTGCACACTGTTTGTGTCGTTGTATTATTTCTTGTATATGGGGAAATTGATTTTTTTTTGGTTGTTTTTGAGTGCTGTATGTGCGTAATATTTCTTGGTCACAGGTCCTTAATTTTTTTGTTGTGAGCCCTTAGAAAGTCCTTAAAAGGTCTTTAAAATTAGTTTTGAAGAGTTCGTATGAAATCTGCGTCATTTTTTGTGTCTAAGACTACAAAATGATGTATGGACAGGTATAACAGTTTTTCAAAATGATCCAAGAAATACGTCGTCTTCCGTGCAAAGTGAATTAGACCTATGGGTAGATCTACTCAACAGGAAATTTCACGTTTCCAACTCAGAAATTTTTAGTGTTTTGGCCCACAAAGAAAGTGGAGCACATAAGAAACAGCTCAAAATCGCCTGAGTCAAATTCAAACCCAGTTTATATTGTAAAGAAAATGCTGGTTCCTATTTAACGGGGCTCATTGCAATCTCAGTTTCAACTTTATCGCTGTTTCAGTTTTGTCTTGCGGGCACTTGACGTGATAAACTCAAAAGCCTTCAGTCTTGCGATGAATTAATGGACTTTAATTTTGAAAACTATGTCATCAAATTAACATATGGATATGTACAAGTAGAGCAGCAGAGTAGACATAACTTTCACTATACACATTTATTATTAATACATTGTACGACCAATCCATTGAAAGAATAGATCCGCAATCTAAATAGTCCTGTAATTAAAAGTTTAAGCCTATGTTTTTGTCTTGTAGATTCCTTAATGCCTTGTAGATCTATGTAAATTTTGTTAAAAGCAACACACAAATAAGTACGATTGGCAATTTTTCACAGCTCATCCCATTTTCCGGAAGATACATCTGTATGTAATACTGGCAACATTATCTAGGGTATAAAAATAATAGCCTACTCTGTTCATGTATATTATAACAACAATGTTGAAACATATTTTACCTGAGTGAATGCATATTCAAAATTTTCACAACCTAGAGTAATGAACACAGCCAACAAGGTGCAGATTTAAGTGCACTATAAGTTGTAAAATGCAGTTGTCATTTTGCAGATTTATTGCTCATATTTATGCAATTCATTTGTATTGGCCATGGTATTGTACATGTATTGTGTAATGTTGAGGGGTTGGGGCATGCCTCGCGGCCGACTACAGTACAAACGGGTTTCAGCCCTCGGTTGGGTATCCCCGAAAAGTAGCCCTCAGTTTGGCACCTCTGGTAGTTTATGCTGGCAACCCTATTCGATCCTTTCAGGTACACACCATCTCAGCAAGGAGTAGCATTTAATTCAGGAGCTAAACAGAGGATCATTCGCATGGTGGAGACGCAGAAAGATCCAATGGAACCACCAAGGTTCAAGTAAGTGATTTACCCCATTTTGAAGCAAAAAGGGGCCATTATTAAATCCTTTGACTGGTTTACTGGTTTGTTAGTGTTTGAATGCACAATTAGTCTCGCATTCTTCTTACTCGCTTTTTATACATGTGAATTATTTATAGTCATTCTTGTAAGTCAGTTTGAACAGTTCAAGTACAACAGTGAAGAGACGGGCAGGGATTTTTGGCTAATGTTTTTGTTGGGGGGAGCGGGGGTGTCACATACTATAGAAATTCACCTTTTCCTTGGCTAGAGGGAAGTCATGGGCTTTCAAACTTCAAAAATGAATTTTCTCAATTTCACATTTTTGTGACTATAGTTGTTTTTCCTGTATAATACTCAGTTGTAATGTTCAGTGCATTTTTTCCTATACAATGTAGGAAAGTATCAGTTTGGCATAGTTAGTCATATATGCTCATGCTGATTATATGGAATAGTTTTGGGACATGGATTTTTTCATCGTTACTCATTTCACAGATGAAAATAATGATTGTCAAATTTCAAAATTTTCTTTCAGAGTCAACAAAAAGATCCCCAGAGGACCACCTTCACCTCCAGCACCAGTCATGCATTCCCCAAATAGAAAAGTAAGTATCTGTATTTTATGTGGTTGTTTGTTACAAATATGTAGTATGAATATTTTACCGATGTAAATTGAAAGCAGGCAACTTATCTTGCAAGCTGGGGGGGGGGGGACTCTACGATTCAGCTCCACATATGATCAGGTGGGAACTTTTTGAAGTTCCTAAAGTGAAGGGATTTGTATTATAGTACCGGTCTAATATTGTTGGTGACTAGTTGAGTTACACAGCAGAATGTGACCACAGTGAGAAAAGAGCAGACCTGCCAACTTTCCTGACTTTTTCAAGAAACTCCCAATTTCCCGAAATCATGCAATTTTTACCGAAATCGGGATCCGTGGAGCGAAAGTGCGAAAAAGCTTGAAATTGAACAGCAACATCATGAAATAAAAAGAAAATTGTGCGAACCTTGATTTTGACGAAGCACAAGCCAGGTGTTTTTCACCAGCAGAAGTGCACGCTTATATCGGTCGGCCTGAGTTTGAAAATACTTAGCCTGGTCGCATGCAGGCCGATCTAACCTAATCGAATGCACATGAAACTGCCATCTGAAGTACTCTGTGAAGGTACAATACACGTCTTGGTCCTCTTCTGTGATGAAAATAGACATCTTCCGTTTCCTGTCAAAATATGGCCATATGTTTCGCAGGTACTCATATTGCTTGGAAAACGCGAAAACTTACAAAAAATGGCTTCGCCTCAACAGGGCCCATCGGGAATGAATGGACTAAGACTTATTTTACTTCAAAATCCGGAGAATAGGGATGAAGATGATGATTTTGAACATTATTCGTCATGCAGTAGTACTAGATCTAGATCTAGATCTAGTAGTGGGGATGAAGATTAAAAGACAAAGAGATGAAACAGGGACAGTGTATTGAACATGGGTGCCACTTTTCCGCTACATAGTGGTTTTCCACTGTTTGAATTTTTTCCAAAATTTTTTTTTTTAATCTAAATTTGGGGAGGGAAGCAGTGCCCCCCTTTCCCCCGGCGAGTCGAAAAAAGTTCCTCCTTTTTCATAATTCCTGGGTGGCATCTATGATTGAATGAAGTTGCCGAACTGGGACAGACCATGAGAACCATCCTCTTTCCTCCTCAGTTAAGAACTTCGGGTTGTAGTGTAGTAGTTTTTGTTTTTTTTTTTCTTCAGCATATTCTGCTCTTTTTATTGGATATTGTTGCAGTGAAAGTCCATTTTGATTATGATAAGACAAGAGGGTGGGGCAGATGAAGGATATAAGGTATTTTTAAGCATACGTATTGTATGCGTTACAAAAAAAAATGGCTGAAAATTATGAGCATACATGGTTTGAAAGGTTTTTAGATGCACTTTCTTGTGGCAATTTCTGTTCAGTTTTTTCAAATTGATTCAATTCGTTTTAGATGTGATTTTAAAGCAATGATGAACATACCAACAAGCGAATTTTTAGTTAAGGTCACTTGAGTATGGGGTGGATGTGTAAAACTAAAGGTAAAAGTGAGTACATTATTAATATTACGTTATTTGATCAGTTAGTTTTTCAAAAGTTATTATGAATTATTCATCAATAAAAACATAAGTACAAGTTTTCTCATAAATGGTCATTTCTCCTAAAATACCCTGTCGTTCTGGCAGGTTACCATTGTCATTTGGGGGGTTAATACATTGTTAGATGTGGCGGTTGCAATGCGTTTCATTTGTTGTGTTTGACACCACGATGCCGCGCGCCGTGCATTTTCCCTAATTTAGCGCTTGAAAAGTTGGAGGGTCTGAAAGAGCCACCTTGAGTTTGAATTACTGTCTTATACTATAATACTAGAAGGCTAGCTTAATCACAACACAGAGTACAGAAATTATCATCCAGGATACTGCATATGGTCATCATTGAACATATTTCTGACCAGTGAGGTTTTTCATTTTTTTCAGGTGGTAGTAAAGTTTCTCCATACTTTTACATTTGGTTGTTTCTTGAATCTTAGTATTTCAATTTATATACACACCACATCGGCTGTGATGAGCTTGAAAGTGAGATCATCATCATCATTGCCTTTCTCACCCTGGATCAGGGTATAGGCCACCAACAAACACTTTCCATCCCTCTCTATCATGGGCCAGCCTCTTTACATTATTCCAAGTCTTTCCGCTTCGTTGCACATCATTTTCTCTGGCTCTTCTCCACGTTCCGCGCGGCCTTCCTCTTGATCTCTTGCCCTGGGGATTCCAATCCAATACCTTCTTCGTGACGCTGTTTCCTGGCCTCCTGAGAGTGTGGCCGATCCATCTCCATCGCCTCCTACCAATTTCCTCTCTGACTGGGCTCTGTCTTGTTCTTTTCCATACAATTTCATTGCTGACCTTGTCTGTCCATCTGATCTTAAGTAGCTTCCTCAAACATCTGTTGATGAAAACTTGGATTCTCTTTATGCAGGCCTGGGACGCATTCCAAGTCGCACATCCATACAACAGGACTGACTTCACGTTTGAGTTGAATATCCTCAGCTTTGTTTTTAGAGATATATCCTTGGTTCTCCAAATCTTGCTTAAGGACGTGAAAGCTGCCTGTGCCTTTCCAATTCGTGCTTTGACTTCTGCTTCTGTTCCTCCCTTATTGTCAATGATACTACCAAGATAGCAGAAGGACTCTACATCTTCCAGTGGTTGATCTCCTACTCTGACTTGTTCGCTTGGGGGTGCAACAATTTTTAGGACCTTCGATTTTGCAGGATGTATCCTCAATCCAATAGATTCTGAAATTTTGTTTAGAGCTGTAGTCTTTGCTTGCATCTGGTCGTGCGTGTGCGACAATAGTGCCAAGTCATCTGCAAAATCTAGATCGTCCAGCTGTGTCCATGGGGTCCATTGTATGCCATTTCTTCCTCCACTGGTGGTTTCTTTCATAAGCCAATCAATCACCAGAATAAACAGAAATGGGGACAGCAAACAACCCTGCCTAACACCAGTCTTGATATCAAAGCTGTCAGTAAGCTCACCATCGTGTACGACTCTGCAACTTGTCCCCTCGTACATGCTCTTGATAAGATTCACCATCTTCTCTGGGATTCCATAATGTCTCAATATTCTCCACAGTGTTTCTCTATCGATGCTATCAAAGGCCTTCTCGTAGTCAAGGAAGTTCACTATCAGTTGGGAGTTCCACTCTAGTGACTGCTCTACTATGATTCTCAGCGTGGCGATCTGGTCGGTGGTTGATCGATTGCTCCTGAAACCAGCTTGCTCCTCACGAAGTTTTTGGTCTGTTGCATTCTGTATTCGCTTGAGAATAATGCGATTGAAAACCTTTCCTGGGATGGAGAGAAGTGTGATTCCTCTGTAGTTACTACAATTGCTGAGGTCCCCTTTTTTTGGAAGCTTCACGAGGTGTCCTTCCTTCCAGTCCTTTGGAAACTTGCCTCCAATCCAAATCCTCGAGAATAGTGAGTGCAGACCCTCTGCAGCCCCAGCAGCATCTGCCTTCAGCGCCTCTGGTGGGATCTGGTCTGGTCCAGCTGCCTTGCCTCGATTTAACTGCTTTATGGCATCATTAATCTCTGCTTTAGTCGGAGGGTCGCAACTGATCGGTAAATCATTTCTTGCGGGTAGAATGTCGGGTGGGTTGCTTGGTGGGGGTCTGTTCAAGAGGCTGTTAAAATGTTCTATCCATCTTTTTGCCTGAGCTTCCTTTCCAAAAATAGCCTTCCTGTTGTAATCCTTGACAGGAACTTCAGGTTTTCCATATTTTCCAGCAAGAGTCTTTGTAGTCTGGTAGAGGATCCTCATGTGTCCTCCTGTTGCTGCCTTCTCTGCTTTCTCTGCTAACATTCCTATGAACTCCTCTTTGTCTTTTTTAATTGATTTTTTGACCTCTTTAGCTGATGCTCGGTACTCTTCCTGGTTACCAACTCTTGAGCTTCTTGTACGACTTGCATTTACCTGTTCTTTTAGGTCTCTTCTTATCCTTATCAAGTCCAGTGATTTTTGACTGATCCATTCCTTGTGTTCCACTTTCTTTTCCCCAAGAACATCCTGACATGTCGATGTAATTACTCCTTTTACCTTAGCCCAGTGAGTCTCCAAATCTACTGTCTCTTCGAGGTCAACAAGGGGTTTGAATCTATTCCTCAGTGTCAGCTGGAACTCTTCCTTCTTGTCTCCATCCAGAAGGCTCACTTGAAACTTTCTCCTCTTTGTTCCTGTTCTGGTACCTTGTTTCTTGAGGCGGAGTTTGAGTCTTGCCAGCAGCATGTGATGGTCAGATCCAACATCAGCTCCTCTCTGTACTATGACATCCTCCAGTGAGCGTCTGAATCGTCGGGTGATGCAAAAGTGGTCAATCTGGTTTTCAGTTACTCCATCCGGTGAAATCCAAGTGGCCTTATGGATCCTCTTGTGTGGGAATACTGAACCTCCAATCACATAGCTGTTAAATGCGCAGAAACTTGCAAACCGCTCTCCATTCTCATTCATTTGTCCCAAGCCATTGCACCCCATAATGCCCTCATACCCTGTATTGTCCTGTCCTATCTTGGCATTGGCGTCTCCCATTATAATGTTCACATCTTTTCTTGGCAATGTGTCAACTATTTCCTGAAGCTGGTTGTAGAAATCGTCCTTGTCCTCATCGGTTGCTTCATTTGTTGGGGCGTATATCTGCACAATGTTCATGTTGATGTTCTTGTTCTTTGTAGTAAATGATGCCAATATAATTCTCCTTCCGTAGGGTTCCCATCCCCTCAGTGACCTCTGGGCGTGCTTGCTCAAGATGATCGCTACTCCTTCTGTATGGTTTTTGTCCTCCCTTCCAGAATACAAAATCTTTTCCCCAGAATTAAGTTGTTTCAGTCCGGACTGTATCCAGCGGGTCTCGCTAACTCCAAGTATGTGCAGTCTGTATCGCCTCATCTCCTTTGTAACCTGGGCACTCTTTCCTGCTTCATACATGGAGCGGACATTCCACGACGCAATCCGGAGTGACTTGTTTGATGAAGGAGCAGTCGGGCCAGTGGATTCCTTTCGGCTTTGTCCATTGTCCTTCATTGAATCTACAGGTGCAGATGCTCCCCCTTCTCCCAAGATAAAAGACTGACTTAAAGTATTTGCTTGTGTTTCTGTAACTGGTTTATTTTTACAGGGTGGGTAGTTGGCCCACCGCCAACTGGCTCTTCTCGGGAGACCAGGACCTTTGCACCTTTAGTCGCCTCTTACGACACGCAGTATCACGTCAGATGTATTCTTTGCTGCCCCTCTTCTGCAAGAGGGCCCCGCATCTGCACGGGCATTGAAAGTGAGATGGTTTCCATTAAATCACATCAGTTTTCAAAGTTACTGAACTTTCGCTTTCTTTATGTTCCAGTCAAAATAACAAGAATTCATTTTCTGTATGAGAAAAGGTTTTCTGAATACAGTAGAACACGACTATAGCGGGACTTTTGGGTCCAGAAGAAAAATCCCACTGTAAGCAAGCTCCCGCTGTAGTAGTGCAAAGGGGAATAACCAAGAAATTATAAAAAATCTACATGATTACCTCCCTTCCATATCAATAAAATTGACGTGGCACATGAACCTTCAGATGGACTGTCTTTGGTTCAGTGTTTTTTTTGTTTTTTTTCTTCTTTGCTTTTTTTTTTGTTGTTTTTTTCATTTAGGAAATTCATAGGGCTCAATAGTCCTAAAAACAACCTTTTAATTGATATATTTTTCATGTCTGTGTCAATAAAAGCTGAATTTATATAAAATTTTGAAGTTGTGACAATTTACAAGAAAATAACTTTCTCCTGCTGAGGGCTCTAGCCTAGCGGGCCACTAGTGGGTCACGGCTCAGCGCACACCAGGTAGCTGGTGATGGAAAGTATCAATTACCACTGGGACCAGGGAACTAAGTGAACACTTATAAACCCCTGTGCTTTTCTTTTACTTTTTGGCCTAGGGCTAGACAACGCGTCTCTCCGGTACCGCCTGCCCCACCCTACTCATCACTAGACTGGCCAGTCACAACGCCGCACCGCTGACTGCCTGTTTACAGCCCGTCTACAGCCTCCCACCTCCATTCCCTAGAGCACGTAATGCCCCATCCCCTTCCTCAATTTCTCCCGTAACCAAGTTCGGGCCTTTCCTTGCCCCGTTAAACCCAAGCACAGGCAATTGGGTTTACATAGTAAAAAAAAGGGGGATTCTGGTAAGGTCCCGTTGTGGGGATGGTCCCGCTGCAGCGGGTGCCGCTATGGTCATGTTCTACTGTACTGACATGTTGTTTTTTTTCTCCTTGCAGGTTTCAGTCAAAGAGCAGCAAGATTGGAAAATTCCACCATGCATTTCCAATTGGAAAAACAACAGAGTAAGATAGCTTGATTCAAATTACTGGGAAAAAAATGGAATTCCATGTTTTGCCAATTTGTAATTTTTTTTTCCCCTGAAAGGATAGCATAGTTTGCAGTAGATTTGAGGAGATGAAAGTAAATATAAAGATGGGGATGAGAAAAATGCCAGGATCAATAAAGTGGAAAAGATTATTATTATATTATCTCTTATTTTTAGTGTCGCAGAAGATAAAACTGTCGTGTTTCTTTGTCTCTATATCTTGTCAGATGACATACATACAACTTTTTCTTTTGCCATATTTTGACTTTGAAGAGTGTATGCGTTATACCATGGAGTATACTTGCAGCAAACTATGTAATGATATCAGTGCAATGCCTGATCAGTTGTTTCACTAACCAGCTGTTGTTGTTGATGTTTAGGGTTACACTATCCCACTGGACAAGCGATTGGCAGCAGATGGGCGAGGGCTGCAAGGTGTTCACATTAATGAAAACTTTGCCAAATTAGCTGAAGCCTTGTATATTGCTGACAGAAAGGTAAGTTTAGGAGTGTGACAGTTGCAATAGAAATAGCTGACTATTATAAGGGTTCAGTATGGGTTTGTCAAAACATTGAAACCAAGCCATCAAAGACTGGAAATGATATTGTTCAGCATCTACAAACATATGTTGTCTGGAGAAACAGCATCTACAAACTCATGTTGACTGGAGAAACAATGGTACTGGCTATCAAGCAGTAAAACAACTGAGCAGAGTTGGCTGGAGAGAGAGAGAGCTTTAGCTGTTCCAACAGAATTATTTCGTTTTTTCAAGCATTACTGTTTATGGTTCCATTGATAAATGAAACGCTTTCAAATAGAAGTTAAAATAAGTGGCCAGAGTGCACAAATATTCTATTTAATGAGTTTGATTTTACTTAAGATTATAGCTTTGTAACATGACTGATGGAACACTTGTGCATTTCAGGCCAGAGAAGCAGTGGAGATGCGAGTTAACCTGGCGAAGACCAAAGTTAAGACCATCAAAGATAAAAGAGAACAGAACCTGAGAGAGCTGGCTCAAAAGGCCAGGGAGGAGAGAGCTGGCATACGCAGGGATGAACCTGCAGGTACATTACATTTTGACAAAAAATCTCCTCATAAAAAAACTGAATATTTGGGCTATTAAATATTTTTACATTTTTATGAAATAACACCAAAAAAAAAAAAAATGGAGAATTGAATAAACTTTCCAACCATATATTACATGTCTTAGTGGTAGGAGTGGGGATAGGTCTCGTTTCAGTTTCTTCATCACTGTTAGACCTGGGACTAGTTCTAGATCTAGGTTCATTCGGTTTTTCCTTTTTGCGGCATTTTATTTAGATCTAGACTTGGGGGCCTTACTCGTCTTCTTCTGATAAAGAACCATCATCTAATTATGTGACAGATTCATCATTATCATCTGAATCTGCATCTTGAAGCAGAGATTGTAAGAAATGGAAAGCCATATCACTTTTCGTCTGGTAAACAACTGCACATTCGATTTGTTTTATTTGACTTGTAACCCGTCAATGGAAAGAAGACATCAACATCTGGTTTTCAGCAGAAGAAAACCACAAAGTGTTAAATTATTAGAAGCCTCGGGAAGAAAAAAAGTGGTGAGATCTCAAGGTTAAGGGTTTTTGTAAACATCCGCTTTGTCATATATCGCATCTGGGTGCTCCGGTACATTTTTTTCCCTATTGCAACAAGGTGTTATGAGTAAATGGCTGTCTTCCTGGCCATCCTGATTTGTTTACATTTTTCAGCCCTACAGTTGCTACTGCTGTGTGCCTTCACTAAAATAGATATTATAGCCCCCATATTGCATCTATGATAAAGAATTTTGTCATGCTTATTGAGAAATGAATGAACTAAAAAAAGGTGAACCTATTCACATTGGTAAATGCCAAAATATACTTTTTGTTTTTGCACTTGTGAAATGCTGAATGGCTGTGTGACACTAGCACTGAGACAGGCAGACAATACATGAATTACACACTATCAACTATCAGATAGGAGAGAGAGAAAGAGAAGAGCATTACATGAACAGCATGGGAGGTTGCCTTGAGAATGTGCAGATTAGTTTAAACATTACATTATTGGAAAAATGAATGAGTAGGTGTAAAATATTTCAAGTGTGAACTTTTACTATCTTCTTTGTGGGCTTTTCTTTAACGATGGTTGTTTTATCTGACAGAGAAAGAAGATGGTGCAGCGGAGAGGGATGAGTTTAGAAAGGACAGAGCTAAGGAGAGGCAGAGGGACAGGAATATTGCAAGAACTGCACCAAATAAGAGGTAGGTAGAAAGTACATAGCTGACTGAAATTTTCTGATGCTGTTATTGTTGTCAACAAATATGCAAATGACAGGGAATACTCAAGTAGATGAATGTAAAGGAATAAATTTGGCAGCTTAGGCCAGCAAGTGGAGCACCTTTCCTGATAGATTTGAGTCACGATGTGTATGAATTATCACAGGTTTCCAAGTCCAGCAGGGAAGAACAATATTATCGTATAGGATTAGAAGAGGATTTGTTTTGCGAAATGAAGGGCCCAATGTAATGGTAGTTTTTGTCTTCTTTCTGTTCTACAGGAATCGTCTTCAGAAGGACAAGGAACGAGATATTAGTGAAAAGATTGCATTGGGCATGCCCAATACTGGTGCCGGAGGGAGCCGGGAAACACAGTTTGACCAACGACTTTTTAACCAGAGCAAGGTCAGTTCTGCCAACAATTTCTCATGACAATAAGACTTCTTTAGTACTTTCAATCATAAACGGTAAAGTTGTAGTGAGATAGGTGGTTTTTCTGCTTACTATCATGAATGAAAAATGGAAAAATGTTACTAGCTTGTCCAGACCTGCACACTAGATAGAATGAATGCCACGGAGTAGCTCACTGTGTCAATTTTTTACCATATCAGACATCATTTTTGCCATTTTCAACAAAGAAGCAATGATGTTATAAATGGGGATACAAAATGTAACTGGATATCAGCATATATTTACCTGATGCAGAGTAATAATTACATTAATTGTGAATATTCTTATACATGAAGTTGTCAGATCTTCAGATTCATTTATAGCCCTGCATTATTCAGTAATGCTTGGCATTAAATTCTCAGAGGAAACAGTTCATGGGTCTAATATTATAGTAATAATTCATTAGGTGATGTATTAAAGATAGACTGTGTTTGACAACTGAGAAGATTGCCTTATGAAACCACCATTTGGGATTCTATTACACACTGATTGTCCTTTACTTCTGCTGGCTGGGGAAATTTCTGAACGTTTTTCGGCAGTTTTTTTTTTGTTTTTTTTAAATCATAACAGGCACCATGGCATATTTGGCATCTGTAAGGTTTTTTGTCAAGAGATTTAGAATGTTTCAAAAAGTCCGGTAATTTATGTTTTGTTTCAGGGTATGGACAGTGGTTTTGGAGATGACGAAGCATACAATGTGTACGATAAACCATGGCGTGAGGAAGGAACAATCTCTCGGTCTATTTACCGCCCATCTAAAAATCTGGACAACGATCAGTATGGCGATGACTTGGAAACAATCATGAAACAGAAAAGGTCAGGAGGGGGCTTTCTTATCCCCATCCCTTTGTTTTCTGTGGTTTTATGTCAGTCGGACTTCATTTGACAGTGGTAGTCTCAGTTGTTAAAATTTGATGAAACACTTGAAGTGAAATGTATGGCACATATTCGAACTGCTCATAGATTGAGCTGCTACGAAGATCGGCAGATATTTCTATGCCAGTAACTGTGACAGTTGAGTTATTCAGGCAGAGGACTTGTTTACTGATTTCTTGATGTACAATAGTAGCATAGACACTATGAACCAGTGATACTTTCAATTAGCTTGTGAATCACACATATGATTCCCAAAGCACCAGAATGTTTGCACATGGAAGAACCCATTGTGGTGTTGGGCACGGGGGGCGCACAAGGCACAGCATAACAACTAGCATCCATTAGAATGTTACCGATCCCCTAGTACACAGCCCCCCCGGGATGTCCCTTCTTCAGATTTCAATTAGCTGGCGGGTCTGTTAAAGTATCCCCAACTGTTTTCACTATAGCAGATCTGTCATGGTTCCCTGCATAGTAAACAAACAAACAAAAAATATCCAGAAAAATTTTGGTAGCTATCAGTGCTTGCTTGGTTTAAAAAAAAAAAAAAACAACACCAAATTCTGTTGGCAATGCAAGTCACTCAAATATAATCACCAATTAGAAAGCAGTATTACATGTACAGACTTGGGAGTAAACTTTTTTTGATTTTGCTAGCAGTCTGTGTGCCAGATTTTGGGGGAATTTTTTTTTCACCGGGAAACAATGTTTGGAATCAAATTGATAAGTGACATTTTCCTCATGAGGCAGGTTTTAAAGTATTCAAAAGGTTGAGGTGGCTGAAGGCAATTCATAACAAAACCAAATTCTTTCACCAATGGCCTGTTTATGTGTTGCTAATGGTTAAGGTGTCAGATTATCATCAGTGTTTGAATGGTCTCCCTCTGTAACTATCTGCAGATTTGTCCCAGATAAAGACTTTGAAGGCACAGATCGAAGCCGCCGACGTGAGGGTCCTGTTCAGTTTACAAAAGATGTGGAAGAAGATCCTTTCAACTTGGATCGTTTCATTACAGAGGCTAAGAAAGGTCAAAAACGATCTGCCGATGATTCCCGGTCATCTAGAGACTATGATAGCAGCAGCAAAGGCAGTGGTAGCAAGAAACGGAGAGAATGATTGTGAATTATCAGGTGTTTTGTTTTGGTTTTTTTTGTATACATGATTCTTGGCCCTTGGAATTTGCAAGTAACTGTCAGATGTCTGTGTTAGATAAGCCCGAGCACAGTTTATTGTTTCTGAAAAACTTATAAGGGGAAAAAGGATGTGTGGTTTCTTGTGTTTGATCAACAGTAAAATTTGAGTATCCCTTTGAGATGTTTAACCACTAGATTGGCAGCCCACAGGCAAAAAACCTTCCTTGGAATCACCATCAAGGAAAATAACTCTAAATGACTTTGCGATTGGTCGCAATGAAAAGGTCATCACTTTCTTATTTCTTGATCAATTTTAATAAAATAAATCTTTAAAAATCCAGAATTGAATGACCTTTCCATTGATCATGCATTATGCATTTTGATTGTCAAAAAATTTCTGAACTTGAAATCAGCCTCCTCTGGCTCACTCTCATCTTCACTAGATCTAGACTCGTCTAGATCTATCACCGTCTAGGCCTATATCGGGAGTAGATCTAGGTCTAGGGGGATCATCTAAATCAAGTTCTACATCACTTTCACTATCTTCCCCTTCATCTAGATCTACAGAGGTAGAAATGTCTTCATTATCTTGATGAAAATAACCAAACTTTTCAGAAAATTGAAGGCGATTTTCACTAATGTCGTATCAACAGCTGTCTCCACATATTTCGTTCCGGTAAAAAGCAAAAGGAAGAAGAGCCTTTATATACCACTGGAAATGTCTTCTCCATTATAATCCATGCTTATTATGGTCCACAAGGTTGACTAAAAACAACGTAGGCCTGGCGGGCGATTTGCCAATGAACCGTCGCGGGCGCCTCGCATATCTAGTGGTTAACATTGCAGAAAAAGAATGTACATGTAGGTCTTTCGTGAATTGTTGAGCATTTATACATATTTGCTTTGACTGTGGTTATTAATGGGATTGTCAGTGCTGTCTTAGCAGTTGTTTGAAAAGTGTCTTTGAGTCTGGGCATTAGAATATTGAGATCCATAAATGGTTTTCAGAATTCAATGGCGCAGGTGTGCTGCTGTGTGATCAGTGTAATGCCACTGTCAGAGATGGTTGTGTGGGCTCATTGCTGTAAATGTGTGTGCTTGGGGGGGGGGGGGGGGTGATCCTGTGTTATTGTTCATGTGGCGAAAATTTTGTTGACAATAATATTTAAATGTACATGTATGTTGTTGCTCTGAATATCAAGGTAGACAAACGGGCAAACTGGCTTATGATTGGCCTTGACATTGTATAATATTGATGACCCCTGACCAATCACATCAGTCAAATGTTATTTTTGCAAGGACAAATGTGAACTTGAAAGTTTATTTGTTGCTACTGTGGATATTGAACATTACAATGTGAAATAAACTTAATAAATAATAATAATAATATTTTCAATATCTGAATCTGAGTTCCTTTCAATTCACTGTTTGTCACATTTTCTCTGAGTTGTTCTTTACTGTTTCACCAGTTTAACTTTGTCAAAATCTCATGTTTACTTTTGAATGTTTGTTCATTACACA
This sequence comes from Onchidella celtica, assembly GCA_963931925.1. Lineage (NCBI taxonomy): Eukaryota > Metazoa > Mollusca > Gastropoda > Systellommatophora > Onchidiidae > Onchidella > Onchidella celtica. Next base: position 71,099,333 of record OZ007569.1, read on the forward strand.
AACTTGAGTGAGGTCTGTGACATTTTCCAGAATTCTTCACTTGTCTGTTAGTTTTACTACAGTATGTGCTTGCAGTGTTGCACATTGCAGCCAAAACTAGGACACCTTATGACAAAAAGGAAAGTATACTGACACTCTAGACAGAAGAAATAAAACTAAATGAAAAGAACACTATTATAATTTACACCCTAACACTAACAGTGGGTTTGATAATTAATTGGAAGATTCTTTGAATAAAAATGTCCACCATTGATGTTCACCATAGCATGTAGGCATTGAAAAATAAATTCATAAACAGTACATGTAATTTATAAAGTCTCCATGCCATTTTCTATATTGTATAATAGTATTAATAGGAGCCATCTTGAATTTTTTTTGTTCTTTTGACTACAAAACATTTTGCATCAAAGACACATTTCTGGGTGTACATACTTTGTGATGTAAATAGCATCTGGGACGTTAAATTAATTTTATGCACAAATGTTGCTATATTATATACACGATTGTACATGTATTTCACAAAATGTTGAGGCCATCTTGAATGTAAGTGCTATCTTGAAAACTTCGTGGCCAACACCATTTTCAAAATAAGCTCCTGTGGACTACATCAATTTGTGCAAACTTTCAGATGCACTTCTATCATTTTTCCTAGCAAATTTTCCCATTACATAAAGAATTATCAAGCCCACTAAAGTATAAATGGAGATTGCACTGGTGGGGCAGTAATTCTTATTTTGTCAGAGATATTTTGGACCAGTTGTATTTCTCGTGGTTTATACATCGCCACATGTATTTTTCGTTATTTACTTTTTGCCAAGTTGGTTATGGGAGGGATGGGCATACTTACGTCTTTCGATGTGCTGTAGTGTATTCCGATGGAAAGGCATGTTTTTTTGGTGCCACAGCTTCTGGAACATGGTGACTAATTTCAATAAATAAAATGACAAATAGAATGCTGTCATTGTTCTTGAGTAGCCTTCTGGTAACCAGATCAACAGTCATAATATATATAATGTCTGATAGTCAGGGCTGGATGTAGAGGAAGAGAGGCCCCTCCCGATCCCCCACCTTCACGCCTAGAGGAAGATGGAAGTGTTTTATATACAGTGTAATTTGAGTAAAGACGATGATGATGATGATGATATGTGTTTAATTTCAGCACTGCAATTCCTACTCGAAAGGACATAAGCTAGGAAAATTGCAAGACTGTTCTTTGTAACAGCATAAGTAAGAAAATGCAATGCGTGTCACAAATTAATACTATGCAGGCTGACCTGAGGCTGCCAGCCCCCCCCCCCCACCCCGATTTTGAGACCCTAGGTTTCAGCCTATCTAGCATGGTGGTAAATCCAGCGCTGCTCATACTCATAGTAATAATCCGGTAAACTACGTCAGATTCTCAAAGGTGGTTACACTTACAGAATAACTCTCTTCGAAAAGTTCCACGTGAGGAAAAGAGCCAGCTCTGTCGAGAAAAAAACGTAAACACAAGCTTAATGCATTGTACAAGTCTGTATATTGAAAAGATGAGTAACAATAATTAGATTTGCTTTTTTTTTTTCATCATGACTCTAAAGTTAGCCCATATGATTTTTCATGCACCAACAGTCTTAGCGGCAAGCCAGACAGAGGCTGGCGTAGGCCCCAGTATGGTGGCACGCCACCTAATTATTATGCAGTACACTAAAGCACTACTAACAAGCCACAACGCAACCCAGGTGGGTGCCACCTGGGGGGTAAGTCACAACAAGGCTGGCGTGTGGCACGCCACCTAAATTATTATGGGGCACACTAAAACACTACTACAGTACTAACAAGCCACGCCGCGACCCAGCTGGGTGCTAGCTGGAGGATCACCAGTTGCTGGCCACAGACGTTATAGAGCAGTGCGGTATAATCACCAGCCACCAGACTGGTTTCAGCTCACCCGATTCAAAGTAATAATCTTTAAAAATACTGAGGACGTCTGTGCACAATTTTATTATGCAAATAATCTTCTCAACCGTTCCCATCATTTTTAATAACAAATTATGTGGACTTCGATGATTATTATAAGTATTGTTACCAAACGATGCTTGCGGATCAGAATTGGGTCATGATGACCTACTCACTTAGTAAAAATTACAGTGAGCAACGCGACTTCCTCACGCCTCCGCCGCCGTTACTCAATGTGTTAACACATCGGTTTGACGCAGAAATTGACCCATTTGATGTGAAATTTGTATTAGTTGATGGGATGTGAACAATAATTTCCTTGCTGACTTGCTTCTCGTGTGGCTTCTAACCTGCTATATATTATTATACATGTATATCAAATGACAGATTATCATGAGGGCTGCTAGTGCTACAGCAGTTCGGTTCCAAATGATAATTAAACATTCCAAAGGGGGATAATTTCTTTCTTCGCGCTGCAATGCTGACAGTTTCTTGGGTTTTTTCTTTTTCACATGTAAACTGCAAGCCCACCCCCTCTTCTTTCCCCCAAGATTCGCCAAATAAATAACGCGGCTATGAATAAAAGGCAACATTACCCTAATTCACTGCACTCGGCATGACCCTGAGGTCAAGGTAAGGCCATTGCCGTGAGCGCCACACAAACAAAACATTTGTTTGCCATAACTCAAGAGCCCGGCTCGGGCCATGCGGTCGTAGCAGCTCACCGATTTTTTCTGTTCTGCCCTGAATTGTATCATAAGCGAAGGGCTTATTGAAGAACACTAGTCCTTTTCAGTTGCCAGTGTTCGTTTGTCAACCAGTGACGTTGACAGAATTGAGAACGCTGCAACAATAACATAAAAAAAAAGAAATCGGCAGTGGCGCCTACGCCTGGTGTTTGGGTTCGTATTGTATTGATTTAGTGAACCAGACCATCAGGTACAAGACAATGTTAATTCAACACAACAGACTCCACGTGTAGCCATTTCATAACTTCCTGTATTCTCTTCTGTCGCTCTTTTTCAATGAAGTCACAGACAGTCATATTAATAATAATCTAGAGTAAGTCTAAAATCCTAAACAATGTATTTAATATGATACCAGAACATCTCCTTTCTTTTAGAGATTTAAAAGATTTTAAATTAAAGTGTCCTTTCAACTTATGTTGTAATAGTCCAACTTATGTTTCCATCAACGTTCTTTGGGGTGAATTTTAGTTTTGTAAATTTTCGGGTAAGTCCATAAATATTGTTTTTGTTCTGGAAGTAAAAACTATCTACTAATGTAATATTCCATACACACACACTTTCGTTCCATTAACTAATTTATGAACTAACAATCAAGTTAATGTAAAAGTACTAAAAGTCATGATCAACTTAATTGTCCTTGATTTCTGGATATGTCATGCCATATCACAATGGATAGTTGCTTGAAATTAGTGATTTAATTATTATGTCGTTAAATATCAACAGTAAATTGTTCAAACACTTGACATGTTAACTGAACTTAAAACTAAAATGAACAGTAACTTAAACTAAGTAAGTATGAACTACTGTATGAATAAGGTAGAGACTTCCTGCCTCTACATCATGGGAGGGTATTATTATGACCCTTGCTTTATCCCATGATTACTATTACACAACACTTCTAGCTTGGATTGAAGATGGAAGATGACTAGTTCGACCTTCTCATCTCTTCCTCCCTGAATCTGGCTGGCTTGTTAGCAACATAGCCTCGAGCCATACGAGTGACAGGTCTATTTGTAGACACTGTTTCTGGAGGGGATTTGACGACTCTAGAATTTGAACTAGGTGTTGCAGGAATATCTTGGGTTTGTTCGTTATCTTGCAGCACATCATCTGGAGGATCTGGGCTTGGATCTTGATCAGGAAACGAAGACGGTACTGCTTGAAGGTGTTTCCGGTTTCTGCGCAGCACCCGGTCAGGTGTTTTCACCAAATATGTTCGGTGATCTGGATTTGTTGCAATGACAGTTCCTGGTCCGGTCCACTTGTTTTCTTCATCTGTCTTGAGAAGAACTTTCTGTCCAGACTCCAGTTGTTTCAGTTGTCTTGCGCCATGTCTGTTGTCGTAATTCCTTTTGTATCTTGTTTTCGTTTCTTTTGCTCTGTCTTGGATGTCTTGGTTGTTGACTTGTCGAGGGTAAAGGTTCCTCGGCAATGTGGGAACTTTTGTTCTCAGTTGTCGTCCCATCAGGGCGACTGCTGGGCTCACTCCAGTCGTTGAGAGAATTGTGTTTCTGTAGTTCATCAGAGCTACCTCTAATGAATTCTGTTTCAAAAGTTTCTTTGCAACCTTCACAGCACTTTCGGCTTGTCCGTTGGACTGAGGAAAGTGTGGACTACTGGTCACATGTTGAAAGTCAAAGTCTTTAGCAAAGAGTTTGAATTCTCTGCACTGAAATTGTGGTCCATTGTCACTAGCCAGAGTTTCACAAATTCCGTGAGTTGCAAAAATGTTTGTTAGCTTCTGGATGATAGCTTGAGATGTTGTAGAATTCAGTTTTACTACTTCGATCCATTTTGAGTAGTAATCGACTACGACTAAGTATTCATTTTTCCCATGTGTAGCGAGATCTACTGCAATTTTCTGCCATGGCCTCTCAGGTAGGTCAGTTGGTATTAATGGTTCATTCCGCTGAGAGGGTCTATTTTCTCTGCAGGAGAGACAGTTCTGAATCATGTTCTTGATATCTCTCGTGATGCCGGGCCACCACACGGATGCGTCAGCATTCTGTCTGCACTTTTCGATTCCTTGGTGAGTCTCATGTAGTTTAGAGAGAATGTAATCTCTTTGAGAATGAGGGACTACTATTCGGTTGTTGAAAACTAACAATCCATTCACAATAGACAGTTCTCCTTGCACTTGTTGAAAATTTTGTAGTGTTTTAGGTACCTCTTTTGGCCAGCCATCCATCACAAAATGCATCACTTTCTGTATGTCTGTATCTTTCTTGCTTTCTTCCCTCAGATTTTCTAATCGTGAAGCAGTGACGGGCCAAAAGCTTTCCAGAGATTCCACATAAGCCTCTACATTCTGTCCTGTTTCTTTATCTTGAGTTGTATGGTAATTCATTGGACTTCTAGAGAGAGCATCAGCAATGACGAGCTCTTTCCCTGGCACATGAATGACATTGTAGTTGAATCTTAAAAGTCTCATCAGTAGTCTTTGGCATCTGGCAGGGCATTTATCTAAATCTTTTTTCTTCATCAATGGAACCAATGGTTTATGGTCTGTTTGTAATTCAAAGTTATCAAGACCAATTAGGTATTTTCCAAATTTTTCACATGCATAGACCGAAGCCAAACATTCTTTCTCTATTTGGGCATAACCTTTTTCTGTTTCTGTCAATGTTCTAGATGCAAATGCTATGGGCTGAAGTTTGCTTCCTTTCATCTGTATTAACACTGCTCCCAACCCAAAACTGCTGCTGTCTGCACTGACAATTGTTTCACAGTTAATGTCAAAGAATCCCAAGGTTGTAGCTTCTGCTATTTTCTTCTTTGCAAGGTTGAATGCATTTTTCTGCTCTGCTCCCCACTGATATTTTTCTGACTTTTTCATCAAATCAGTCAAAGGTTTCAAAATTGTAGCTAGTGATGGAACAAATTTACTCATGTAATTGAGTAACCCACACACAGTGCGTAGCTCTGTCAATGATGTTGGCGGCTGTAGTTTCTGTATGGCCTCCACCTTTTCAGGATTTGGTTTTATTCCCTCCTTGTTTATGAGATGTCCAAAGTATTTCACCTCTTTCTGTCTGAAACAACATTTTTCTTTATTTAATTTCAGTCCTGATTGTTCTATTCTCTCCAAAACAGCTTCTAGTTTTCTGTCGTGATCCTCTATGTCTTTCCCATAGATGATGGTATCATCCATAATGACTTCACAACCTGGCAGGCCTTTTAAAGTCTCTTTCATTTTTGATTGGAATACTTCAGGACCTAATGATATTCCCATGGGTACTCTCTGGAAACAGTATTTTCCAAACGGTGTGATGAAAGTTGTGAGCATGCTGCTGTCTTCCTCGAGGGGAATTTGGAAGAAACCAGAGGTTGCGTCTAGTGTAGAAAAGACTGTTGCGCCATTGAATTTGGGAGCGATATCCTCTAAGTTTGGAAGCATGCAGTAGTTTCTTTTCACTGAAAGATTTAACTTCTTGAAATCCACACAGATCCGAACTTGCTTGTTTGGTTTTACTACTGGGACCATTGGGGCACACCATTCTGTAGGTTCATTTACTTTTCTTATTACCCCATTTCTTTCCATCCTTTCCAGTTCTTCTTTTACTTTACTTTCTAAAGGGAATGGTACTCTTCTTGCTGTTGCAACATTATATGGTTCAGCATCTTTGTTTAATGTTATTTTTACTGGTTCAGTTTTCAACAGTCCGGCAGCACCAAAAACTTGTTTTCTTAGTTCAGGTTTTAATTTTTCTGTGCGTTCTATGTCTTCTATGTGCCTGATTAAGCCTAGAGCTTCGGCCACATTTCTGCTGAGTAAATTGCTACCTTCTTTGTTGTTTAAGACCACAACTCTGAATTCAAAGGTCTTTTCCTTTCTCTTTGTCTTCGCTGTGAACTCTCCTTTCACTTGAATATTTCCTCCTGGTGAGGTTAGATTCAGTTTACATTGATGCAATGTCGGTTTGGTTCTCAACCTTTGAAATGTTTTCTGAGTAATACAAGTAATGTCAGCTCCTGTGTCCACTTTGAAAGGAACATTTGTATTCTGAATGTTGAGCATCGTGCTCCATGGTGGAGATTTGTCTGAAATGACTGTATCTATTGAAAATGTTTGTTCAAATTCTTCAGTCACCTCTCTAATGTTTGACCTGCACATTTTGGCAAAATGATTTGCTTTATGACACTTGTGGCAGGTTCTCCCTTTTGCTGGGCATTGGTCACGTGGGTGACCTTTCCCACACCTGCGACAATTTTGATACTGAACACTGGTAGGTCTGTGATGATTATGATTATAAGGTTTCTTATGTGGTTTGTGACCTTGTTGTGGTGCTGTTGCCCCTTTGTAATGCTTTTCATTCTTTTTAAATCCACCTGATTTTACTCTACTCATCTGAGTTTGCTGTGGCTGTGCTGTGTTATTTGTCAGCTTTTTAAAGAATTCTTCAGTCATTTCCAGACTTCTCGCGAACTGTAACAATCCTGCTACGTCAAGCGTTGATGTAGTGAGTCCTTTTTCTCTCACTTTCTTCGATGAGCAACCTGATATGAGTTGCGATTTTATTTTATCCTCCGCATTCGGAAAATTGCACTGAGACGCAAGTTGGCGGAGTTCGGAGTAAAAATCGTCAATTCGTTGAAATTCTTTCTGCCGCTTGTGTCTGAATTCATATTTCAGGATCTCCAAATTTGATCTTGGATTAAAATGATCTGTTAGAGCTTTAATGAGGTCCTTATAAGATTCATCTGAGGCTTGTATGGTATTGATAGTGGGTAATGATTCTGCAATATCATTTAGATCTGGACCACCATAAGTGAGGGTAAGAGCGTATCTTCGTTTGCTGCTAGCTATCTCGTATCCATCAAAGATGTGCTCCAGCCTGCGGACCCATCTAGGCCATCGAACTGCGGCACCTTCAGTGTGGCAATCGAATTGTTCATACGGTGGGAGATTCATGATGGACTCTGTGGTGTAGATCTAGTAGATTTGGCTCAGGTCTGAACTCATAGACTCTGCACTGTGTCGATCTATTCTTGCTGTCAGGTCTGATCTCATAGACTCTGCTCTATCGATAATAGGTCTTGGTTCATGGGCTTGGCTTAGGGGCCTTTTTTTTTTTTTTTTTTCTTTCAGATACGTCTAGATTCTAGATCTGGTAATGCCAGCTACTTTAACTGACAACATGTTTGTCAGATCCCACTTCTGACACCATGTTTGGGTTCGTATTGTATTGATTTAGTGAACCAGACCATCAGGTACAAGACAATGTTAATTCAACACAACAGACTCCACGTGTAGCCATTTCATAACTTCCTGTATTCTCTTCTGTCGCTCTTTTTCAATGAAGTCACAGACAGTCATATTAATAATAATCTAGAGTAAGTCTAAAATCCTAAACAATGTATTTAATATGATACCAGAACACCTGGTATTAATAATCATATATCTTACACATGGACAAATGTTACCCCCTTCTCCTCCCCCCCCCCTCTCCCCGATCCCGTTAGCCTGCTTGACATTAAAAATGTAAACATGTTCGGATCGATTGCTTACTTTCATCCAAACCATGCTAATAATAAAGTCCGTGCGCACGTGGGCGTATAGCTCGACGCTTGTCAGTGGTACGAAAACTTTCGTCCCTCGAAGAATTTCACGCGACGAGTATAGAGTTGAATCAATGTGATCGATATTTGCATGCTATTGGTCAGCGCCAGGGGTGATTCAGCTGGTTTTCATAACATTGTTGTGATGCTGAATCCGCTGGAACTGCGCAGCATCACTGTGAATGAATTCCCGATCCGAGCTGCCTGATTGGACAAGCTGGACCAAATGGGAAGGATCTCCCTAAAATGTGTGTTAAGCGACCCAACACTTTCCCAGGATTTCTTGGTTTTCACGCTATTTATACTCATTGTATGTACATAATTATATGTATATATATATTTTTAATCTGTTGCCAAAACAGCTACACCGTCGCTTTAATGATACTGAAAGAACGAGGGGAAATTGTTGAACTGCGTTCGGGTGTCTATCTTGAGCTCAAGAAAATCTAAAAAAAGACTATACCTATTCAACATTCCCAGATGCAGTCTGCTTAAAAATAAAAATAAAACGCTTATGAGCAACTAAAATCGTTTGAAGGATGGAAAAACAAGGGCAATGATTTTAGTTCCAATAATCTGAGAACCTACTGGTAACAGAACGTGATATTGTTTGAAGTAAGGAGAATGACAACCGATTCAGTGCATTGACTCAGTTAACTATGACAGCATAAAAGTAAGGTTTTTCACCTTTTGCTGCTGCTTAGTCGACTTCACGCATATCCAAAGAAAGCACTATGCCTGCGGATCCATGAAAGAATTATTTTCTGACGGGGATCCGCAACACATCCTGTCCTTTCTGAGAGAGGCTAAGATCTACAACCTGATTTAATAACTTTTACACTCGTTTAGAAAACTTTTTCCAGATCTAGATCTTTTTTTTTTTTTTTTAAGAATTTTACCAATGTGTTGAAGTTGTATGAGTGTATTTGGTTGTATGTTGAACTTGACAGCTTTGAATACGAAATATAAATAGGGAAAGTGTGCCCAAGTGGGCAGTGAGGGGCGCAAGGTGGCCGTTATCGTGCCGATGCACCTTAAAACCCAAATTCAAACTCAAAAGCTGCTTAATTTAAAATGGGCACATCGACACAAGCGACATGGATCTGAAATGCAAAGAACTGACCCCGAGAAATGTCCGCGTTCTTTCGTAGTCAGTTCAAAATGTATTTAACCTCGAGAGCAAAATATCCTGGTATATATCACTACAAACATCAGCATCAAAGATGGCGGGCTTTAGGGACCGCGAGAAGAGGTATTTTCCGCTCACTGATGTTTCATCTGTGCTTAAACTTTTCAAAGAGCAACTCGAAGGACCTGATGAGCCGAATCTGGCTCTTTTGTCGATTACATTAGGATGTATAGAAAACACATTGACTCTAAACAGAGCTGTGCCGACGAATGAAGATACGGCGTTGCTGCGGCCCATTTTTCCAGTGGTCGACTTGGACACGGTTGACGCCTTGTACACAAAGTTTGAGACTCTGGTTAAGGGATCAGTGGATCTGACGAAATATTCTGGTGACTTTTCCTCAAGGGATTTAGTTAAAAAAATTTCAGATGTCATTTGGAGCTCTTTGTCTCGCAGCTTCAAAGATAAAGCACATTTGCAGTCTCTTTACAGCTTCCTCACAGGTAAGAGAACAGTGATGGAAGGGAGATAACCAAAAGAAAAGGAAAGGGGGACAGGATGAGCATGACCTCATGATTTATTGCTCAGAACTATTGAACGTTGTGATTCACCATATGATTCAGTGATTCAGTCGTCTGTATGTCAAAATGAAGTAGAAAAAATGTCAAACTTTAAGACTTGGTCTTCACAAATTCACATTTAGATCTAGATCTAGATCTATGTCATTGTTGGGGAACCATAACTCAATCATGATAGGTTTTTGGATTAGTTTTGGTCAGTGAGTATGAACTTCTAGATCTAGGAAGGTAAATAATACTTGGAAATTTAGGTAAAAAAATAAAACAAAAAATTACCTGAATGAAAGGATTTGACAGTTGGACTTGAAAACTGAATTACATTTAGATCTAGATATTATATCTAGATCTATAGATCTAGATCTATTTGTAGTCAAAATGTGGCAAATAGCCTAGAGAAAAGTTTTTTATAGAGCTGACCATGATATGTTTGTATTATCCAAGGAAACAAATTAGATTGTTTTGGAGTGGCATTTGGTGTGGTTGCTGCTGCACAGATCTTGGGTCGAAATGATATTCATCTGGCATTGTCTGAAGATCATGCTTGGGTTGTCTTTGGAGAAGACGGAACTGACACAGCAGAGGTAACTTGGCATGGTAAGGAAATGCTTTCAATCAAGTCTAATTTTTAAAGAAATCAAATTTGTGAGCAGAAATAGGTGATTTAGGCCCTGTTTAACATTTGTTTCAACATGAAATCTATGGATTTAATGAGACAGAAATGAGGTTTGGAAGGTAGTTGGACAACAGATGAAAAAAAATTTACAGTTGTTTAATGTTTAATCATGTTTAATGACACTGCTAATAACGAGACCTTTACCAATAGTGAGAACAATTTAATTCACCTTTTTTTCTGCTATATGAGATACATAATAAAATACTTGAATAACGGCAATCGATTATAATCAAAGCATCTGCTATAGCAAGAGATTAGGGCATTAATTTTGAGTGCGTATGGCAAATAGTGGGGGCAGCTGCAGAACAATGTGTTGAGAGTCAGTCCAGTCAGATAATAACATTAACAACATGCATCGTTCTTTGTTTGTTACAATACGATCGCCATGCGAGTTATGGCCCCACCTGGCCATCTCTAATATGCTTTCTCTCCCTACTGACCATGAGCTGTGACAGCACACTATAGGCAGCCAGCTCAAAGGGATGACTCATCACTCGCTGAGGCACACTGTGGGGCAGGCCATGAAGGCTACAACCGTGTAGCTTCATCAGACACGTGCACTCTCTGGTCACTACCTCAGTACCTGTGATGTGCGATAATTATTACATGTAATGCAGTCTTAATCGCGTAATTGATCCCCACGCGGCATATGCTCTTTGTCTACACCGGGCTTTGCGTTGCGACCACGTGCCTACACTCCCTGTGTCACAAACATGTGGCCAGTCTGTTCATCCTTGTCTGCCTCTAACAGCCCAACTTTTGCATCTGACTCCCACGTAATTTGATTGAAATGTGGCTACCGTCAGCACAAAAAGACAAAAAAAATTTAAAACAGTACTGGTCAAGGCTGAGATCTGCCGTCAGTTTGATATTATATGTACGTTGATGTACAGGACAATTTGTTCACCTGAATGGCCTGATTTAGGGACAGAAAAAGCGCAGAGGTCTTGGGAAAATGTTAAAACGTATGTTAAACGGCATGCAAAAACAGAAAATTCTTGATTTTGGGCCCTCCCAAATCACTATAGAACTTACTGCATATCATCACAAGTACTTTATCCAAGTATCATTCATAGGGTCACTTACGATTTATCCACCACAATTGTTGTTATTGCGTAAACACGATACACATGTTCACAAGGACCTGATTGACCCGACCGCTGAGGTTATTGGCAACACGCGAACGATCAGCTGACTGGCCACTGGGCATTACGTGGACAAGTTCAATCAACGTGGGACGAGGGTTAATTGCAAAACAAACTTTCAAAGGTTTAACTTTTGAGATATTACAAGAAATTTCATTGACATCTCCTTTATTTGTCATTTTCAGCATGCAGACTGTATTGAGAACAGTGAACAATTACCATAATTTTTACATCAGTAAACATTTTTTAGCAATGGATTATTGTTTGACTGAAAGTGGAGACCTTTAAAGTGTTGGTTTTGGTAAGAGAAGTAGAACTAATTGTGACATGAAACCTAATTGTTGCAGTTTTACAATTTAATGAAATTTATTTTCGTGTCATTGATAACATCGTTTTTGGCCTGTGAAGTGTGATGTGAAACTGAAATCTACTTTAAGCAGCAGAATGTCCGTTTACCTCTCATTGTCACATTGTGACTGTAAGTGTAAGCATTTATTATTATACAGATATAATATGTCAATAGAGAGTTTGTATTTCGTGAGGCAGAAGCGGATGTTCAGATTCATTGTTCAAATTGATACAATCATTGATTTTCTTAATTTGTTAACTGTCAGTCTTTGCCATAATTTCCAGGGTCCAGGGGCAGGATTGCAGCTTTTGCTCCTATTTATGTCTTTAGGAGCAGTAATTTTGCTCAATGTTTAGAAACTGGATATAAGCTTGAAAGGTGTATGAGATGTTGAGATTTAAGAGGAAGGGAATGCTTTGGTAAGGTTCTATGAGAAGCCGAACAGAGAAAATAAAGCTGAACAAGAACACAACTCAATATTTTCTCTCTTCAGCTTCTTTTGGAAATTGTCCGTACAGAAACACTTCCCAGAATAAAACAATAGATCAGTGCATCATGCATGTTGCGATTCAGTTAGTCTTACGGTACACAAATCTTTCCAAAAATTTTACTCACAATCAGCAAATCAAGAACTTACACTACAGCAGAGTTTGATAATCTTTCAATTTTGAATTATTTTTTTTTTAAGGGAAAGGAAATGAAGACAAAAGAGGCCAATCCATAGCCTTGAGTGTCGCAGAAAAATCCTGGCTATACCTGAATGGCCACCCAGTCATCTGCAACCGCTTGATGGAGGTGGCAGCAATGGTGTCAGCAGCAAACCCATCCATCAGTATGTCTATGGATAGCATTGAAATGGGAGCCTTGCAGCAGGTAGAAAGTTACATTAGCTCATGAACACTTAACATACATTAGAGTAAACGGTGATGGAAATCCTCTGGAGATTTCCTTATTTCTGAATTTTTCTCATTCTAATTGATAATCAGTTAAAAGGAAAGGTATTACTGTTATTAGTGAATATATGTATTGTTGTATGTTTTGTCAAGTTTTAATGTAGGTATAGTGAAGTATGTGCATTTTGCCGTTGGCAGTGAAACTGTGCTGTGCTCTGTCAAGAATGTTGAAGGAAATTTTTTTCTCATTAGTTACCATCCCCGATTACATCTACGTTTCACTGAGATCTGAAGAGAATGCTGAAAGGTAGTATCTAGGTGTGAAAGGTCACTGTATTTCTCTTTTGCTGCTTGGAATTTGCTTCTACACAAGATGTACATGAAGATACTTGTATTAAGTATACACGAAACATACAGTTGTTGTTACCAACTGATAGGTACTTGTACATCACAGCAATAAGTCAGCCTAGGACTCTTTCAACCATGTCCATTCTAAGATACTGAGGAAATCTCTCATGAAGTTAATGATTTGTTGAGTATGCCAGTAAAGGTTCAGCGATTTCTTGTGTTCTAACCAAATTGTTTGTCAAAACTAAGGTAACCAACTTAGCAATAACCATGAAAAGAAAATTTTATCACTTTGTTTTAGCATCAGTTTTTGTGTTAATCACAGTCCACATCTTGGTCCAGATGGCTTTAGGTACATAGGAGACTGCTGGCTGCTACTTCAAAATAATGCAAAGATACAAAAAGTTCAGCGTCAAACTGTTAGATTCCAGTGTTAAATAACTATAAGTGCTTTGTAACTGTAAGGGACAGTTTCCAGGTAATAAACGAACAGGGAAAATATAGTTGAATAGTGAGCACAACTCATTGTTTTCTCAGTTGGGTTTCACTTGGGTACTGTCTCAACAAAATTGCCAATGGCAGCCAATTTTGATCAACTGACTAATTGGATAGTGACATCACAGCAATGAGTTTCAATGAGACCTCGCACATCAGCCAACTAGTTGGATCTCAATGAAAGTCAGCGTCATGACATCACCATCCAACTACTTGTCTGATCAAAATTGGCTTGTGCACGCCAGGCCTAAATAATTTAAGTGACAGACCAGATGTACAAAACTCAGATCATGGGTACATGCTAGCACAGTAGTGTTTGTGAAATTCTGACCCTGGCTTTTTCACATGCGCAACTTGCAGTAGATGTGTATGTAGTAAACACCAGGCACAGCGATGCCCAGGCAATGTACAAAATGATTTCATACGTAAGTGAGGTTTGTTCCAGATCCTGGCAACATTGACTTGTTGTTTTGTTGTCAACAGAACCAGAGTAACTTTAGACTTTACTTAATAAGATTTAGCACACAGAAAGTGCTCAAGTTCACAATGACAATGCTGAAAACCCTGGTGTCCTTCTTTGTAATTAATGCCTGAAGTCACAAAGATAAGTTCAAAATAGGTACTGAAGTCACAGAATTCAGTGAAAGAAATACCTTAGTCCAAACAAATAAGTCCGCCCGTGCAGATGCGGGGCCCTCTTGCAGAAGAGGGATAGCAAAGAATAGATCTGGCGTGATACTGCGTGTCGTAAGAGGCGACTAAAGGTGCAAAGGTCCTGGTTTCCCGAGAAGAGCCAGTTGGCGGTGGGCCAACTACCCACCCTGTAAAAATAAACCAGTTACAGAAACACAAGCAAATACTTTAAATCAGTCTTTTATCTTGGGAGAAGGGGGAGCATCTGCACCTGTAGATTCAATGAAGGACAATGGACAAAGCCGAAAGGACTCCACTGGCCTGACTGCTCCTTCATCAAACAAGTCACTCCGGATTGCGTCGTGGAATGTCCGCTCCATGTATGAAGCAGGAAAGAGTGCCCAGGTTACAATGGAGATGAGGCGATACAGACTGCACATACTTGGAGTTAGCGAGACCCGCTGGATACAGTCCGGACTGAAACAACTTAATTCTGGGGAAAAGATTTTGTATTCTGGAAGGGAGGACAAAAAGCATACAGAAGGAGTAGCGATCATCTTGAGCAAGCACGCCCAGAGGTCACTGAGGGGATGGGAACCCTACGGAAGAAGAATTATATTGGCATCATTTACTACAAAGAACAAGAACATCAACATGAACATTGTGCAGATATACACCCCAACAAATGAAGCAACCCATGAGGACAAGGACGATTTCTACAACCAGCTTCAGGAAATAGTTGACACATTGCCAAGAAAAGATGTGAACATTATAATGGGAGACGCCAATGCCAAGATAGGACAGGACAATACAGGGTATGAGGACATTATGGGGTGCAATGGTTTGGGACAAATGAATGAGAATGGAGAGCGGTTTGCAAGTTTCTGCGCATTTAACAGCTATGTGATTGGAGGTTCAGTATTCCCACACAAGAGGATCCATAAGGCCACTTGGATTTCACCAGATGGAGTAACTGAAAACCAGATTGACCACTTTTGCATCACCCGACGATTCAGACGCTCACTGGAGGATGTCATAGTACAGAGAGGAGCTGATGTTGGATCTGACCATCACATGCTGCTGGCAAGACTCAAACTCCGCCTCAAGAAACAAGGTACCAGAGCAGGAACAAAGAGGAGAAAGTTTCAAGTGAGCCTTCTGGATGGAGACAAGAAGGAAGAGTTCCAGCTGACACTGAGGAATAGATTCAAACCCCTTGTTGACCTCGAAGAGACAGTAGATTTGGAGACTCACTGGGCTAAGGTAAAAGGAGTACTTACATCGACATGTCAGGATGTTCTTGGGGAAAAGAAAGTGGAACACAAGGAATGGATCAGTCAAAAATCACTGGACTTGATAAGGATAAGAAGAGACCTAAAAGAACAGGTAAATGCAAGTCGTACAAGAAGCTCAAGAGTTGGTAACCAGGAAGATTACCGAGCATCAGCTAAAGAGGTCAAAAAATCAATTAAAAAAGACAAAGAGGAGTTCATAGGAATGCTAGCAGAGAAAGCAGAGAAGGCAGCAACAGGAGGACACATGAGGATCCTCTACCAGACTACAAAGACTCTTGCTGGAAAATATGGAAAACCTGAAGTTCCTGTCAAGGATTACAACAGGAAGGCTATTTTTGGAAAGGAAGCTCAGGCAAAAAGATGGATAGAACATTTTAACAGCCTCTTGAACAGACCTCCACCAAGCAACCCACCCGACATTCTACCCGCAAGAAATGATTTACCGATCAGTTGCGACCCTCCGACTAAAGCAGAGATTAATGATGCCATAAAGCAGTTAAATCGAGGCAAGGCAGCTGGACCAGATCAGATCCCACCAGAGGCGCTGAAGGCAGATGCTGCTGGGGCTGCAGAGGGTCTGCACTCACTATTCTCGAGGATTTGGATTGGAGGCAAGTTTCCAAAGGACTGGAAGGAAGGACACCTCGTGAAGCTTCCAAAAAAAGGGGACCTCAGCAATTGTAGTAACTACAGAGGAATCACACTTCTCTCCATCCCAGGAAAGGTTTTCAATCGGATTATTCTCAAGCGAATACAGAATGCAACAGACCCAAAACTTCGTGAGGAGCAAGCTGGTTTCAGGAGTAATCGATCAACCACCGACCAGATCGCCACGCTGAGAATCATAGTAGAGCAGTCGCTAGAGTGGAACTCCCAACTGATAGTGAACTTCCTTGACTACGAGAAGGCCTTTGATAGCATCGATAGAGAAACACTGTGGAGAATATTGAGACATTATGGAATCCCAGAGAAGATGGTGAACCTTATCAAGAGCATGTACGAGGGGACAAGTTGCAGAGTCGTACACGATGGCGAGCTTACTGACATCATCATCATCATTGCCTTTCTCACCCTGGATCAGGGTATAGGCCACCAACAAACACTTTCCATCCCTCTCTATCATGGGCCAGCCTCTTTACATTATTCCAAGTCTTTCCGCTTCGTTGCACATCATTTTCTCTGGCTCTTCTCCACGTTCCGCGCGGCCTTCCTCTTGATCTCTTGCCCTGGGGATTCCAATCCAATACCTTCTTCGTGATGCTGTTTCCTGGCCTCCTGAGAGTGTGGCCGATCCATCTCCATCGCCTCCTACCAATTTCCTCTCTGACTGGGCTCTGTCTTGTTCTTTTCCATACAATTTCATTGCTGACCTTGTCTGTCCATCTGATCTTAAGTAGCTTCCTCAAACATCTGTTGGTGAAAACTTGGATTCTCTTTATGCAGGCCTGGGACGCATTCCAAGTCTCACATCCATACAACAGGACTGACTTCACGTTTGAGTTGAATATCCTCAGCTTTGTTTTTAGGGATATATCCTTGGTTCTCCAAATCTTGCTTAAGGACGTGAAAGCTGCCTGTGCCTTTCCAATTCGTGCTTTGACTTCTGCCTCTGTTCCTCCCTTATTGTCAATGATACTACCAAGATAGCAGAAGGACTCTACATCTTCCAGTGGTTGATCTCCTACTCTGACTTGTTCGCTTGGGGGTGCAACAATTTTTAGGACCTTCGACTTCGCAGGATGTATCCTCAATCCAATAGATTCTGAAATTTTGTTTAGAGCTGTAGTCTTTGCTTGCATCTGGTCGTGCGTGTGCGACAATAGTGCCAAGTCATCTGCAAAATCTAGATCGTCCAGCTGTGTCCATGGGGTCCATTGTATGCCATTTCTTCCTCCACTGGTGGTTTCTTTCATAAGCCAATCAATCACCAGGATAAACAGAAATGGGGACAGCAAACAACCCTGCCTAACACCAGTCTTGATATCAAAGCTGTCAGTAAGCTCACCATCGTGTACGACTCTGCAACTTGTCCCCTCGTACATGCTCTTGATAAGATTCACCATCTTCTCTGGGATTCCATAATATCTCAATATTCTCCACAGTGTTTCTCTATCGATGCTATCAAAGGCCTTCTCGTAGTCAAGGAAGTTCACTATCAGTTGGGAGTTCCACTTACTGACAGCTTTGATATCAAGACTGGTGTTAGGCAGGGTTGTTTGCTGTCCCCAGATGGACAGACAAGGTCAGCAATGAAATTGTATGGAAAAGAACAAGACAGAGCCCAGTCAGAGAGGAAATCGGTAGGAGGCGATGGGGATGGATCGGCCACACTCTCAGGAGGCCAGGAAACAGCATCACGAAGAAGGTATTGGATTGGAATCCCCAGGGCAAGAGATCAAGAGGAAGGCCGCGCGGAACGTGGAGAAGAGCCAGAGAAAATGATGTGCAACGAAGCGGAAAGACTTGGAATAATGTAAAGAGGCTGGCCCACGATAGAGAGAGATGGAAAGTGTTTGTTGGTGGCCTATACCCTGATCCAGGGTGAGAAAGGCAATGATGATGATGAAACAAATAAGTCACATTTACGAGACCCTATGAGATGTCAAATTGAGCTTGAAAGCTAGCATTGGCATGTGTATTGGCACATCAAACATCACAGAATGTGAAACAGTGCTTTAAAAAATTCATACCAAGGCATGCCTAGTTGCATCAGAAATTTCCACTTTCAGGATTGGTTTCCTCAAAACAGACTACTGACAGCACTAGGGTCTTCAAATATTGATCAATTATTTAAAAAAAAGCTGAATAGGGATATTATGAACTCAAAATATTTTACGGGCAGATAAGGTCAAAGAATTAGAATTATGGTTTCCATTGTTTGTATTTTGTAATGGCACAATAGTGCAACAACTACAAATATTCAGTTTGATGTGTTTTGCAGTAAATATGCATCTTTTAAATGTTATTTAACTAAGCCAGACTTTGGTTGATTTTAATCTCGTTTGATTGATTTCTAAATATGTTTGTTACCTCTTCAGGAACTGTTATGGCTGCTGTACGATAAAGGGCACCTCTCAAAGTAAGTATGAAATCAGTGACTAGATAACGAGTTGAAAACCTCAGTCAACTGGTACACAAGAATAGGTCAAACTGTCAAGTCATGAATCACTGTAGGCACAGTCAATTTAACCACTAGATTGGCAGCCCACAGGCCAAAAACCTTCCTTGGAATCACCATCAAGGAAAATAACTCTAAATGACTTTGAGTTTGGTCGCAATGAAAACGTCATCACTTCCTTATTTCTTGATCACTTTTAATAAAATAAATCTTTAAAAATCCAGAATTGAATGACCTTTCCATTGATACCATGCATTATGCATTTTGCTTGCATTTTGATTGTCAAAAAATTTCTGAACTTGAAATCAGCCTCCTCTGGCTCACTCTCATTTTCACTAGATCTAGACTCTAGGTCTAGATCTAGATCTATCACTGTCTAGGCCTATATCGGGAGTAGATCTAGGTCTAGGGGGATCATCTAAATCAAGTTCTACATCACTTTCACTATCTTCCCCTTCATCTAGATCTACAGAGGTAGAAATGTCTTCATTATCTTGATGAAAATCACCTGACGCCACCAAACTTTTCAGAAAATTTAAGGCCATTTTCACTAATGTCGTAGCAACAGCTGTCTCCACATATTTTGTTCCGGTAAAAAGCAAAAGGAAGTAGAGCCATTATATTACACCGGAAATGTCTTCTCCATTATAATCCATGCTTATTATGGTCCACGAGGTTGACTAAAAACAACGTAGACCTAGCGGGCGATTTGCCAATGAACCGTCGCGGGCGACTCCGGGCGCATTGCATATCTAGTGGTTAATCATTCAGCTCACAACATCAAGAACTTCTTATGGGAGTCAGAGTCGGCCAGAAATTTACCTATGTTTCATATCGTTCAAGTGCAGCAAAAAGACCAGATATCTTCTTATAGTTTTGAAAACAGTTTGATTTTGCACAGAATTTGTGGTTCAGTAGTACTAACTATAGTAGCCTATACTGTGAAGCTGAAGAGGGCTAAATTTTGAATCATATCTCGTCCTTTTACACGCATTCCAAACTGCTCAGATGTAAATTGCATCTCATTCCTAACCCCTGAATTAAGGATATGGTTATGTAAAATGTGACTTTCTCAATACTTTTCAACTTCCATTACTTTTTTTTTTCCTCTTTTGTGGCTCTTTAAATTATTTTGCCACTGGCTCAAGGCCACAACTCACTTGAAGGATGCAATTTTTTTTTCTGCGAGTCCACAAAAAACGTGTTCAGCATAGTTTATGTATGCTTTAGTGCTTGAAGTGTTGTTCACTGAGTAGTCACCGATTGTTTGAGGTAAATTATACAGATTTTAGTGTTTCGCATGCTAAATACTGTGCTGTATAAATGGTGTTTTGCTTTTTTTTGTTTTAAGTAATTTGGTCTAATTATTATGTTTTACAAAGCACAAAGAAGTAAACTCAAGATCAGGCCAGATTAACAAAACAAAATTCAATTCCCTAAGATTTAATGTGAAACATGAATCTTGCAAAATTTGCACTCAATTTAACAGATGTAAAAGAGGGTTTCCGAGGAGTAGATGTTGATTCTACTCATGGTACAAAAGACAGATTAAAGGTAGCTGACACTCTCCAGTGCAGCATGGGCTGTAACAGTGAGACGAATTACGATGGCGAGGAAAGTATATTAATTTGTAAGCTTGGGTATAGGCGAGGCTTGGCTGCTCTGCTTGTATGATAATTAATGCATGTTTCAACAGTCTTGCAATGTCATTCATATTTTTTTTGTTCTTGTATGTACTCCAGGTATCCCATGGCTTTGGGTAATCTTGGAGACTTGGAGGAAATCTCACCGACTCCAGGGAGACCGCCACCTTTAGCCATCTTTCAAGAGGCGATAACATCTGCGGTGAAATATTATGACAATCACCATGTCTATCCCTACACATACATGGGAGGTTACTTGTATCGCAAGCGTCGGTACAAAGAGGCCATTAAATGCTGGGCAGAGGCCTCCAATGTCATTAGAAAGTAGGTATCTTTGTTTCTGTTGTAGGTAGCCTATGTAGAAAAAACAACAAAAAAAACCCCAGAAAATTTGTGAGGTCAATCAAGGCTGAAATACTACAGAGAAAAGGTTCTTTATTGTTTCTTACTTGGGGCCTTGTAATGTGCAACTTTTTCTCTTTCTTTGCCATATTTTAACTTTGTAAATACCATGTAAGCCTTTATTTCAGGAATAGGTTCTAGAACAGTTATTAAAGGGGTCTTCCTCTTGTCCTGGATTCTGTACATTTTCTAAGTCCTTTTGTCTATGGCGCACCAAGTTTGTCTTCCATGCCAGTTACAGACCTCCCAAGACTCTCAGTTTTCCGGGGAGTCTCCTTGTTTTTATGATATAACCCTGCCCTGCCCATGTTCCTTTGAAACTCCCTGGTTTTGCCGATCACACGAAAATTACTGTAAATGCTTTTCCATAGCTCCACTTGACTGATACAGTGTTTCAAAGAGCTTGGATGGTCCACACTGGGTTGGGGGTGCATGGAGGGTTGGGTAGGAACCAGGGTGGAGGGGACCCATGCGGCGGCAGTGCTCATTCAATCATTTTTCCAGTGAATGGTGTGAAGACTAGGAGGCACCGGCATGTCTATCGAAGTGTCAGAGTACTCAACTTTGATGTCCGCCAGAGATATTATGTGATCACCTATTCTTTTTGCCCATTGAGGAGGCATGTGTGTGAAGGTGGAATGGAGACCATATGGTTACCTGGGTCAGACAACTGTCAGAGAATGCCTTTAAAAAACCCCACAAAAAAAACTATTTCAAAATATGGGATGAAAGATTATAGATGGCATTTGTGAAAGTTTGGAGGAAGGAGGGGAGGGGGGGGTGGGTTTGTATTATAGATGCCGCAGCGTCATGGTCTTTTTCTTGTGCATATATCTGGTTGAGTGTCTAAAAGGTTGCCCTAACCTCCCTGGTTTTTGGTGAAATCTCCCCACCATTTTTTATCAAATCTCCCTGTATTATGCTTGCACTTATTGGGAATTCTGCAGTTGAACCTGATTATACCATGTGCTCATCCTATTTGGAGCCAGGAAGTCTTAATGCCAAAAGCTCTTTGAAGGTGATTAACACTAAGACATTCAGATTTTCCCGAAACAGTTCTTGGAGACCCACCTCCCCAAGTTTGATATGTTTGACACATGCGACCACAGTGAAAACATAACTGAAGTCTAGATTGACAGTAGGTGTAAATATCCTAACCTCATCAGTTTCCCAAGACGTGACATTATTCTGGGTATCACCACTATGTAGACATGGCGAAAATTTTCAGCTGAGTCAAAATGATGTGCTATGTTCATCTTTCGAATGCTAAACTTCTTGAGACACCCACAGTCACAGTGTTGCTTGTGAAAAAGCTTTTTCTCCTGGTGGGCCTAAATTGTGGAACAACATCAGCGTTGCCACCAGGAAAGGTGAAAACATCATCACATTTAAAAATAGGCTTAAAACTGAATCGTTTTGAACTGTTTTTTGTTTGAAATTGGATGATGTCCCTTCATGGCCTCCAAGGTTTGAGGATGAAAGTAGATTAAGTGTTTGTTTAATCATAATGTGTGGCAGTGGGAGCATGATGAAGTGATCTTAGCTTATGTTATGTTTCTAATTTTAATTCAGCGCCTTGTAGCATATCATGTTTTGTGGATTTGGGCACATTACTGCAGTTATTTATTACTTTACATTATATTTTGTATTGTCATTAATATTATCATTTTCATTCAATAACAAATCATCATCGAGTGTAAGAAGTGACTACCTCTTTCTTTGTTATATTTGAGATAAGCATACTTCCTGCACTGAACTTCAGAACTGATGAAGTTGTAGTTCACTTTCAAGGTCAGAGTGGATTGGGAAAATCTTCACCTTCATCAGAATCGCAGTCAGAGATGCCAAGTGTCCCGCCTTTTGCGGGACAGCCCTGCATTTAAGGCCTTTGTCCCACCCGCAGAGTAGTCCGTCCCGCAAATTAGGGGAAAATGGTAATAATGAATTGTTTCGGAACCATCCGATCGATCCCACTTTTTAACAGCGAAAGTCCAACTCTTTCGTGCAAAGAATCACAATGGCTTACTTTCAGTTTCACACTTCCGGAGCGTGGCTTGATGCGCAATTGCTACTTCCGCTAATGAGCCGAACAGACGCTTTGCTCTGTGAGACTGAAGATTTGTTGAGCATTTTATCCAAGCCATCATCATGTCTTTGATTGTTCTCAACATCATTTTCCCCTGTGGATTTGGGGGGCCTCACGCTGAAATTCCAGATTGCCACGATCAAAGACAGAAATGATGTAGATCTAATCTAGATCTAGTTATCTAGAGTAGTAGAGATCTAGATCTAGATCTAGTTTTGAAGTACAGCACATGCAGCTTCATAGACTTCTAAGACTTCAAGTTCTCGTACACATTCCTCTTCCTGTTGTGAGTGCCCTCTCTACTAGCCATATTTCTGGCTGTTTTTCTCTCCTCTTCACATCACATTCTGTCTTGAAGTATTGTGTGAGTGGCTCCCATACTTGACTTACAAGATTGTTTTAATTGATGTTTGTTTGTAGTGTATTATTTATGTTGCGTGCATAGACCCCCTAGATCTATGTGTCCCTCAAAATCTTGGTTTGTCCCTCAAAATCATGATTCTTGTCCCTCATTTTGATTTCTTCGGTTTGGCATCTCTGCACAGTGAATAAAAATCTAGTTTCTCTATTGCAGTTACATGATCAGACTCTGGCTTATTAAGCTTAGACCAGTTTAGTTGCTCATGAATCTCCTCGCCACATCATTTTGTTGCTAAGCAACAGGCAAAACATCAGTAAGAGTGAAGACTTAAAAAAGACATGCATGGCACAAAACACAGTGGTTCATTTTATAATTTGATGACAGTGTATTCTCAACTTCCAGTGTGATATGAACAAGGATGGTGTTCAGTGAGATAGATGGTGAACAGACCTGTCAGCTATTCTATATATGTTGGATATCTTAGCTAATTGTCAGTTTCAGTCTGCTGTAAAAGAGCTTGGGTTTGTATACCCCATAATGTGCCCGTTATTGAAGTGGTCGGGGAGAAATATGTCGGTATAAGAGGAAACAAGGGAATAACACATCGAGTTACGGGGAAATATTTAGTAGCATTAATTAAAGAAGGAAAAGGTCAGGACTTGAAAATTGTGTCGCGTTACCCAGAATGTCGACAAAAGCTGTGTCGAGATAAGTGGATTGGACTGTATTTGACAAACAGTTCCTTATACCACCACACATTGACCAACTCGAGATATTAGGATTGCACTGTAACTATTTGCCACTGTGACAGGTTCTGTCGTTCAGTATACTAGTATAGTGTAGTAATCTTTGGACATTTTTCTCCATCCAGGTTCAATTATACCAGAGAGGATGAAGAGATTTACAAAGAATTCCTGGAAATTGCCAATGAACTCATTCCAAACATCGTCAAGGCCGTGTCACTCAACACCACAGATCGCTATCAGATGAACATTCTGTACAACCCTGAGGTGTACGCAGACATCTTGCGATTTTATGATGGAATCTGTGAATGGGAAGAAGGAAGTACCACCCCAGTACTGCATGTGGGTTGGGCTCAGCATCTCACCTTCTCTCTCAACAAATTTGATCCCCGAACTCGGGCTAAAATTGATGTGGGTAAAGATGAAGAAGATGATGAAGAGGATGAGAAGGGGGAAAATGATGAGAACGATAATGAAAGTGAGACAAAGTCCAAGGAGGTGAAAGACTCCAAGCCTGAGTCAGATCAACAGTTGTCCAAACTGAAAGACATGAGAGAGAGTTTACAGGTTGTTGTTCAAGATCTCAAGAAAGAAGACTCATCTCACTTATCACCTTCACAGTCAAATCTTGTGGCTCAGCGAGTGACAGCCAGAGGTCGGAAAGGCCAGCGTAGGAGAAACTCTAATGCTACAAAAGATCTCAGTCCAAATATCACATCAGGGGATACGGGGAAGAAACTGAATGGGAATGATGGCAGCCAGACGGAGCAAAAGATCAAATCAACAATTGAGGAGCTGGCGTCCAAAGTTGGGCAGCAGGAGAGTGGGGGTAACACGGCCCCAAACCCCAACATTACAGCTCTGGCTCAGCAATGCAGCCTCAATATTCTCAACAAAGACTACTTACTGGGAGCAGGAGAGCCGTTTTCCTCCTCACCAGCCACAGTTACGGCAGAGGAAACTTTCACCACTGCACCCACCAGCGGGGGACAGTATACAACATCAGATTCACGACTTGATGTGGACGAATTTCTCAGCACCAAATCCAACGGCACGGCTTTCATTGGTCTTACTATGGATTCAATGTTAAAAGCTGAGAGCCCAGCAGATCTGATGCTGGCCATTAAACGATCTGATGAGGCCACCCGTTCAGCATCCTTGCCCTCCCCGTCTCCGTCCCCTACAGCTGAGATGCTGGCCGCGATAGGCCCCGTACAACTGGAGCTGCGGAGTGAGAAAATGAAAGGACTCAAGAAAATGTTCAAATCAGCAAAGTTAAATGCCAGCGCAATCAAACTTCAGCTAACTGCTCAGTCTCAGGTTCATGTCAAAGACTCACGATTTCTGGAGTTCTGTGAGCCAATGGGTTCGGCCAGGAAACGACCCAGACGGGAGATGGTATAGCAGCTGCAGAATTGGCAGAAACCACAGTTGGGTCCAGAATACCTCTAGACCTGAAGTGATGTTACACATATCATTATGTTTGTTTAACAAACTGTACTCATTTTTTTTCTAGACTCTGATATTCTGCTGTGTTACGGAAAAGGTCTGTACAGACCATATAAATTCCCCTTTAAAGATAGTTTTTTTAAAGAATAAAACATGCTTTGTCTTTCTATCTGGGTTATAATTTTGTATGGCTTAAATCTTTATGGTCATCACAAAATGGAAATTGAAAAAGAATAAAATGGAGTGCAACATGAAATGTTTTCCAATTTCCTGGAAGATTTTGTTCATGGTAAATAAGGTCTTTGTCCATAGCATTGCAGTGTAGGAATGAAATTTGTCAGTCTTGGAGGGTACATAATGGAAAATTTTGAGGATTGTGAACTGTGGCTGTTTAACTGTAATTCTGCTGCCAGTCATACTTGACCTGATATTACCCACTTATTTCACAACTGCATAATGCAGGGATCTGAAAACAAAACAATGAAGAAGTTCAAAGATGTGTACCATTTGTACAATTGTCACTGCCATACTACATTGGAGAGTTAGCTTTGTTTTTACCAGTGACCACTGTGAGCATAACCATGTATCTAGAACTTGATTTGCAATTGGGTTAGCAAACTTTGTGGATTTTAAAGTTACTCAGATAGTATTGAGTTTTGTTTGTGTATGATCTCAAGAGCACTGAGACAGGTGCAAAGACGGCTTAAGGCTTTTTACATGGCATTGCTCATGCGTTTCACCTTCCCTCTGAACGCAGGGTTGTCAGAGTTCTGTGGATCTTAGCCAATCAGTATTTCCATGGTCGGTGAAAATCCGGATTGGTCGCTCAGGCACTGCACGCGGTGATGTGAAAAGGTTAAAGTAACCAAGTTCACAAAGTCTTTGCAGAATCTACAAGTACATGCAATATGTATAAAACGCATAAAGATTTCAAGTGACATAGTTGGAAGGAAATTGTGTACTCACAGTAATCATGGCATTGAAAATCCAGTATATTATCATATACTTAGCTGATACTGACAGTCAAGACTCAAAGCATTGTTTAAAATTGGCATCAGGCCAGTGAAAATGATCTGTTATTTTTTGTTCTGGATTGAAATTCTTTTTGGGATAAATTTTGCAAGTGACAGTTGGACTTATAAACTGAAATGTTTGCTTTGGAAAATGGAAAAAATTGAGGCAAATGGGACCTTGCTAAATGTATTATGGCAGAGACAGTTGTGTACAGAATCTATGGGGGGATTTTCCCATGAGAGTTTTGTCTGTTTTTGATTTCTGTCTTTCTTCTTGTTATCAAACTGGTACAAAATTTTGTTGATGTAAAATGTTGATGCTTGCATACAAGCTGTTTACTTGTTGGAATGCCAAGTCTATGTATAAAATGTATTCTTGCAACCACATTAAATTCAAAAAGACCACGAAAACTCCTTGAAATTAACCTCACAGAGAAATTTCCCCTAATTATAAAAAAATCTTGAAACTCCATGAAAAATAGCCACAGACGAACCATCCTTTAATTATAAACACAGGAATGCCAGGCGTCAGTGAAACAGGTCAGTTTTCGTCTTTCAACTTCCATGACTTTAAAAAAAAAAAAAAAGATGTCTGAAAACTTCTTGAAATCTCCTTGAAACTAGCTGTAGCTTATGGGAGGAATCTTGTAAAATTCAAAGAATTACTTAATATGACATGAAGTTTTTGTTACGGCACTCTTGTGGAATAACTAGTCTTTTGTGTAAGATTCTGTTCTGCTTTTCTATTGCAATTTACTGGTAGAGTCGAACGCATGAACTGCAGATAAAAGGATTTTCTTTTGAATTGATGAGCATGAGTCGAACTATGACCAAGCAAAAACTCACTTTATTATTAGAACTGTCTTATGTCTACACCAATGAAACATTTGCTATTGAAATGTCTTGTGTCTTTTGTTATTTATAGGAAGTCAATGACAGAAACATTTTTGTACTTAAGGGATTTGTTTGATGAAATATGTTTGTCATGAACCAACACACAGAAGTCTTAATAATTTGTTATTGATCTGTCATTTGTCACAAATGCTAGACCACTGGGGAAATCACAGTGCGTGGTATGAGAAAGAGCAAATTTGGGTCCAGGGTCAAACAAAATCTGCTTATTCTCTGATGAATTGGTAAGCTGTATTAAGCAAATACTGTTACAAAATGACTTTCAGCATGGACCTTGCATGACCAAATCAAGTCAGGAAGTTGTCTTATTGTCCTATTGAACATGAGAGGTGTACTGATACTGCAGCTTGAGCAAAGGCTATAGAGTTGGATAAGATGGGGCAGCATCTTCTTCGTGCCTCTAGAAAAGGCATACATGCAGCTTGTTCGTTGATCAGGGGCAGGGCCCATGGTACATTGTGTGAATTGAGTGCTTGGTATATTAATAAATTGATAATACGGTTCTGTTACAATTCTGCCATGACTGGAAAAAAAAACAACCATGCCCCCAGTTTTCAGACTATGATTGAAGTTGTAATTGGAAAATAAGCCACTTCAAATTCAGTCATGGCCTAGAGTGATAGCTGAACAGTCAACACAATCCAGCATTTCCTGTAGATTGACTTTTGTAAAATACACCATTGTTTACACGACATTTGCTATTAGATGGCGCTGGGAAATCTGTGCAAACAAACTGCGTCAGCTGTCTCATCTTAACGTATCTAGCATCTTTGGTTTGACTGATGTAAGAGATGTTGTGACAGAGTGCAGGGATGAGAAGCTTGTTAATGTTCCTTTCTGTTGAGATACAGTTCAGATTTAAATATTTTTACAACCTATCTTGTTGGGTTGTCACTAGATGGTATGCTGATATTCATGCTGATTTTTCCCTATGCTAATACACAAATTGCTATGATGACATGCAGTGTTACTTTGTTGAACAATCTTGTTTCCACACTTCAAAGAGTCACTTGTACAGTTGTTGAACTTGATGGCCCTGAACCAAAGCAAAAGCTTGGCTTTGAATGAATCTCCTCTCGCTGGAATAGTATCTTGTTGTGTATAGACTTTTACCTCCGCTTTTTCTTACATTGGTCAGTCCTCGACAAAATATTAACTGTCCCATATAATTCCTGACATTTTTACGTCGGCTATTTATTTTACATGTAACATGGTACAGGTTTTCATGCTTGTACATGGAAAAGTTCAATTGTTGCTGTATTATTAAGATTCTCCATGTTTTGTCCACTGATTCAATGAATGCATTCTTTATCATCCAAGAATTATCAGTTAATTTCTTGTCTGTGGATGACAATTTCATTTGCTTATGTGCATGATCCTATAGTGCTGTCAGGCCCATTAATAGATCAGCTTTGCATGTGACAGACCCATTGTTAGTTCAGACCCGTTGTTAGTTATCTGGCTGATAATGGGCTTGATGGGAGATGTGGTCAGTGTAGAGAAAAAAATGATGTGTCTGGATTCTGACATTCCAAACACAAAAAATTGGGACTTCAGCAACAAAAACCACAGAATCAACAGTTTTCTTTATACACAGGGCAAAACAAGTACAAGAATTCTTTTGAAAAAGTGCATGAATAACAGAGTTGTATGAACTTTGCAGGGATGTAACATTGCCGATTTTCATCAGTTTTCCAATTTTTTGGCCTTTGACATTTTAGCAGACAAAAACGAGAAGCTTTTGTGAAAGTGTACGTTGATCAGATTCACTGCCACAGTGTTACACAACAATGATGTAAGCAGCAATTGACCAGAAGAATTCTTTTGTTTTTAATTATTTTGTTCGGTTATATAGTAAATTGAATTTTGGAAAAGTCGAGAAATTTCAAGCCCGGGAAACAATTCCTAGAAGAATTGCAGTGGTTTAAACTTTGCTGTTAGGTTGAACACGACCAGTTACCGAAGGTTAAGTTGTGTATGTCATGAACAGTGAGAGTAGCAGTTGTTAATGTTATACTCATATATCGGAGCTTAGAAATATTGAGGAGTCTGAAGACTATCTGATTACACAATTTTATTGCTCATGCTGTCATTTATGACAGAAAATGTTACAATTAATGTTGTATTGTCCAAGTCATTTCCGACTGGTGCTCACAGAAATGTTCACACACACACGATACATTATACATGGATGCATTCGCTGTATCCCCCACCTCAGTCATCCCTGTCACCACTTTAGTGATCAGTATTCATCAGGTTTTATTTTGCAATGATGAAAATTGTGGGCTTTTTGGAGGATTTCAGCTGAAGTGAGATTTTGGCTACTGTGGCGGGTGAAAATTTCCTCTGAGATGGTTATAAATGCATTAACCCTCACCCTGCGCGGGGCGGCAATAGTCGGTATTGACTTGCAAGCGCTCACGCCGCACGGGCGGCAAAAGTCGCCCAGGTCAAGCTGACCGCGCCACGCGCAAGCCCTATTTTCAGGCGTCGGGTCACTGACCTTTTTGATACGTAACCACCGTGTTATTGTTCGCTGTATCTGTTCTAAATCAAACGCATTGTGACATGGACATGTTAACCAGTGAACCACAGGTCGGAATCACAAAGACTAAGCTTTCAAAGGCTCTCCCCACACTTTCAAAAGATGTAACATCGACATGCGAACTGTCGCTCAACAAATTTGCAATATTATCTCATTTTCTCACAAGCTGACCACCATTTGGAGTTGTCTGTATCTAAGAACCAATCAGAAACAAGCTCTGAAATAATCTTTGCCCCAAATGCCCACATTGGTTTATTAGTATGTGTCAATCAGGATGAAACCATTTGTGTAGGGCTTGGGAGGGCGTGGCTAGTTATCATGCTTCGTTCTCATGAAAACTACAGCTGTCAGTTTGGAATCATAAGTCAGATCATTGGTTAGAGACTGACAGACTAAGGTTTTGCTGGTTAATTCATTATCAAGCGTGATAAGGCATAGCAGCGAATGTTTTCATACCGATCAATAAAAACTGAACCACGTGGACAGCGTATGTGGTCATCGTCTAGCGTCACGGGTCAGTGGCCCCAGATAAGATTCCGTGAGTAAGGTCACTGACGGGGCAGCGGGCTTTACGGGTAGCGCGCGGGGTATGGGTTAAGGTAAGAGCTGTGGAAAAAACAAACAGGAAAGTAATGGTGAAAGAAAGATCTTTGCCACCTGGTTTGTCCATCCACTGCCTTTCTCAAGACTCCGGATATTTGAATTTGTCCTGAAATATAAGAGTAAGATTTGAATTACAACTTCAGAGATATGCTTTGTGCCACAGTCTAGCTAGACATAATAAACTGAATGTTAACCCTTTTCCTGCGGGAGGCCACTATATTGGCCTCCCCACGCAACACGCGAGACACACGAGGCCAATATTGAGGCCTTCATACTGCAAACCAGGTCCTGCGGGAGGCCAACATATTGTATGGCAGGGCTGCTCCTCGTGTTTTGTTTATTCGGTTGCGGTGATTATCGTTTTTTTTCACATTTTTTTTCCCATACTATTTTCGCATGTTTATCTATCCTGTCACCCCTACTATATCTGACAAAATGGTATCGTCCGATTACATTTATTACGATGCAACTATTCGTAAGTAATTGTCATACTCATGTAATAGTACTGACAAGTTTGAACTGGGGAAAATCTTGGGGAAACTTACTTTGATGCTGGTTGTCGACCACATGTGAAATGAGAAGAAAGGGGCCATGTGCGTATTTGAGAAACGCATGGGGCGTTACATGGACGAGTTCACTCGATGTGGGACGAGGGTTAACTATTACACAAAGGCAGAATGAAGAAACCAGAAAAAATGGAATGTACCTCTTGAAATTTTGATAAACAAATATCGAGGGTCTCTATATAGCTATCATCAAGTGTAGAGGATTTCATTGATCATTAAACCTGAAAGAAAAAAAGTAACTGTAGCTCATTACAGCTTGATTTACTTGTCTTAATATGATGATAATTGGACTGTTTTCAGCTTGAAATTCTTTGACCTTTTGAGTAAACCTTTTTTTTTTTAACCACATGGGTCTGTCAGACCCAGAGCACATTATGTTTTGCCATAACTTTGCAGAAAACTGTCTTCTTGTTTCTTCTGAAATTCGGACTACATGTATTTTCTGAAAATGTTATGACATCACTAACAATCAGTAATACTAATTCTTCTCAAAAGTCTGGGAGTGAATGACCACCTACTATTATTGTGGTTTATTTTTATTACACACTTATGGGTCCTGTCAGACCCAGACTCATGATGTAGTAAAATATCATGAAAACATGGTCTGACAAGTCTCTGATGTATGAATTGGTAGTCTTTTAGGGTTTTTTTCCCCTCTTTTTTAACAAGTCTGGGTCTGAGGTAGGAATCAGTAATGTTTTATTACATTTTCTGTATTTGAAAAGCCTATATCTGACAGACCTCATGAGGTATGAATCGGAGTGTAAATTAGGAAATTAAAATGTAAAATAGGGTTAAAACTGATACTGAAAGACGCCATGGTGACAGGGGAACATAATATTTAATGCAAATACATGTCATAATGGTCATTTGATCAGTGCTGGTGGTCACCACAGAGGATTAGTCAAACACATACGCGTACATGTACAGCCACAGAAACAGCCCTATGAACAGATACGGTTTTACAATCTTTGTCAATTCTTGGCCCTTTCCAAGATTTCCAATATGGGATGATGTTTGTCACTGCATGTTGCTATCCTGTGACTGACCACCACACTTATTGACCATCCTTGCTTTGTTGCTGTTGTTCAAACTTTCTGGTTTTTACCCAACTTGTTGTCTCATCCACATCAGATTTTTTTGCCTTTTCTTTAAACAAAAAAAATAATATCCTTGTTATACATGTAATAATACATGCAAACCCATTGTTTGCATTGCAATTGTCTATAACTTATGAGTGTATAACATTGTATGCTGTCTGTTCGCTTTCTTACTGCTTAGGCTATTATGTTGATTCTCCAGCAGGTAGAGACACACTGTTAGTTATGCATCTTCCTTACCAGAAAATACATATATATGTACACTGATTGAATGTATAGTCAATTTACATTTACATTTCCCAAATGGCACAGGTGGAATCAGAGTAGACCTGCAGGTTTTACCCTGCATTTAGCAGATTGGTTTGGCTGATTTTTCAGCATCATGCAGAGCATAGTCATTCCTTCCTGGCAACTGTAGGATTGCATGTTATTCTGTTTTTGTTCCAGTTTGGTCGAGGTCAGAAATTCACAAAGGGGAGGCACCTGGCTAGGAGGGAAAGAATTTCAGTTGGAGGAGGAACTCCAAACTGGGAAATTATAGGGCATTAAATCAAGTAGAAGCATTAGATCTATTGAAACAAGGATTGCAATCATTTGGTTGCAATTACAAAAGGAAATTTAATTACATAAATTGTAAAAGTATAATGGTGAAAAAAGTTATTAGATGACATTTGAGGGGGATAGAATTAAAAGTGATTTAAATGCCATTTGACTGCCTTTGTGAGAAAAGCAAAAAAAGCATCAGTACATGTATAAACAATCAGATTTAATAGTCTAATGATTTACTCGAAGATAATGTTTATTAAATTCGATTGGTTTATACTGAAATGATGTTTTTGCTTTCTTCTCAAAAGCAGTCAAATGGCACTTAGATGCCATCTAATTCTAACCCCCTCAGTTCAAACATGGTGGAGGAATTGAGGAAACCTGGGATGGCAAGAGGAGGGATTAGTCTGGAAATGTGAGTTCCACTAGTCAAATTAGTTTGAAAGTCTGTGATGTGCACAATACTCAAGTCTGATGCAGTTATGTATCAAGTATGTCATATGTCAAGTCCAAGTGTATGCAAAATCCATTCAGCACAGTGACATCATATTATCTTGCTGAGTTCCAGCTTTGCAGTCTTCTGAAATGTGATTCACTGCGATCCATTTAACTTTGGCCGGCCACATCTAGCAGAGATCAGTGTTACATATTGCCGTACGACGAAAATGTGAATGCTTATCTATATGGCAAAGGGGCGAATAGATCAAATTTGAGATATTTACTTTTTTGTGGTTATCAAAAGTATATTGCGGCGAGTTTTACCCGACATGAGCAATTTTGTTAAATCTTATTTTGTTTTTGTGTTATGTAGTATGACGGAAAGGCGGGAAATCGATGATGAGAATAGCACAGATTTTTAAAACTGAATTCCTCGAAACACTGATTTTGTCGGTTTGCCCTTTCGACATACCGGTATAGAGAAGTTAAGCAGTCGCCTTTTCACTGTTCGGCAATTGATATCTGTTCACCCCTTTGACATGAAACCAGTGATATCAGAAGAGACTCACTTTAGTTGGTGAGGATTTTTCAGTTCTGAAAACTAAAAGTTGCCATGGACGGATGGTAAATACTGCATTCCATCTGTGTCAGTCGGGGAATGTGGCTTGGTACTCCTGAACAAGTTCACATGTATATTGCATACACACACGTACTGTGAAAGAAAGATTAGAAACAAATTTGAAATTAAAATGGCAAAGTCCACCTATGTTTCCTTAACAAACTCCGTAGTAAAGCCAGTGAGTGAATTTATACTGTCTTCTGTAAAACGTACATGAACTCAGGATTGTGAATAGTAGAGTGAAGCATCCTGAAAGAGAAGAAATTTTCACAGTCATACCATGCAGGAAAACCACTTTTTGCTCAGTATTTTAATTTGAGCTTTTTGTGACTTACACATGATGTAGAATTAAATTCTTCAGTTGATAGCTGAAGTTGAATGTGTGTGTGTGGGCAGTGATTGTAGAGCTTGATGTTTTCATAATAAATCATCAGTTTCATATGCATTTGAACATGTACAGCTGTTTGTGTGCAAAACTAAATTAATTTCATTGGAGGTCAGTTTGAAGAGTTCGCATATCTGATCTAGATCTAGTCCTAGAAATGTTCAGTGTTTTACATGTGAGCAAGAAGCATACATTCCGTGGAGCAGGGGGGATATGGGAGGTTTAGTGAGATCTTTTTTTCTCCCTCCAAAACCTTTTCACATCACACAACTCATGTGTATCATCTTCCCTCTGAACACTCTTATTTTATAATTATTATTCCTTGTACTGTAGATGTATGATTTTGGGGTAACTTTGAAAATCGCCCAAAAAAAATGTTCTTCCTCGACTCACAATATCCTTTGTCTGGCTGGGCCACAGAAAAAGCATATCAGTCATTGTGTGGCCGGTGTTTACTAAAATAGCTTGTGTCATTTGGCCAGAACAGAACAAAAAGTAATCCAATCTAGCAGTCATACCATTAAAAAATGGAATGACCTATTTCCACTTTGAATCTTGTGCGTGGAAGTTTCTATGAAGCTTACACCCATGAATTTACACATGTACATATAGATAGCTCGCATTTCATGTAATGCCCTGTTCAAATTTTTTTTAATTTTGAAAAAATAACATCCTGCTACAAGGCTTTGAAAAGAGAAACACATGCAACTCATCTGGCCAAGCGCCGCCTGTTTCCTGGATGTAAACACTGGCTGTGGCTGTACATTGCACTTTTCCACTGTACAGCCGAAAAAAGTTGGCCAGACGAAGGACATGGCAAGTAGTGGTAGTATCAGTGATTAAAAGTAGAAGCACAGGAATACATGATGTATATTTTTTGTATGTAAACATACATTGTACAGTGCGTATTGCGAAACATTGCAAACTCAGGGCATGAGCACTACGGCAAGAAAGGTTGGGCAAAGAGTCACTCAACTGTAGCGCAAAGTGTTCGTACCATTCAGTTGTAAAGTGGGTCGCTCAGGCAATGTGCAGGGTGATGTGAAAAGGTTAATTTATTAGAAAAATGTCTCTGTTTGACTCAGCATGAGTGAGCATTGAGTTTTAGATCAGTTTATGCTGCAGACATTGAATTTTTAACTGTTGGAAGAAAAATGTGGGAGTTTTGTGTGCTGTCGTGCAACAGTTCTTGGACAAGAATTCAAAAAATAATCACTGAAGTAATTGTTAAATTTTTAATTTTGATGAGATGTAATTATTGGATTATGTAACTTTTTAAAAAACATTTTACAAGATTATGACAATGTTGTACATGTAATGATTCAGTGTTACTGTTGGTCATGTTTGTAACATTATTTATACTACAATATAGAATATTTGAGTCAATCAGTGGACATAAAGATTTTGTGGAAACAGTCACAAGAAAACATGTTAGTGTTTAGTGATCATGTGTTCCTTGCGTGAGAAGCAGTTTTGTCTTTTAACCCTTTTGCTGCCAGATGACCAGAATAATGGATTACTGGGTGGAAAGACAGCAGGAAGTAGCATAAAATTTGGAGTGTGAAACATGTCAGAATAATGTTGACCGATATATTGGCTTTGCGGCTGTCTTTCGTACCTATGATGGGCTGATATATCAACCCTGTGGCAGCGAGAGGGTTAAACAGTGAAATAAACACAGAAGATTCAGTGCACTTTACATGCTTACAAACAGGCCAGAGGTGATGAGTGACACTTGGAAGTCTTTATTTACATCAAAATTATTTGTTTACATTTTGTTCTTGAATTATCCTACATTCAATTTGTCAGCAGCTGAACATTGAACCATTCTGCATGCACCCGGGTAATTGGGAATCTTTTCAAGAAACACTCCAATCTTTGCCAGTGGTAGTTTTGAGCAAATTATATTATTTCGTGATAAAATGTTTTGATAGTGGACCAAAACAGGTCTTAGAATCAGGAATTCTTTGTAGAATGGAGAAAGTTTGTGGGGGGGGAAAAAAAATTCACACACAAAAAAAATCTTCAAAAATTACCATTTGGACATGGACTTTAACCATTTTATTCAAGTTTAGACATACATGTATGTATAATAATGGCAAATGTCACTGGAGTGTTGCTGTGTGACAACTGACAATAAAATTTAAGCTCATACTTCTTTGTCATGCCAAACGTTTTCCATCTCTGCCATATACTGTTCATATGGCCCTGGAGTTGAAGGACTGGCTCTGTCACTCTTGTCTCCCTTTCTCTCCCTTTAGGTGACTGTCCATCTCTTTCCTCATATTATTAACATTGGGTTGAGTGCAATTTTGCTTGCAATGGTAGAGATTTGTTATTCAAAGTAAAAGCAGAAACTTTGAGCGTATATATTGATGATGTGTTGTTGTTGAATGTTACTGCTGTTGTTTGACTTGATTGTCTCATGGCTATTTACAATCCAGTAATGTGGGAGGGGGGAAATAATCAATCCCAAAAGTGAGTTTTCATCATTTTGACAAAAATAATTTTACAGACTGCGGAATGAAATGAAATGATGTTATTGTGAAGCTTATGTTTATATCTCTTGTCAACTGCCCCCTTAATGTCCAGAACTGTGGTGTAGTTAGGGTGTCAGAAATGACTTGACAAATGGTTTTGTTTTATTTTTATGAAGCAAGAAATTCTTGTCAGGTTTGAGGATAAGGACAAGTCCAGTACAGTGGAAGACAGTGGTGACAGAAGGCAGGTTATATTGTACTACATGTAGTATACAGAGAGTACATTACATGATTTGTGAAATGTGTTAAAGTGTTTTGTATAGTATGTGTTCCCCTTTCTGTGGAAATCATAACGGACTGACAGTTTCAGTTTGCCTTTACAAGGCATGGGTGTGCCCGCCCCTTGAGGTGTTCCATATTGAAGAGGCCAGTTAGTTGGTAGATCTGTTGCGTTGTACCTGAACAGTTCTAAGGTTTGTTCACTCTGGAGTTCAGTTTCAAAACTAAATTTGTATTTACGCAGAACACATTGTCACTGCTCTATGATATGTCAGACTTATGCCAAAAAGCCAGCTGATAGTTCACTGCATTCCTGAGCATGAGGGCTATCAGATACAGAAAAAGAAATGCACCAATAGGAAAATGTATTAATCCAATACAATCATAATAGCATAAGTCACCAAATGACAGGCAAAGAAACAGTTTTTCTTAATATCGTACCTGAAAAGTGTCAAAAATGACTTATGCCATTAGTGTAGAGTGGTGACATTTTTTATTAATCCCAAATAATAAACTGTTTGGCTAGTGGAATTTTCTTTTGAAATTTAATGAAAAACAGAAATTTTCAGCTGCAAAAACTCGAGTTAATGCAAATTATGTGAAAATATTTTTTTAAAAAGGAGGGAGAGAGAGGAACGTTGACCTCCTTGTGCGAGCATTTAAAATACATGTATTTCAGCCTTTGATCTCTTCCAACACTGTTTTGAAAACTGTTAGGTGTTAAAGATTGAATTTATCCGAGATTTTACAGTTGTCATGTGAGAAAATAAACACTTTCAAGTTGTTTTTGTCAAACTTCAGATTGGATTTGTACATCTCTGTTTACCTTTTTTGCATCATCTGTATGGAGATTGTTTTGTTTCATGAATTTCAATGTTGGCTTTCTTCTGCGGGACTTGATGCCATGGAATTTCCAGTCAGATGTTCTTGTCGTCGGTCACCAATCTCAAAAACTGGCGCATCAGCAAGTTTTTAGTTTACAAAAGAGCATTTCAAAGTGTTTGTGTGAGTGAGATTTCTTACATACAGGCAAACGTGGCAGAAAGCATTTTGAATTTCAAAACTATTAAAGATATCGATATATCCCTACAAAACAAAAGAAATTGACAAAATATTATAAAAACCACAGAGAAACTGAAGTTGCAGCATGGCTTAAAGCAAAGTCAAAATTGGCAAAAAGAAAAAGTAGGCCTATGTAGCAAAGCCTCACATAGGAAATAATACCGAAACGATTCAATGAAACAAACTAAAAGGAAAGACAGAAAATGGTCGATGTTTGGGTAGGCTTTGCTAATACAACTTTTTCTTTTTGCCAATTTTTGACTTTGCTTTTAAAGCCTTGCTACGACCCCACAGTTTTACTATGGTTTTCATAATGTCATCAAAATTATTAACATGCCAGTATGTAATATGGACAGCAATGGGTTTACCTCGACCAACATCTATTGTTTGCCTGGGATTCAAATCCCAAACTTCCAACCCTTCTGCATCGTGCAGAGGTGTGACTCGCGAGTGGGCAACAGCAGGAGAAACATAAAGTATTATGTAATTTATTTCTAGTTGATCAGTCACTTCAACAGCTGGCACTGACACACCCCTGAAACACTGGGCACATGAAGACCATACTAATTTAAATACATGTACTACATTATGTAATTTGTCAGCAGTTCTCACACCTTGGTCTGGGGAGATGAAGTTCTGGAGGCTTTCTGTGTCTTACAGTAATGGCAGGATGGGTATCCCAATTAAATGGTTCCATATTTTGATCAGTTACGACCCCCATACACATAATAGCCACGCTTTACAGTACGTGCCTTTTCTCGTTAGATTTTTAAGTTCACTTTCATTTGCTCTTACTTATACTGTAGTACTATAGGTATCTGAGAGCTGAAAGCTGGCTCAAAGTGAGATAAAAAAAAACAAAAAAACTGAAAAGTGCAAAGTGTCCATTATTGTGCTGGTGCACCATTAAACTCAAACTCAAAATGCCCCCCCCCCCTCCCGTTTGTACCTGCAAACAAACAGTAAATGTACAGTTGTCCCACCACAGGGTTGAGTGAGACACTGCAGTTGTCTGATACTGATATAAAATATAAAAATGATAATACATGTGTACATGTACTTTTTAAAAGCAACAGGAATGTAAGTTTGTTGATTTTCATCACTTTTTAACATTTTTTTACCTTTGCATTTTAAATATCTTTGTTTCTGTGTATGTTGCTAGTGCTCTGATTCACTGCAGCTGTGTCATGTAGCAGTTACACATACAGTTAATTTCTGTTTGGGATTTTCCTAATTTTGTACTGAAAGGTTCCAATATATTAATGCATGATGTCATATGGTGACATTTAATGTGCAAACAGGTGTCATCATTACTGATTGCCATAACCTATTGTCTTGTGGAGATTCATGGGAACACAACATCTATCCCTCTGCTTATGCCCCCACCCCACTGCCTTTGTTTTGTTTTAAATTCTTAACTGCATTCTGCAGTATCTTACCTCACCAAAGAGTCAAAGTAAAACAAGTTTTCCATCAAGTTTTGAGAAATTGATAATTGAAGTTTCATGTGCACATAGCTTTTGATGATACGACTTTGTTTCTTTTTAGTAATAATGTTACAAATTAGACCACGAATCTGCTTAATACTTTGACACAGAAGGGAAGCCCTGTAGAAGTAGTGTGTTGTGTATAACTCAGTCAGTTCAGCCAAAATATGGAGATAGAACCTTGTCACTCGATGGGGGTGACATAGCCACCTGTATCACTGTAGGAATCAGGGTCAGATTTAGGCATAATAACTTTGGGCCTCACAATCTGCAGAGGCCTCATAAAATTTCAGAAAGGCAGTGGCTACGGTTACGGCAGCCGGTGAACACAACTCACCGTTTTTCTTTGTTCGGCTTTACTCCCGTTCGTACAGCAGCGCTTCCTTGCATTTATCTATTGGGGTATGAACGTAATCTGCCGTAAACGTAGCCACTGCCTTTCAGAAATGCAGTCATTAGAAAATTTTTAAACCATGTGTATTTTTTCTTTTAATACTTTAAATACCTTGGTATCGCATGTTTTCCAAATTTTTATGGCAACCTTGGGTTCTGCTTTGGTATGCACAACGCGAGAGCTTGTGCTTGTAGAGTAACTTTTTAACCAGGAACGTCCAAGCTGTACATGGGTCCTCAACAAGCCTAAATCTGGCACTGATTGGAATGATGTAAAATAAAATGAAGTTCACGCAGCATGAAAATATAGAAATTGTTTCAAACTGTGACTTGCTGATAGGGATACTGCAAGTTTGCTTGGAGTAAAAATGTTTATCATTCTTGTGAATCCTGTTGTACTACTGACAGGTGCGAACAGTTGTCATTGCGGAGGGGAGGGCAGTCTTGCTGTGCTTGTCAAGTTTTTGTCTGTGCCCTTAATGGCTCAATAGTGAAACGTAAAGAAAAATGCATGCGTATCCATTTCATTGCCATTGCTGTCTCAAATAGTCATTTATGACTTCTCGCAGCACACACCCAACACATCATGGGTTGTAAACATTTTTCCCTCACTTTGTGTACAGTGTATTTTTAAGATCTATACTAAATGAAAGCCATCAGTCTCAATCTTGAAATTTATCAATAATTTTGTGTAATATTGATCATGAGTACTATTGATAAATTTGACTGTTTATCAGATTTCATGTTAAAATTATTTAGGTTAAATTTCTTACTGACATCTCCAGTGCCGGATGTAGGTACATGTATAAATAAGCTGCAAGTTACAGCAGAGACACAGGACGCTGAGACGAATCAATTCATCATATTCCATCTGTCGACTTGCGCGCGTGTCATTGATGTCAACAGTGCAACAATTCGCACCGCACCCATTCATAATTGAACGAAAAAAGAGTAGCACTCACCATATTTATGTACGCGTGCAGTTTGTGGACATTAGTGGGAGAAGGAATGGCTCATTTCAGTATTCTGTGTCTCGGTGGTTACAGTTTAGAGCACCACAAAATTTCAGAATTTTTTGTCTTTTGAAACTTTATTAATTCTATATTAATTCTTTTAAGCAGTATTTTAAATACACTGTAATATTTCAAGCCAGTTCCTTTGAAACAAATATTTGTATTTTTCACTGTAAAATGTTTGTTCAATACATGCAGTTAGAGGGCATATGTATAAAAATATGGTCACTGCTCTACGATAAAAGCATATTTATGTCAGACTTATGCCAAGAGGCAACTGACGCTTCATTGCATTCCTGTGCACAAGGGATATCAGATAATAATTACTATAATGATTATTATTGATAAAGAAACACACCAATAGGAAAATGTTATAATCCGTGAGAATTAGAATGGCATAAGTCACCAAATGACAGGAAAAGAAACCGTTTTTTCTTAGTGTCTCAGAAGTGTCAAAAATTACCAATGCCATAAGCGTAGAGCACTGACGATAATTATGTCTTGTTTTCAACATTTTGTGGCAATCCAAGAACCTTGTTTTGACATGCACCTTTGTGAGACCTTCTGGTGTCAAGTTTTAACAAGAAGCCCCCAAGTTTTATAGATAAATCATTAAATGCACAGCTCAGGGCTTCATCAAGTCTAAATCCGGCACTGAACATTTCAATATTTTTAATGTCAAACTGGACAAGTTTGGGGAATTTCTGTGCTGACCAGCTTTGTCTTGATGTATACATGTCATTATGCTTGTACAATGTAAATTGATTTGGAAAAGTGAAATTATTATCTACTTGAACTGTTGCATTCATTTGTCAGGGGGTTGCAAATCCTATCTGGCATTGAAGCTGAAAAACTACATGTATAACATTACTGTCAGTGGACGCTTTTTTGGAAGGATATTTTTACGAGAACGTACATCCCCCAAGTTTTTTTTTGCACTAGGAGCACGTATTTGAAGCCTTTTGTGACTCCAGAACTAAAGAGCTCCTCCGGAAATGCTCCTTGACGACAGACTTAATTAATTATGATGAATTATTATTTTGGATTTTCTGTTTGTTTTCCTCCTGTCTTTTTGTTGAAAGGGTTAGGGATTTGATCAGATTTAGAGTTGAGGATAAGGACGGGGTTAGGGGTAGAACGTATACGGACGTGCCCCTAGCGCAAAACACTTGGGGTGCTAAAACTTACTTATAACTACAGCCTTTTTGAAATCATTACTGGAGTAAAAGGGTCCAAGCTGAACTCAGATTGAGGAAATTACAAAGTATTGACTGAAACACGTCACAGGGCGGGAAAAGACAAATCTTTTGTTTCCCACCTTAAGTCAAAATTGGCTGGCCAGTTTTATGTGACTGGTCTGGTCGATTCAAGCATTGCCAGGAAAGCTTAGGAGTGCCAATACTGACTTTTAAAGACAATATTGTTAAGTTGTTGAATGTACAATCAATTCTGTTATTTGTTACAATAAATCTTTTTTTGTTGTGATCGATTTTATGTTTGATTTCTCTTTCTTTTTTTTTTTTTGATTGTGCTGTAAAATATTTTGAGATTGGCCATTTTCTTCTGTCTCTACTGGGGAAGATAAAAATGCATGGTAGCATTTGCTGTATTCCAAAGAATTTCTGGTTTTAATACTACTGCAGGGCGTGCTTGTTCAATCTGTCTGGTCCTGGCTATCTCTCTACATCCATTACTGGTACTGTATCTTTCTCTCTCTCTCTCTCTCTATCAAGATATTATACGCACGCAATT
This sequence comes from Onchidella celtica, assembly GCA_963931925.1. Lineage (NCBI taxonomy): Eukaryota > Metazoa > Mollusca > Gastropoda > Systellommatophora > Onchidiidae > Onchidella > Onchidella celtica. Next base: position 71,142,109 of record OZ007569.1, read on the forward strand.
ATTTTGTGGACATATAGTGGGAGAATGAATGTTTCATCTCTCAGTCTGCTTGCACACGGTCTATCAATCTGGCTACATGATTGAAATTCAATCTATCTGAAGGGGGAAATACGTAATATGTATGCCATATCTATGTGGGGTTGGGAGGTGAGCTGTATCTGGTAATAACACTTAACAGTCATACCGCAGTCCATCCTTTTTTTTTTTAAACCACACGAAATACTTTTAAGAATTGCATCATGGCGAGGCAAGAAATCAACTTTCCGCTGATCTCGCTATGAATATAATCATGATGTAATGGCGGATGTACCATTATCCTAAGGGAAATAACAATAAAATAATGCGGCTTCATTCATCTGGTTATTGCCCTTAGCCTATCAATAAAAATAAGTCGAAATCCTGTTCCTTTACCCAGGACAATGTACGAATCAAGATAGATCTACAGTAGAAATTACATTACCGCTACCGGACACACAGTCCCGCGAATTTGCCTTTCTTTCTGTTTTAACTGAGTACTGGTACATTGTATATATCCTTTCACCAATAGTTCCTAATTTCAATAGTGTATTAATGTATAGTCTTGTCAGGTTTTAAATATGACAATTTATTTAATCTCGTCTTGCATGTAAGCCATCTGTCTGTATGGAGGTTTGTCTGCCTACCGCTTTGCTTTCTTGTGTGTGTGCAGACCTGACTGTGCATCCCTATTTGTCCACAATCAGTATCCGAACACATTCAAGCAGGCCACCTGACACACAGTTTAACCACGTAGATTAAAAGGCAACAGCGATAATAACAGCCAGGAAGTGTAATGTGTCCCAGTGTGAAGGCGGTATCCGGCAGATCACCACTAGCAGGATACACATCTATAGGGCCGGATTTAAGTCTTAAACCATGGGAAACTTTGGAATAAAGACGTCAAGTCTGCAGTAGGCAAGAATTTCTCTGCGAAACGTGACAATAATGCACTGTAATACATGTATATAACCCTTAAGGGGGGAGGGGGGTTGCTGCGTTAGAGTTTGAAAAATTTACCTATAATTCTGAGAGGTTCATTCATACTGTAGTAGTATCGAGATGTAACTCGCTTATGTTATGTCTAAATTTGACTCTCTTTGAACAAAAGATACCTCGGCTCGCAACAGTAACATTACACCGCAGGTTACAAAACCCCCCTCCCCCCCCCCTTTTTTTTTTTTTTGGTATTGTTAGTAATGTTAGGGGCACGTGGAATTTTACATTATAATCCATTGGTGAACAGTGAACACAACTCTGCATTTTCTCTGTTTGGCTTTGTAATTGGACTACGTGTCCTTAACAACATTGTCTCTCGGGTGGAGAAGATCAGCTCCCCAGGGTGACGAAAAAGTGACTACGACGAATTTCCCACAAGGGGGGGGGGAGGGTTGGCCAAATAGTACTGACTAGGGTCAATCAAGAAAAAAGTCGCCTCCTGTCTTTGCATTCAGAATGGTAAATCATAAACATGTTTGCATTACATGTGATTTTCGACTGGAACCAAGAAAATTTACATAATCGCCATTCCAACACCTAATATACATGTAGGTCTGCTTTGCATGGGGCGAAAACGGAGCGACGGACGCGTTCTGGGATGACGAAAAAGCACCAATTCCCCGCCCCCTCTCTCTAGTATAATAAAAGTAATAAACTACAGTCTTGCTTCAGAACTCATGCGCACCACAACATTAAGCACCAAACTGAACGCTTGATACGGTTACTTTTTATGACATGCGCGGTATTACAATTATATTACGAAACAAACGTGCAAATAACATGTATACAGATGTTACATAGCAATAAACATTGTTATTTTTTTAAAATACATGCTTGAAGTAAACAACTTTTAATTATAACCATCATCTTCCTTATCTCAATTGCCACCTTCCTGCCAAATTTAAGGCCTGAAGAGTGTATAGTTTGGTCAGTTAGTCATGCCAAAGGTTGCAAGTTACTGAAATATATAATAGATAAATAAATATGTATATATTCTTACAAGAGTATTTTTGCGATAACTCTGAACCAACCAGCCAATCAGCCTGCTCAACCTTATCCTACAATCTTATCCCAATCCTGCACCATCCCTCTCTATCCCATCCTTAATATTCTACAACGGGGAAATTCAAACTAGATCTAAAGCTTATGCGCAGCGATGAAGTTCCGGCAAAGTGCGTGTACTGGACGGTTTGTTTAGCGAACCGCGCCGGTCACGACTTCCTCGAAAAATTGCGTTCTTAGCGCAGTCAGACGGGGGATAAAAATAGATTGAAAATGAATTCGTAGATCGATGAAGTTTGGTGACTGAGTCCTGGGGTCGATCAAAAATAAATTACAAAAATATGAAATTTGAAGTAAGGCAATTGTTACTAACGTAAAAGCAAAGAAAGTCAGGTTTGGGGTCTGCTTTAGAAGAATCACTGTCGTTATTAGTACAGTACAGTATTTGCACCTCGTAAGTAGAGAAATTCGTGTTGCGACAGTGTAGTGTAAGTTAACGTCTTAACTATTCAAATCGGGCCCGGGTAGGTAGGCCTACTCTCTGTAGACGCAATGAACCGTGAACAAATTGCCTACACAAACAGTCCAATGATTTTTGTCACCAAAGCCACGGATACAGTTTCAACTCCACTTTTTGCACAACGTTAAACTTTTGCGGCTTTAATATTGTTTTGTTGTTAGGGGACCGTGGTATCTTACACGGTAAGCTATATAGGAGCAGTGAACACAACTCAGTAGTTTCTCTTTGCGGCTTGAAAAGTAGACTACGCTTCCCGAACAATAGCCCCATTATGTGAACACAACTCAGTAGTTTCTCTTTACGGCTTTATAAGTAGACTACGCTTCCCGAACAATAGCCCCATTATGTTACGTAGATAGAATAAATGGGAACTGTGAAACAGCTTGATAAGTGCCATAATGCATTTTAAACAAGTGTCAAAGTGTGCAGTTTGTTGTAATTATCTCTTCTACATAGTGAAAGATCTCCAGTTTTCGCAGAAAATGCAGATAGAAGAAACAAGAGCTAAGGTCACGAAGGGTCCTACCAGGATGTCAATTTAAACACTATTACCTTTGTCTCGGCTTTGGAAAATTAAGGGTGTACAGTGGTGGCACAGGAAGAGGTCGACAATAGAAGGAAACCATCAGCTGGTTATAGCGATATAATAATTATATGGACACTGATGAAACTGATAGATACACGTATCTGATTATTTCAGTGAAGGCAGGAGAGGCGTGAATTCTCAGAAAAGGTGGTAGGACGGAACAGAATTGGGATCAGAAAGATGCTCTCATGATCAACGTAATGTAGAATCTGGAGAGCTGGTGTCCGTGTTCAAGACAATAATTGTTAACGATTGGAATACGGGTGACAAGTTGAGCGAGCGAATGAGTGAGTGAGTGGGTGGGTGAATGAGTGAGTGCGTGAGTGGGTGAGTGAGTGGGTGAATGAGTGAGTAAGTGAGTGAGTGAATGAATGAGTGGGTGAATGAGTGAGCGAGTGAGTGAATAAGTGAATGAAGGAGTGAGTGAATAAGTGAGCGAGTGAGTGTATGAGTGAATGAATGAGTAGGTGCATGAGTGAATGAATGAGTGAGTGCATGAGTGAATGAATGAGTGAGTGAATGAATGAGTGAGTGAGTGAGTTATTGAGTGAGTGAGTGTGTGAGTGAGTGGCTGAATGAGTGAGTGAGTGAGTGAGTGAGTGACTGACTGCTTGACTTCGAAAGAGTGAGAGTAAATCTTTGTGAGTAAAAGATTAAATAGATTTTGCCAGCAGGTCAAAACTTATTGAATTACAAGAAAACCCATGGACTTTGTTTACATCACACACGTTCTCCAGAGGCTTCGGGTAACAGTTTGTGGCAAACTAGCTAGATCCATTGTAATTTACAGGGCTATTCAGCCGATATGCAGTGGCCCTGAAGATATAGCACTCACTGAAAATACGAAAGTCGCGGGTTCGATTCCTCATTGAGTCATGTCACATTTTCGACCATTCATTCTAATCTGTTGTTGTTTTTTTTTATCACTCCTATTTCCTGCTTCCTGGGCTATAAAATCATTCCAGTACACTTTCGCGGATTTTCCACCAAAAGCTGCGATTCCATTTCAAAATGATTTAAGTACATTCGACCGGTTCAGTTATCAGACCACCTTTACAAGCAAGGGAAAGAAAATTTCTACGTGCGGTAATGGCCCGTTATGACATCAGTACGAAATGTCGCGCTAGCACTGCCCACCGCTCTGGCGTGTATGTAGTGTGTTCAGCACGTCAAGTCGTGCCGTGTTGATCTACGCCAGATTTAGACCATGGGAAAACCCGGTTTTGTCGCTCGTGACGAGGCTATTTATAGATTTGCCTCGGCCAGGTCGGCACGGAAAACATACCAGGATTACAATGCAGTTTTTTTTTTGGGGGGGGGGGGGGTGTGGAATCACGGAGTTCTCATACAGAGAGAACACTGTTTCTGCACTCATTGCCCTCCTCACCCCACCCCATCTTTTTAAGACACCATGATCACCCCCCCCCCAACCTGCCAAGCGACCCTACGTCAATCCAACGTAGATTTCCGTAACATTGGTAGGATTGCCATGGGAGCGGATTCTCCTGCATAAAACCGATGTCGTCGCGATGTGGTAGCCTGCGGATCGACGTAGGAACGGCGTCGTTCCTATAGTGCGAACTTGTCGTCAGTCCCACGTTGCATTTCCTTAGGGTTACTGGCGAGACAGCTGTCTTTTCGTGTATGGTCTCCCCTCCCCCCGGGGGTAATCCCCCTCTTTTTTTTTTGTAAACGGCCTCATCACTGAACCCCCCCCCCCCCCACACCCCTTTCTGATTCTGTAAACTCCATTTCGTCAACTCGAGACACATTATAAAAAATGATTCATTGAGTTATTCACTCTTCAAAGCCAACATCCTTACGTCAATCCGATGTAAATTTGTATAGGATTTCAGTCGGATTTGTAGGATTACTGTGGAGGCCGATTCCCTACATCAAACCGACGTCGGCCTGATGTCGTAACTAGCGGATCTACGTAGGAACGACATCATTACTATGAGCAAACTTGACCCCAATCCTACACGCCGATTTCCCTAGGGCTGCTGACTGGGTTATACCCATTATACCGCACTGGCAATCACAGAAGTGCTACTACTGGTAGTACTCACATAGAATAGATCCCAGTGGTTCTCAACCTTTCTCAGGCAATCGACGCCTTTAGCTCCAAATTTTCTGTTCCCTCCCCCCCCCCCCCCCCCACGAAAAAAACACCCACTCAACCCCTCACAAGAAGGGACAGACTACACACAAGTTCTGGCGTGAAGTTTTTTGAAAGCCTTATTAACCCCTACACTGCCAAAAGGCGGTAACGCAGTAAGGGGGAGGTGGGTGGGAGATTGTGTCGTGGAATTTTAGATTTGGCTCGACAAATATTACTCTGTATATTGCTATTGTAGTGATTACTTTCAGGTTTTGTCAGTGACAGTTGCTTTAAAGATAGCCCTACTCAGAAAAAATGATCTTTTAAAGACTTTGCAGATTTTCCGAGGCGTCGAGCATGCAAATTTGGTCTGGAAATGTTCCGGGCTAGGGAGTGAAGGGGTTAGTGACAATAGGCGTGTGGATTTTTTCGGTATTACTTTAAAAAAAAGCATTCTTTATCTAATCAGGCCTCTTCTGTTCATAAAACCCATTTGCGCTTTGTGTTACCCTGTATTTGCCCCATATCGTCCTTCATGTTGTCACCCCAGATCGCCCCTTTTCATCGTTTTGACCCCCCCCCCTCCCTCCATCCACCCTTTTTTGCATTTTCGCCCCCCCCCCATCAAAATTGCCCCCCCCCCCTCTCCTGCGGGAGATGATATCACCCCGTTGAGAACCACTGATACATAATTATTATGTAGATCTAGATCCCTACTCTAATTATTTCTTTCAATGGATGTTGTTAGGGGAACGTAGCCCAATTACAAAGCCAAATAGAGAAAATACTGAGTTGTGTTCACTGTTCAGCTATGGCTTACTATGCACAACACTACGCTTCCCTAACAACAGCCTCTTCAGCACTTACCACTCTACAACCAAGTCAAACGTGAGCACCTACATCACTGTGCTACGGAAAAAGACTGTAATTGCCGAGGACAAAAAATTTGTACAATGAGACAGCAGAAACATTTCCACCTTGCCTTCTGTTTTATCCTTTGTTCAACATCCATTTTGTGATGTCCAAAACCCAGTCAGCCTCCCTATGGAATTCCGACGCAAAGGGTTGATTTCAAGCTTGCACATAAGATTATCGTTCCTGCGAAGATCCGCTTGTTGCGAATCGCCCCGACATTCATTTAATGTAGGGAATCACTCCTACAGTAATATTACCAATACTACATAAATCTTACGTTAGATTGACGTAGGCATGCTGCTGAGAAGAAACTATTAATCGTACAAAATTAATACCCAGACAGAAAGACACATACAGTGTATTATTTCATTCCATAATTTGAAATTATTGACTTAGGTTGGAGTATACGCTGTTTTGCCGGAAGGCAGAGGCAAAAAAGCAAACAGTCGCACGGCCATTGACCTGAGAGACAGGCTGCCTCACACAACAGCCGCCGGTAGCACCACCCTCCCTCCCCGCCACCCAACCCGACTCAGGCATCAAAACTGTGTCAGTGAGGGGACAACAAGACCAGGTCAATGACTTGCTTGTTTGTTTCGTGGTTCACCTGGCGTGCTGTAGACGGGAGTTGAGACAAAACAACAGGGTAAAATATGAAAAATAGGAGAACTGCGCACTTCTGTCTTTGTACGCGCGCACTCACCGATTCTGATCGGCTGTCTGATTGGATTGTGTCGTCACGGTATTGAGTTTCAATAAGATCCAACTATAGCTGGCTGGAGCCTGAAGTCTCACTGGAACTCAATCCAACTCAATCGCCATTCAACTTATCGGCCGATCGAAATTATTGGCTGGTTTGTGACTGGATTTATTTTCGCTTTTCTGAAATAGCTTGACCTTTCACCTGTACTGTGTGTGTAAAGGGAAGGGGGGGGGGGGGGGGGAGGCAATTCAGAATTTCTCGTCTGATATGCAGACGTTCATGACAGGTTAACATCATCAGAAGAAAATAAGATTCATTATCTTGATAACCGTTTAGCCGGCTGTTGTTACGGTTTCATAATATTTTACACGGTAAACTAAAGCTGGAGATACCAGAACCGATAAAATGAGATACTCCTTTCTTCACACTTCTAAATAAGAAAAGTGCACACAGTTTGCGCACTGATCGGGGACGGGGCCCATGGCGCAAAGCATGAAAAGAATGCTTGATATAATGATAAATTAATGGTGCGAATTTGTGACAGTGCTACTGCGGCCAAAAAAAAAAGGGGGGGGGGGGAGAAAAAACAGCCAGAGGTTTTCCACGGCGATTAAAGTTATAATTACAAACTAAGTGACGTCAATCAAGGCCTACAGTGACAACATTTTCCCCCCTATTTGCCTGTCAAACATGGCAATGTACATGACTTCCGCGCATTCGCCGCTAGATGGCGGTGCGAAATGTGTACACGCTAACAGCGCTAGCTGTCTCATCTTATTCTTTCTAGTATCATTGCTATAGCTGAACAGTGAACATAACTGTATTTTATGTAGTCGACTTTGTAATCAAACCACGGGTCCCCTAACAAAAGCTTTCATTAGAAACACACTTGTAGTTCATTGTTGGTATAAGTTTGTATAATCCTACAACTTTGTATAGGCTGTTGTTACAAGTACTTACGTACCCCAAGCGCTAGGGGCGCATACATATACGTACCTATCCCTAACGCCGTCCTTATTCTCAGCTCTAAATCTTATCGAATCCCCAACCCTGCCACCACCACCACCCTACCCTTTCAACAGCAACAAAAAAAACAACAGGAAAAAAAATAAAAAATCTGAAAGAATAATTACGTAAGAGTGTTGTAAGGAGTATTTCGGGAGGAGCTATCTAGCTCTGGAGTCACAAAAGGCTTCAAAATACGTACTCCAGTCCTAGCGTGGAAACCTGGGTGAAGTACGTACTTGTAACAAGATTTTAATAAATAAAAGTAAACTTTCAAATTCATTACCGTAACCGAAATTCGTACGTACGATACATAGACGCGCCACCCCCCCCCCCCTTTTTTCCCACCCTCCTTCCATTCTTTGCTACATTCCATTCATGTGCACGTTTCATACTTTGGGGGCAGCCCACCACAGACTAATAAATTAACCAGACTGGAAACACGAGCTCCGGGCTGTGTCGTTTTTTACGGAATTTCCCGAGCGGCGACTGTATAACCAACATGGCCGCCGCTCGGGAAATTCCGATTCTAGTTCTATCTGCAGTTGAAATTTCTTTTTATTTGTCAAGATTGGTTGTACATGTATTAATTTCTTGGTGCGGAACCAAACTTCCGCGTTCAGTGGGCGCGTCAAAGTGGTGTCATTCAAAATTGTAGCTATGCTGAAGCGTCGGTCGTTACCGTAAACCTAATGTGGCGGATGGTTCATGACCTTTCGCTGTTTTGTGACTGTGACGTCACACAATGGGATCATCCAGTCTGGGTATTTTATTAGTCTGTGCACCCCACCCCCTGGGCACCCCCCCTCCCACCTCCGACCATACGTACCGGTACAGTACTTTATGGGGAGACCCCTTTTTCGCAGCACTGACAGCTGCGACAGACATAGGCGTTCAGTGCGTGCATTATAGTGCGGGATTTGTTTGGTGAACATGGAATATGATTTCCTTGTGCAGTCCCGGAAGTGAAAATAGCAATATGGAAATTGTTAATATGAACTACAAAGTAACTGCATGCAAAGAATGGCCGAACACTCCACAATGAACCCAGTTTAGAGACAGCAGTTTTTTTTTCTTTTCTTTTTGAAGAAAGTTGCAATCACACCCGAGATTATAATGCCATTAAAGATTGGGGTTTTGGTTAATTACATCAGCCAATCAGACATCACATTTCGGAGGGAAGATCCCAACTTTCTAAAAATAGCACATTGTATACATTGTCCTCTGTTTGGGTGTCGAGTCTGGCCCAGACGTTCAAATCACACTTCTGAACGCCTGGGGTTGGACCCTTTAATAGCAACATCAACCTTGAAAAAAATTGAAGTAACTTTCCCTTTTCACAAAATAGACAAGGTTGGTCCTAACGCCATAAAAAATCTGACCAGAACTTATTATCACCAAGTGTCTTCACATCAAACTTCAGCTTTCCAAAATATTTTATTGGATCCAAAGTCGAAGATTTACACGTTATATAATTATGATAAATAATTCATTGTTTTTGGCAAGCTATGAACGTGCGGTTGTTATTGTGTTACATGTGGTATATATTCATAGCTGTACGGGTTAGGGTTTGTTTCACTTACGTTACCGTAAATTGAGATGTTGACAGCATCGCACCCCTCTACCCCACTCCCTAGTGTACGGCAGGTGAGCATGCGCAGTGGCAAAGTTTTTTTTTTGTATGTGTTTGTTTGGAACGGCTGCACATGCGCATTCGCAAAGATCAGCTGTGTAATCTAAAAAGAAGAATGAAAAGTCGTAGGAGAACGAAGCATATCGTCACCGCTCTACGCTAATGGCATTACGCTTTTGACACTTTTGAGATGTTAAGAAAAAAAAACACCTGTTCATTTTCCTGTCCTTTAGTGCTGTTGCTGAGGGACCGTGGTATATTACATTATAAGCAATAGCTTACCAGTGAACATAGCTCAGTATTTTCTCTATTTGGCATTGTAATTAGACTTACGCTCCCATAACAACAGCTATTTGGTGGTTTATGGAATTACGATTCTGTTGGATTATTGCATTTTCCTGCTGGCCCATATCTTTTTCTATATCACTATCTGGTAGCTCAGGAATGCAATGAAACGTCAGTTGTTTTTAGGCATCAGCCTGACACATGACCACGATATTATAGCCGTGGAACTTCCCACGAAACACGAAATAAAACTCAGAATTTCCTAAGTGTTCATTACGACACTTTACAGGTGAATATCAACTGGACAAACCATGAAAGTCAACTATATGATAGGTTTATTTCAAGAGAACTAATACAAGATGTATTCTGTACTTAGACGCCATAGCCAAGGGGCCTTCACTCACTCATTCATTCTCGTTAATTAATTAATTATTGTTTCGCAATCAAGTCATGAACTATATAATAATTAACAGTAAGAGCACAAATTCCGTGACGACATGTGAAACAAACCCATTGAACATTTCTGACGTCACCAAGCACAGGTATTCCTATTCACTTCTGTATTTACCCCAGAGCGTGACATAACAACAGAAAAGATATACCGAGAAGACTGCAGCAGAGGAGTCAAGGTCATCTTCTGTTTACATCCAGAGAGAAAGTTTTATCTCCAGCTGTGTGAAATCAGTGCAGATAGGACAGAGAGGGGAAACAACCAACAAGTGAAAGCTAGATTTCAAGTCTACGCAGCTCTAGCTGTGTGTACTTCAGCCAACCTCACTAACCAACCCTTCCCAGTTCTAGTTGTGTATGTGTCAACCTCTCCATTGTGTACAATTCTGACAACCTCACTAACAAATCCTCCACAGTTCTAGTTGTGTATAATTTTACCAACCTCACAATTGTGAATAGTTCAGTCAAACTCACTAACAAAATACGTCCTCGTTCTTGCCGTGGATAGCTCTTGTCAACCTCACTAACAAAATCCATTCTAGTTCTAGCTGTGCATAGCTCTGTCAGCCTCGCTAACAAAATAATCCGTCCTAGTTCTAGCCGTGAATAGCCCTGTGAACCTCACTTTAAAAAAAACAAAAAACCTTCCTAGTTCTAGCTGTGCAGAGCTCTGTCAACCTCACTAACAAACCCGTCCTAGTTCCAGGTGCGTTTAGTTTTGTTTGTAATATCATTTCGTCCCTTGCACTCGGCGTCACCATTTTAAAAAAAAATCACTTAGATCTAGATCTATGTTTTCTTTCGTTGGTTTGTGAAGTTCGAAGTTTTAACTTTGTGGCTATCGTTAATTATTTTGTACATCTATGCGAAACTCCAGAAATCAAACCTGTATAAAGATGTCATTTTATGTCTTTCTTGAGTGACCGAGTGAAGCAATGAAGCAAGCGTTTGCTGCCCCCCCCCCCCGACCCCCACACAGTCCCGTCCTCAGAGCCCCTAGCCTCCCGCCCTCCCCCTTTTGTTCAAAGCTTAATACATTGATTAGTAACGGATGGTCACAGCACCACTTATCCCACCATAGCCAGCAACAGGTGGTGTCTAATGTGTCTGTTTTTGTTTTTTTCTTGTACTGTCTGTTTGTTTTTTCCTCTCACAGTCTGTCACTCTCTCTATATATAAAATTATGTTCTCTCTGTTGCTCCCTGTCCCTCTCTGTGTATCTTTGTCTCTCTCCCTCTCTCTGTCTTTCTTTCTCTCACTTTCTGTATGTCTGTTTCTCTATTTGTCTGTCTGTCTGTCTGTCTGTCTCTCCCCTCTAAAGTGGTCAGATCTATCTATCTATCTATCTATCTATGACTTCTCCTGTCCTTCCTTCAGTCCCGGGTAAAAAACGGACACCTACAGATACAATGTATGAAACCACAGAATACCGCCAGAGGGACCCCCCCCCCGCCCCCCCCCCCTCCTATGGAAGACTTTGTGACCTTCCAATATTTTGTGTAATCCTCGGGCGTGGGACTATGGAATTCCACAAGGTCATTTTTCTCTATCATTGCTCTGTTTTATAACGATGTTTCATTTGTTTGTCCCTGACCTAGTTATGCTGATACTCGTGATAAGGCGCAAGTGTGTCTCTGTATGTCTGTGTGAGTGAATTTTTAAGTGACTGAGAGAGAGTGAGAGAGTGTGTTTGTGGGGGGGGGGGATAAGAAAAGAGAGAGAATGACTGAGCGAGAAAGAAAGAGGGGAGAGACTGTGAGAGAGAGAGAGGTCAGTACGAGAGAGAATGGGAAGCGTGGAAGGAAGAGAAGAAAGCGTGTGAGAGAAAGTGAGGGCAGGGGAGAGGGGAGAGAAAGAGACAGAGAGAGACTATGTGTGTCTGAGAGAGAGAGAGAGAGAGGAGAGGAAGGAAAGAGAGAGAGACGCACACACAGCGAGAGAGAGACAAAGAGACACACGTACAGATGACGGCAGTGAGAAAGAAAGTAAGAAAGAACAAACAAAAGAAAAAAAAAAGAATAAAAGAGAAAGAATTAAAGAAAGAAAGAATGTGGGGAAAACAGGAAGAAAGGGAGAACGTGGCAAGATGAACCAGTTGTTTGCATACAGCCAAGCAATAATGCGAGCTGCATCCATCACTCTGAGTCTGAAGCGACCGACAGTATCATGTATTGCTCATTAACCGGGCCGTGATCACTGCTGATTCCCAGTTTATTAGGAACCAGCCGAGCTGTCCGGTGTTGCCCGGGATAAACCTATCGGATTTTTACCATTATACCATGCTGGGTATTTTACCAAAGTAACACCATGCACCACTGTAGTGTGCAGATTTTGCTTCACATTACAAACTATTTGGATTTCTTTTTTTTCTGTCTTACTCACTCGCTCAGTCACTCACTCGCTCGCTCACTCTCTCACTCACTCACTTCCTCATTCACTCACTCACTCACACTCACTCGCTCATTCATTCATTTCCTCATTAACTCATTCACTCACAAGCCTACAGAAAGAGAGATCTCGATGACAAAGAGCAATGTCGACGCCATAACATTTACAAAACAACAACAGTTTTTGCAGAAACCTCGTGTTTTCCTGTCGTGTATGGTTTTGAACCCAATTTCTCTTGCATCACTGGTGAGGATTCTACGTCTGTAAATGTTGAGTACATGTATTTGAAAAGGTCGCACGATGAATCACAAGTTAGTGCTGTTACACTTACAGCCTAAGGATGCGGTAGAGCCAGGCTGGCTGTCTACGGTTCTGGCTAGCGAAAAACGTCCAACCATGCCTTGCCAGTGTACAACAACCGCGAGACAGTCGCCAAGAGTTGCCGAGTTGGGAGTGACGGAGAAACGGATCGATACAGTCAGCGAGCTCGCACCAACTCCGCCCCGGTCTCTCTCGGCTAGCCTACAGCAACAGAGTACGCCTTTTCTCTCGTCCTTGCAGCAGGGGGGAGTAGGGTGGGGAATAGTTGCCGATGCATGTCGAGGAGCGTTGTAGGACCCTACTCCATTTCTTCTTGCGATCAATCGCACTGAATATCCAAAATGTAACTGGTTTTCTGCCATCGTTCAGAGATTGAAATGTGAAGTTTCCACCTGTATTATAATATAATAATATCATCATTTTGTTTGTTGCAACAGCAGAGAATGACGGGTATCGGGGTCTTCTCAAGGACAGTATGAGTATATCTGTGCCAAGGACCGCATCTCTGCACTACACCACGCTGGGCTTGTTTTCTAACAGTAAATAAAAACAAGCCCCCCCCCCCCCAAACCCCGTCCCCGACCCCGTATTTATAGTGCGTTACATTGAACACCACGAGAGGGGCCCCCGAGAAACCAAAGGACCTCAACCAGAACACTACTAGAGATTTTGTGGTTATTGACTACTGAACCTATGTGTGCGTGTGTGTATGTGGTATCTCTAATCTGTGTATGGTGGCAGCAGCGCACTGCAACACTAATACTTTACAGGACACACACACTACAAAATCACACTCACACACACACATACACGCAGCCATACGTATAACTACACAGAGGTAAGGACACACATACTCGGGTATTGACCGAATCACTATTTTCACAATGCTAAGATCAGTTCTCCGTGTAGTTTTATTTTTGTAACTATCATTTCAAATAGAACGTGCATCTCTTTGTTTGTTTTTAACCCTTTGAATACTGACGCCGTGAAAGCTAGATTTTCCCAAGTCCAATTTATATTAAGACTCACGTATTTCAGTTATTTATGGTAAATATGAATCTATATCAGGCTATTGATCTATATTTAAAAGCTGGTAATGGAGGTACAAAACCTGTAATTGATACAGCAGTAAAGAATTATCAGCAATGTTGTAAACTTCAGTACTGAAAGGGTTGATGTAAAAACGCGAGATTTGTGCACTGAACCAGCTCCAGTAAGACTGGTGACCACTGGGTCCAATCTGTTTTGTCTCAGTTCTAGCGTAACATGTAAACTATGGCATTAAACAGAACCTTACTCACTGGGGAGACTGAGGAAACAGGTCTGTCACACCTGATGGTTCGCGCCAATAAAACTGGCGGGAAAAGACATCCCGCACTATGTCGCGGGTAATTGTGGGTGTTCCTTGTAGGATCTGCTTCCGTCCTGTCATCTTGTTACATTTTGTTCATCGTCTTGCTTTTTCCTAGCAAAATATGGGTCGTTTTGGTATCGTCGTGCTGTCTCCAAACTCAATTATACAAACTCACACCGCAGACACAAAACAAGTCTTACTTCCGTGCGCCACACCACGAACAAGCAGAATTAGGTCAGGCAGTACAGAGACGGAGAGAGCACAGAAAGAGTGCACGGGGTCATACAACATACTGTACTAGCGTACCACGTCACTAGATGTCGTGAAACTCTCTTGCTGTCATGTCTCAGTATAACTTCTACTATCAACAGACTTGATCGACCCGTATGCTCTTCAGAGATTGAAATTTGATTTTTCCGGCTGTCCTTATCACCAGGATCATCATATTATAAAGGAAGTAAAGCCTCCAATGCAGCATGAAAGGCTTTTTAACCGCTGAGTCTTAAATTCTGCAAAATATATTAGAGATAGAAAGGCGTAAAAGTGACTACGTGGACATATTTTAAAAGGACTTGCAGTTCGCTTTATGTTTTATACTTTCCTGACTTTGAGCCCCAGCTGAGTTGAACCATCGAGTATGTCCTATACTCTCTGGTTGAACAGAAGAAAGTGTTCCGACATTTTGAGCCGGAAAACAAAAGGGGGCACTTTTTCTTCGAGTACAATTAAAAAGTATGACAGGAAATTTCGTTCTGCTCTTCATTTTTTTACACATTGGTGGTGATAACGCAACTTTAAAAATCACATCTCTGTGTGTTCTCCGAGTCAGCGGACCCAGTAGTTAAGATAATCACAGTAATGCGAACCAAATAACCTTTCTGCGCTTAACTGGTCCATCGTTAACTTTGCTCATAATGCCAACAGGCAAGTTGAAAATGAATTTGGCCCGCTATATGAAATCTGCACACATCTGTTTCTGTTTACCGCTTGACGCGTGTGCTTGCTTCAGCTTCCAACTTGCAGAAATCGATGGATGTATTTTTTTTCTTTCTTTCTTGCTCTGCTCTTTCCTTCTCTCGTCCCCCCCCCTGCCCCCTGCCCCCTGTTTTCTTTGATATGAATTTCCTCGTGTCTATTTCGCAACTTTGCCCTAAGATTGCAGACCATAAACTAGAATGTTCTCTCACTCCCCCCCCCCCCCATTCCCTTTCTCTCTCTCCCTCACTACCGCCTCCCCTTTTTTTTCTCTTTTTCTCACACCGTCTCTGTTTCTCTCTCACCCCTTGTCTCTGTCACTCTCTCTCTTTCTCTAAGTGTCTTTCTCTTTTCATTTCCTCCTCTCCCTCTCTTCTTCTTTCTCTCTCCTTCTCCCCTCACCTTCTCTCTCTCTCTCTCTCTCTCTCCCTCATCTCCCCTCCCCAATGGCCTTGCTCTCCTCTTCTTATTTCTCCTCTATACAGACACTCCTCTATACACTCAGTGTTCACAATTCTGATCTCCAGCTCCTACCGTCAGAAAACCCATCCTGATCTATACAAACCTCACGTTTTTCAAACACCCTCTATTTCCTCCTCCGTCACTCATTAATTTCATCTTTACTGACAAGCCTTTTTCTTCCTGTATTCTCGTGGCTCCACCCCCCCTCTCTCTCTCTCTCTCTCTCCTCCCTCTCTATCTCCCCTCCCATTTCCTCTCCATCTCCCCTCTCCCTTCCCTCTCTATCTCCCCTCTCTACCTCCCCTCTCCCCCTCCCTCTCTATCTCCCATCTCGCCTCCCTCTCTATCTCCTCTCTCCCCTTCCCTCTCTATCTCCCGTTTCTACTCGCCCTCCCTCTCTATCTCCCCTCTCCCCTTCCGTCTCTATCTTCCGTTTTCCTCTTTCTCTCATCCCCCGTGCTCTCTTCCTCCCCTCTCTCTGTCTCTCCCTCCTTCTTTCCCCCCCCTCACTCTCTCTCTCCACCTCCCCTTCAAATCCCTCCTCCAGTTCCACTTGTCATCTAACTGCTCCCATTCCCAAATCTTCATTCACAGGTTTATCTTTAAACGTAAGTCATGCACGTCTCAGTTTGCTTCACCGTGAGCAACTTTTAAATGTAGAATCTACTCACCTACAAACCCACGAAAACATACAACATTTGCCCCAGTCGCTGCATCACACACAATCGCTCTGTCTTGTACAGCAGTTGAACTCACATACGCACGCACATGCACGCACATACACACATACGCACGCACACACGCACACAAACACACACACATACATGCCTGCATGCACGCCGACACGTGCTTACACACGCATACACACACGCACTCGCTCACACACACACATGCATAAGCATACACACGCAGGCACGTGCTCAGGAAGAGAATGATTATTGTAGCTGGCGGTATAAAGTGTGTGTGTGTGTGTATGTGTGAGGGGTGGGGTGGGGTGGGGTGGGGGTGGGCGGGTGGGGTGGGGTGGGGGTGGGCGGGTGGGTAGAGGGTGGGTGGGGGCTGAGATGCTAGAAGTGGAAAAAAAATGAAAGAAATATGATCCAAATCCTGCACGGCATTGCTGATATTGCATCAAGCATGACGCCCTGCCTTAAAATTTGCTCTTGATCAGCGGTTCTGCTATTTTGTCTGGATAACGGCCCCTCTCTCCCTCTCTTTCTTCCTCTCTCTCTCGCCCTCTCTCTTTCTCCCCCACCCTCTCTCTCTTTCTCTCCCCTGTTTCCCTCTTTCTTTCCCCCCTCTCTCTCTCCTCTTTCTCTCTTTCTCTTCCCCTTCTCTCTCCTCTTTCTCTTCCCTCTCTCTTTCGCAATCACTTTCTCTTCCCTCTGCTTCTCTGCTTGTGACCTCTCTCTCTCTTTCTCTCTCTCCCTCGCTCTCTCACTCCCTCTCTCATACGCACACTTATAACGAGTTTGAGTCTTTTCCTCAACCTGCCTTTATTTATACCCCCCCCCCCCCAACTTTCTCTGTCACGCATTATAAAATACAAAGAAAAGGAATGAAACCTTATCGGGGAAAGTCTCGATCTTTCAACA